>OY856413.1:512182378-512782378 GCA_963693085.1 Alisma plantago-aquatica | reverse complement strand
GGTGTCTGTGCAGCTCCTGGTCGCACCGGGACTGACGACTCCTCTCACCGGACTGTCGGATGACAATTGTCCTCCTGAGCGGCAGAAACCTCCCGCCTCTGAAGTAGTCCGCACGGACCACCTGGAACTCCACACTCCTTGTCCTACAAGGAAGTGGAAGGAGTCGCACCCTCCTGCTGACGTACTAGTCGCCAACACACTCTCCTGCCTCCAGTTGCAACTGCAGTTGTCTTTCCCTTGTTGCGCCTCCCTTTGCGGGTAGCACTTGCTCGGGCTCTCTCTTGGTTACCAAAACCAGAGAGAACGACAACTTGCAGAGCAACTGGTTGCACTGAGTTGTACTTTGAGAAGCCCCCAATACCTTTATATATATAGGCGGGTCATGGGACAGGGTTTTCTGTCCCCGGCAATATGGGACTAAAAGCAGGAGTAGAAGGGTTCGAGATTTTCCACAAAAGCAACCAACTCGCAACCCGAACCGATCGGTTCACAAGTGAACCGGTCAGTTGGGGACCTGAACCGGTCGGTTGACACCTCAACTGATCGGTTGGGACCCATGAGCCGATCAGTTCACTTCTGAACCGATCGGTTCGTGGTCCTGATCAGTTCCCGATTGACTTTCCTTCTTTTGTTTCTAATTGGTATCGAATACCAATCCTTGTTCCAATCAAATTGGGCAAGTGAAACGCAAGGAAAATTCTCACCGACCTGACTTTCCCAACTTGCTCGGTTGCACCAGTTGAACCGATCGTTTCAACACTTGAACCGATCGTTTCACTCTGACCATGAGCCGATCGACTCAACACTTGAGCCGACCAGTTCAGCAACCTCAGCTGACGGTTCAACACTTAAGCCGATCGATTGGGAGTGCAGGTTGTGCAGAATCAGTCAATTGCGATTTCAATCAATCCGATACTCCAATCAATGCGATTTCAACACTTAAGCTGACGGTTCAACACTTAAGCCGATCGATTGGGAGTGCAGGTTGTGCAGAATCAGTCAATTGCGATTGGAGTATCGGATTTTAATTGAACTACTAAACTCCTTTAGTAATCAATCTAAACGTTGCTTGTGGACAAAACTCCTCTTCCAGGTTAAATCCTATGTGTGTGACCCTGTAGGTCCATTTCACGTTGGCAGTGAAAGTCCATAACACTTATGACTTCACAAGCAAAGAGCGGTGCCTAGTCACACATCAGTGCTACCCAAGTGAAAGTAGAAAGTTGGAGAACAACTTTCAATCCTACAATTCGTGAATGGTGTTACATCGAATGTATAATTCCTTTGTCACTGATATCCCGAATGAACTCGAGGCATGGAATAGTCATCCTGTCAACGTTCATTCACTTTCTTGATCTCAGAGTAGATTGAACGAGATATGTATGACATCAATATCACATACTGATTCACACATGCGTGCGCACGCCTATCTCAATCCTACTCATCAAGTGGCCTTGGATATCAAACTCCCTCAGGAGGGACAAATCCCATATCTATCACTCACCCCTCAAAAGCCCCATGTGTCGAAGCCACCCAATCATCACCTTTATAACAACCCATGTTTCAGGACTGCGTTTGATGATGTCAAAGTGTGCCCAACGACATGTGTTGAGTGTAGTGATTTCAGGTCTAAGAATCACACTCACCACCATCACTGTGAGTACTGACTGTGACTACCATGTCATGGTTCCATGTGTCAAACTCACGGTGGGTCTGTCCGGTACACTTGTTCTCTAACAAGTACCTATGTGTTTGGTTTGATATCTCTATATCATGACTAATGAGATTCTGTCATCAACCCAACACCACAATCTAGTCTTGTGTGTCATTGCTGTCTATCTACCTTCCACAATGACATCCGACTAGGGACATAACAAGAATGTACAAACTCTTAACATCCGTATGATCTCATCGTTCAGGTCATGAACATGAAGGCATACGTCATTGAGTATTGTCATTCTCTAGACATTCAATCTGTTCTATCACTATCTCATATGACTGAACCAGAAAGAATTGGAAGCTTGCCTTCGATGTTTATCAAATCAATCTTAATGTATCCCACCAATCATCCCATGATTGGCTCTCAGGGCATACATACCAACAAAAGCCACCTCTGAAAGTGTATCACAGAAGACAGAAGCCGACAGCTCCCTCTATGGCCTCTCCATCGTCTTCATCCTCTGTGCCACATCAAACACCTCCGCAGGTATTTTCTGACCTTAATCTCCCTATTAGCCTGAGAAAAGGGACACGGACTTGTACTCAGCATCCCATTGGGAATTTTTGTTCTACTGATAATCTTGGTGCTAATTTTGCTAATTTTACTACGGCCCTTTCTGCTATATCTGTACCTAAAACTGCAGCTCAGGCCATTAAAAGTCCTGCATGGCGTCAGGCTATGAAAATCGAAATGCAGGCGTTCGCTGAGCGCAATACATGGCAACTTGTTGATCCACCTGCTGATTGCTCTCCTGTTGGTTGTCGCTGGGTCTTCACGGTCAAGTATCAACCGGATGGAACTGTTGAACGACTTAAGGCGAGACTAGTGGCTAAAGGCTATACACAGACCTATGGGGTCGACTACTTTGAGACTTTCTCTCCGGTGGCACGGTTGAACTCTGTGAGAATTCTTATTTCTGTTGCTATTAATTCTTACTGGCCTCTGTATCAGCTTGATGTCAAGAATGTTTTCCTGTATGGTGACCTTCATGAAGAAGTCTACATGTCACAACCCCCCAGTTTTGTTGCTCAGGGGGAGTCCTCTAAAGTATGCAGACTGAAAAAGGCGATCTATGGCTTGAAACAAAGTCCCCGAGCTTGGTTCGATAAATTAAGCACTATTCTTCAGAATTTTTCATTCAAGCGCTCCCAGTCTGATCACTCAGTCTTTTTCAAGAATACTCCTGCTGGCATTATTATTCTCATTGTTTATGTTGATGATATTATCCTCTCAGGAAGTGATCCTGCTGGTATTCAGTCCACCAAGCACTATCTGGAAAAACATTTCGTCACTAAAGATCTTGGATCTCTTCTATATTTTCTTGGGATAGAGGTGTCTCGGTCTTCTTCTGGCCTCTGCTTATCTCAGCGCAAGTATGTTCTGGATCTACTATCTGAAACTGGACTTCTAGGTGCTAAGCCTGCTAGCACACCTCTGGATCCGAACACCGACTAGGATGATGAGAATTCTCCTGCCTATCCTGACAATCATCAATATCGAAGAATGGTCGGTAAACTCATCTATCTTACTGTTACACGGGCCGATATTACTGCTGTTGTTGGATTGGTTAGTCATTACCTAGATAAGCCTCGACAATGTCATTGGGACGCTGTCTGTCATATTCTGAAATATCTAAAAAGTTCTCCTGGAAAATGCCTGCTTTACAAGAAACATGGCCACTGCAAACTTCTTGGCTATTCTGATTCTGATTACGCTGACAGCAAGGTTGACCGTCGCTCTACTTCTGGCTACTGCACGTTTGTGGGAGGCAACCTTGTCACTTCGCGAAGCAAGAAGCAGTCTGTAGTTGCTCGCTCAAGTGTTGAAGCTGAATATCGTGCCATGGCGCACACTACCTGTGAACTGTTCTGGATTAGGAGCTTACTGAAGGACTTTGGTATCTCTGACTCGTCTCCTATTCCAATGTATTGTGACAACAAAGCAGCTACATTCATTGCCAGTAACCCTACTTTCCATGAGCGGACCAAGCACATTGAGGTGGATTGTCATTTTGTCTGCGAAGCTGTTCTCTCTGGCCAGGTCTCTACTCCCTACATTCATACGACTGATCAGGTGGCTGACATCTTCACAAAGATTCTACCAAAGACAAGGTTCACTGCTATGATATCCAAGTTGGGCATGATAGACATCTACGCTCCAGCTTGAGGGGGAGTATTAGTATATAGACTTTCCTGTGTTTTTTACTTAGTCTAATTTTCTCTTTACTGTGTTATTCTTGTGTTTTGTTTTATCCCAAATGGGTTATCTCTAAATCATGTGGTCTTCTCTTGTCTTATAAAGGAGAACCCTGTACTCCTTTTTTAATCATCTCAATAATAGGATTATTAGCCACAACTTCTAGAGTGTCTGTTGACTGCTAAAAGAATACAAAAAATAGCAAGAGAAGCTAATAAAAACATGAAATGCAACACGTTTAAAAGTAAAGGAACTAAGTAGGCTGATGAACTAACTATCAATCCAAACCGATAAAATTGAAACCTAGTTATGTTTTGGGGCCATAATCAGCACAATAGTTTACATGCAGCCCCCAGAAGAGAGCTATGTGTGCAATTGATTTCCTCCAACCTGTAGTGTGTCATTAACAAAATATATGTGTTTTCCTTCCCAGACATTTGCATGTTAACTGCTAAAAGAGCACAACAAAAAGCAGCAAGAAATGCTCTATAATCAGGCCGATGAACTTACAGTTGAGCCATACCTACACAATTTGAACTCAAATTTGATTTTTTTTTGGTTCATAATTAGTGATCATAGTAATCAGTATACAACATGCAAAAAAGGAACAATTTGATTAACTGTTCATTGACTTCATCCAATTTATAGCGTGTTATTATAAAAAATTAAAACACATTGATGAAGCCTTACCCAATGAGTTCACAAACATGTTATTGAAGCACATAGACATAAAGGAGCAATGAGGTAGCAAAAGCAAACACACAACATGTTGAAAAAAGTCTGAGCATAGGCAGACACAGGCAGGTGAAGCAGGCAGGCTGGGTGGAAGATTAGCAGGCACACACATTGGTCAACTCGCTCTTGTTATAGGTATAAATATATACAGAAGAAACTAAAGATCAGAGGCTCGTGGCTTTCATCATTGTTCTAGGAGTGTTAGAATGACCCAAAAGTGCATGAGTGACCATTTAGACAATTTGTTAAAGGTATTAGAAATAGGTACTAATTGATATAACTCCTTTTTGTGGATTTACTATTACTGATTGTGCATATCAATCTCAAAGAACCATTGAGAACCAATTAGCAAGTCATGCATGTGGTTAAGACAAGAAAATGGGGGGGGGGGGGGGGTTTGGCAATCAAGGCATTCTTCAATTGTCATACTTCTTCAAGAAAAGCAAAGCACAGTGCCTAACAAGTGTAGCCCCCAATGCGGTGCAAAGGAGCACATCCCTAAGGGGAGGTCAGGGATTTAAACCCAAAAGGACACACAAAAAAGGATCACCATGAAGGACCTTTGTGCCAATGGTGTACCGACCTAGCAAGCTGGAAAACTCCATCTGGGCAGCCCCCCACGGGTTTGTCCTGGGCCCGAGCCTTATGAGATGCATCCCATGTTACCAAAAAAACTACCATGCAACAAAGTTCTGCTATCATCAAAGAAGCCTTATGAAAGGAGGGATCTTTTGTTATTTAATAATGCATTTTTGGGTATTTTCTCTATAGTGTTGTAATTCACAAGAAAAGAATCTAGGATCTATGCTATGAGTATATGTGACATATTGTGTTATGTTGTATTATTTCTTTTGTTATGGGCTTTAGACAAATCTTGTCTTTACCTTTTTCTTTTATCCCATATTGCTTACTCTGTCTTTTGGCTTACTCTCTTGTCCAATAAAAGAGAGTCCATTGTATTTTGTTTTAATGATCAAACAAACCTTTTCCCTATTCTACATGGTATCAGAGCAGTTTGATCCACCCTAACCCTTTGTCCCCCTCAACCCTAGCCACCATTCACCACCAACCCTAGCCGTCATCCACTATCAACCCTAGCTGCCACCCAACCCTTCTCTCCCTAGCTGCTGCCAATTCCTGCTGCCACCGCCAACCTGCCGCCGTTGCCCCCTTTCTCCCTTGCTACTACTGCCCCCTCTCCTCTCACTTGCCCTCGCAACCTTCTTCTCTTCCCTTCCTTGCCGCCACCTCTTCTTCTCCTTCCTTTTTTCTCTTGCCGCCACCGCCCTGCTCCTCCACCTCCCTGTTGTTGCCGCCACTGCTCTCCATCATCCCCCTAATCCACCGCCACTTATGTTGCTCTACAACTTCCTGCTGATGCCCTCTTCGCCCAATACTGATGCCCTCTTCGCCCAATATCCCGCCATTATCCCCTCTCTACCATCTAGCCACCTTCCTTCCCTCTTTTTTTCTGTCTCTGTCTACGGGTATTTCCAAAAATTACATGTTGACGTCTAATCGGACTACGCTCGTTGCCTGCCTACACCTCATGGAGTAACTCTCTCCCCGTGTTGGTGTAGGTCTTTATTTTTCTCCTGCCCCAATGCGGGTTTCTGAGGTCTGATGTGTTAGATCTGCTACTTCTGCATACTGCCCCATTGCGGGTTTTGTCGGATCTGCTGATCCAGGCTTTCTAATGCATATGTGTTGGGTTACTGCTTCAACTATTGCCTACTGCCCGCTGTCCCTTGCGTCGGGTTCCTCTCGTCTGATTCTACTTCTTGCTACCTTCTTACATATTCTTGTAGTGGTGTCTGCCAATTCTCTTCGGATGTTATGCGTCATTATGGTAAAGTTGGATGGATCCAACTTTCACACTTGGTATGCGGCTTTCGAGCTCTATGTCAAAGCTCAGGGTCGTTACTCACATCTTATCTCTGAGGGTTCGGTTGTACCTACTGAGGGTGCTGACGCTAAAACAAAGCAAGCTTATGCTCTATGGTGGAAGGACGATTCCGGTGTCATGGCTTGGATGGTTAATAGTTCTGAGCCTAAAATTAGTCAGTCACTTCTACGCTTGAAGACTGCTACAGGCATGTGGGACCAACTCTCATATGTTTACTCTCATCAGCAAAATCCAAAGAAGGTGTTTGACATCTTCAACCAACTGGACAAGAAAGAGTATTCTACGACTGACTCTGTGGAGGATTATTACAATCAATGTTGCGCTCTCTGGGACAAGTTCGACGTTTATCACCCCCTCTCGGTTGATCTCACAGATTTACTGTGCCAGCGCAATGAACTTCAATTGGTGCAATTTCTTGCCAGTTTACCCCACTCATTCTCTAGAGTGGTAGATCAGATACTGCCCAGTGACCTGGGTGCCTACATTGCATGACGTTCTCAAACGGGTTCAACGCCTACGTTCGGACTCTCCTTCATCTCCAGACCACTCTAATGTTGTCCTTGTTGTTCTCTCTGGAGATTCCTTTCGTGGCCACGGTCGTGGTTGTGGTCGCTCTACTAGTGGACCTAATGGGGGTTTATCTTCATATGGCCTGATTCTTCTGAATAGCATTACTGTAACTTCTGTAAAAGGACCAACCATACTGAGGATCATTGTTGGATCAAGCATGGTAAGCCTGCATGAGCAAATCAAGTCACTATTGATCAACCTAATTATGCACCATCCTCTTCATCTCAGCCCTCTGTGGAGTGGCTTCGCTCCGGGTTTGACAAGCAACTTCATGCTCGTCTCGCTCCCTCCACTACTGATGCCTCTACTAATGGAGGTTCTGCTCTTCTTCCATCCTTTGTACCCTACGGTAAAAAAATGGGTGATTGATTCTGGCACCACCTCTCATATATCTGGAAATTCTGCTTTGTTTTATGAACAACATAACAGTTCACAGCCACTTGTTTATGGCATCGGGAATATCTGCACTCCTGGTAAATTAATACTGGGTTCAGCACTTTATGTTCCTAAGTTTTCTTTGAATCTACTATTTGTTAGTAGAACTGTAAAGAGCATGCGGTGCTCTATCACTTTTGACCCGGACGGTGTTGTTTTTCAGGTTCTGCACACAACGATGAGGATCAGTCCGAGCTATGAGTGTAAGGCCCCTAAACTTGCTTAATGAGTTGAATGAGCTTAATTATCATAATTTAATTCTTATAACCCTAATATAACATTGTGATATGCTTTGAAATCATAAGACAAGTTTAAATTTCAAATTCGGTCCAATATGGACACTGTTTGAGCAAGTTATGCAATTTTCTGTACATTTTGGATGTTTCTACAATTTACCCAATTGAGAGGTTTTCTTTGCAATTTGTCACATACATTATGTTCCTTAGATGTTATATTATCATTCTTGAGTGTTTTGATCCATGGGGCTCCTAGTTGAGTCATGGTTTGAAGGTGTTTTCATCAACTTATGTTGTTAGTTCTTTTTATGATGTTGATATGTTCAACCAATTAGACATACTCATGTTGTTAGCTATGCTATGTTACTAGACTTGCTCATGATGCTAGATATGCATATGCTACTGAATTGCTTATAATGTCAACAAGATATAGGATGATAGTCTAGCTAATGATGATAGTTATTATCTGCTCCTTTATATATTTTGTTAATCATCAGTACTGCTGATGTTATTTGTTATATCTGATTAAACTGCTTAACTGTTTAATTACTTAAAAATGTTGTAATCAATAAACGTTGTTGGAGGTTATATCTCTTGTTGGGACATGGGTCTCACCCTTGCGGTTCGCCACATTTTTTTAGGTAATCTGAAGTGACGAAAACAAACATGTGGCAGCAAAGAGGAGCTATAGTAATGAATCTTTAAGAAAGTTGATTAGATGTCTAGTGTGTCCTAGAGTCGTCCTTGTACTCTCAGGTCCGGGCAGGAAAAGTTTGTATATGGTTTTTCAAACGAATCAGAATTTTATAAGCATATTAATGCTTGTTTGTGTGGCATATACAAATATTGTTCTCCTGTGTATATATGTTGTGGCTAAGGCGATAGAACAAATTGTATCCAATTCTTGTCATAGTATGGATACAAGAAAGATATTGGGCTCTTATGCAAATGTTTCTGAGTGGGTGTTGACGTTGAAATCGGTTTTAATTTACCCATATTTTTGGGTATGTGATTAATTAGTGATTGATTGTGTTTTATGTTTTGAGTAATCTTGTTTAGTGTAACGGGTTCTCACAATGAGAGACCAGACAGGTTATATTACTTGAATCCACCAAAGACAACTGCACTGCTAACTGCGTCCGTCGCCGGTCTCCAATGTCGTTACAGACTGGGGCATCCATTTATTGCTAAACTGAAGCATTTACTTCGAGCTATTTTTGATTCCGTTTTTCATTGTGAAACTTGTCAGTCGGGCAAACAAACTTATGTTACTTTTTCTAAGAAAATTGTATTGGGTCCAAGCAACCGTTTGATACTTTATGAGATTTATCGATGACTTCTCTAGAACTACCTGGTTGTTTTTATTAAAAGATTGTTCCCATATGATAGATACTATCACCTTTTTTTAGGTCCGTGCCCAATTTGATTAAAGTGACAATGTTCTAGAATTTGTGCAATCATTTGTCAACGAGTTTTGTCGCAAGATGGATACCATTCATCAAACTTCATGTTCATATACTCCGCAACAAAATGGGGTTGCGGAGCGCAAAAATCGACATCTCTTAGAAGTAGCCCACACCATTATTTTTCATTATCATGTACCGCAAACTTTTAGGCCTGAAGCTATCTCGACTACATGTTACCTGATTAATCGCATGCCCTCTTTTGTTCTTGGCAATCAGGAACCATATCAATTTCTATATCTCGATGCCCCTCTTTTTAGCGTGCCTCCTCGGATTTTTGGCAACACTTGCTTTGTCAAAAATCATCATCCTGGTTTGACTAAGCTTGAACCACGATCTACCAAATGTGTGTTCTTGGGTTACTCTCGTACTTAGAAGGGCTATAAGTACTATGATCCCTCTGCAAAGAAGTGGTTTGTTAGTGTTGATGTGGTCTTTTTTTAGCATATGCCATACTACTCTACAGCAGGTTCTTCGCTGACATTTGATCTATTAATTCATACACCTCTACCTATGACGGTTGACACTGACCTGCCTCCTCCAGATGTGACCTCATCACTGCCTCTGAAAGTATATCAATGACGCCCGAGAACTACAACTCCCTCCCTGGCCCCTCCGACTCCAATCCCTCAAACCTCGTCGACAGATCCACATACACCTCAGATATTTTTTATTTGAATGTTCTTATTAGTCAGCAAAAAGAGACCAGATCTTGCACTCATCATCCTATTGGAAAATTCAGTTCAACTACTAACCTGGGTGTGAATTTTGCAAATTTAACCTCTGCTTTATCTGCTATATCTATGCCTAAGCATGCATCTCAGGCTTTACAACATCCTGTGTGGCGCCAGGCTATGGAAACTAAAATGCAGGCTCTTACTGATCGACATACATGGGCTTGGTTGATGCCCTTGTTGATTGTTCGCTTGTCGGGTGTCGTTGGATCTTTACTGTCAAGTATCAACCCGATGGCACAATTGAACACCTGAAAGCTCGCCTAGTGGCCAAAAGTTATACTCAAACATATGGAGTAGATTACTTTGAGACTTTCTCTCTTGTTGCACATCTGAATTCTGTTCGGGTTCTTATATGTGTGGCAGTAAATTACGATTGGCCTCTGTTTCAGTTAGACATTAAAAATGCCTTTTTATATGGTGATCTGCATGAAGAGGTATATATGATGCAACAACCTGGCTTTGTTGTTCAGGGGGAGTGCTCCAAAGTGTGCAAGTTGCGAAAAGCAATCTATGGACTGAAACAGAGTCCTCGTGCTTGGTTTGACAAATTGAGTACTGAGTAGTAACTGTAGTATTCTTCAAAAATTCAGTTTGCACAGATATCACTTTGATCACTCTGTCTTTATTAAGAAAACTTCATTTGGACTTGTCATTTTGATTGTTTACGTTGATGATATAATCTTATTTGGGAGTGATCCAGCTCCAACAGGCATTCAGGCTACTAAAAAGTATCTTGAAAAATACTTTGTAACTAAAGATCTGGGGAAATTAAGATATTTTCTGAGTAAGAAAGGTTCTCGCTCTTCCTCGGGTATTTGTTTATCTTAGAGGAAATATGTTCTAGATCTTTTGTCACAAACTGGTATGCTTGCGGAAAAACCCACTACTACTCCCTTGGATCCTAATAGAAATTGGGATGATGATACTTCTCCATACCTAGATAATCAACAATATCGCTGTTTGGTTGGTATAATTATCTACCTGACAGTGACGAGGGCTGATATTACCTCTACAATCGGCTTAGTCAGTAGACATCTGGACAAACCTAGATAGTGCCACTGGGATGTTGTGTATCACATTTTGAAATATCTGAAAAAATCCCCAGGAAAATGCTTATTCTACAGAAATCATGGGCACCACAAAATCACAGGGTACTCTGATTCTGATTATGTAGGCAACAGGATAGACCGCAAATCTACTTCTGGTTACTGTACTTTTGTGGGAGGTAATCTTGTGACCTGGCGCAGTAAGAAACAAATTGTAGTCGCCCGCTCTAGCGCTGAAGTTAAGTATAGAGCTTTGGCTCATACTGCATGTGAACTATTATGGGTCTGTGGTCTTCTGAAAAAATTTGCAATCTCTGACCCAACTCCTATTCCTATGCATTGTGACAACAAAGTCGCTATATTCATTGCCAGCAATCCCACTTTTAATGAACGGACTAAACATATTGAAGTTGATTGCCATTTCGTCAGAGAGGTGGTCTTGTCTGGCAATATCTCTACTCTATATACTCACACTTCTGATCAAGTTGTCGACATCTTCACCAAACTTCCCAAGGCCAGATTCATTACCATGGTTTATAAGCTAGGTATGATTGATATCTATGCTCCAGCTTGAGGGGGAGTATTAGTATATGTGCTTTATTGCGTTATGTTGTGTTATTTTTTTTGTCATGGGCTTTAGACTTATCTTGTCTTTAGCTTTTTTTCTTTATCCCATATTGCTTAACTCTATCTTTTGGCTTACTCTCTTGTCCTATAAAAGAGACTCCATTGTATTTTGTTTCAATCATCAAATAAACCTTTTCCCTATTCTAGAGGATCAGATACATGTCTTCTTGTATGTCTTGCATCAGTAAAAGCTCATGGGAAGTTCATTATATAGTTGGAGGCAAATAAACACATATAGATAAGGTTGAGGGTAAAAAGAATGAGCTGAAGCCTTTTTGACATAGAAAGCAAAGACGCACTCAGGCCCGCAACCAACTTCCAACATTTCTTTGTGAAGGTATGAGTTTGATTGGCGAATTGTAAGTAGACCAAAATACAAAATGACCCGAGTCTTTTTTCTAAACACTTCTGATCAGTTTCATGTAAGTTAGAAACTCAAGTTCAGGTGACTGGATGTTTTGTTTATGTAAAATGTAGTTCTGATATTCCCTACTACAACAAAGAAAAAAGGAGTTCCGAGCATACTAACAATATCCTACATGATATCTTATTCTATTATTTTGTATATCAATAACAAATCTAAGCCTTAATAACAGCATTTTGTAGTACAAAGACATGTTAACTAACATGATACATCCACAGTGATAAAAATAGATCGCATGGAAACCAATCCAACCTTAAGCTTCTAGAACTCAACTAGAGTAATCACCAGTTGCAGCAAGTCTTGCACTTTGGAGTTTGGAGGAGCACCTAACTTTTCCTTCAGTAGTTTAAACAAGGCATATGATGGGTACTGGCATATATTGTTGCCCTTATGTAAGAAAGCTAAGCATTTGATCACCTTTCATCTTAAGCATACATATCAATTTACAAAGACGACCAAGGATAATGACCAACATCCATCGGAAATCACCCATCAAACGTTATCAAAGATTCACCTAAAGAGATGAACAAGCAGCATTGAGAAATAGGCAGACTCATATCATTCACCATAAGAACATTGCGTTTGTAAGGTCGATTGAAGGTTGATGCATTCCAAGCCTGTTTTGTGAAGTACCATTATCAGTACGGAATTGGCTGTTTACTTTCTTGTTGTTTGATATAGCTCTGGTACTAAACCTGTTGAAGCTACACTAGCTAAGGTTTAGTTACATCTGTGATAAACTAACTACCGAAAAGTGTACCTTTGGAATTGATAACTATAGAATAAGGAGAAGAATTGTATATGTTGTGTTTAAGAGTTTACAATGCTCTCTCTTTTATAGGACAAGAGAGTAAAGCAATAAGTAAAACTGAGCAATATGGGATAAAACACAATTAGTGTAAACTACAGAAATAACACAGAACTAACATAAATAACATATCTCTTTATATTTCTTTATTCCCCCCTCAAGCTGGAGCATAGATGTCGAACATGCCCAGCTTGTCCACTAGAGTCTGGAATCGAGCCTTGGGTAAAAGCTTCGTGAAGATATTTGCTACTTGGTTTTCAGTGTTGAGGTATGGAGTACAGATGCGGCCAGATAGAACAGACTCTCGAACAAAGTGACAGTCAACTTCAATATGCTTTGTTCTTTCATGGAAAGTTGGGTTGCTCGCAATAAAAATAGAAGCCTTGTTATCACAGAACATTGGAATCGGTTTAGAATCAGTGATATCAAATTCTCTGAGAAGGCTTTACGCCCAGAGAAGTTCACAGGCAGTGTGAGCCATGGCTCGATATTCAGCTTCTGCACTTGACCTAGCTACTATTGTTTGCTTTTTGCTATGCCAGGTGGCCAAGTTGCCTCCAACAAGGGTGCAATATCCTGAAGTGGATTTCCGATCACATTTACTTCCTGCATAATCAGAATCAGAGAAGCCAGAAAGATTGCAATACCTATTTTTCTTGTATAATAAACCTTTCCATAGAGAGCTTTTAAGGTATCGCAGAATGTGAAAGACAGCATCCCAGTGGCAGTGTTTAGGTTTATCTGGATATCTTCTCATAAAACCCACAACAGGAGTCATATAGCCCTCGTGACAGTATGGTAGATGAGCTTACCAACCAGTCGTCTGAATTGGTGATGATCAGCATAAGATGGGGAGGTGTCATCATCCCAGTCAGTATTTGGGTCAAGAGGAGTGATGGTTGGCTTGCAGCCAAGCATACATGTTTCCTGTAAGAGATCCAGAGCATATTTTCGTTGAGAGACATAATCATGCAGATGATCTGGATACCTCAATGCCCATAAAATATCGTAGCTTGCCAAGATCCTTGGTGATAGTTTTTTTTCTAAATATGCTTTAGTAGCACGGATTCCACAGTATCACTTCCCGATAATATGATGTTGTCTACATAGACAATAAGTACAATTAAGCCAGCTGCAGTTTTTTTGATGAATATAGAACGATCAAAGTGAGAGCAACTGGAGCCAAATTTGATAAGAATCAGACTCAGCTTGTCAAACCAGGTGCGAGGGCTTTGTTTAAGACCATAAATTGCCTTCCTTGATTTGCAAACTTCCAAGGAAGACTCCCCCTGAGCAACGAAACCCGGTGGTTGCTCCATGTAAACTTCCTCCTGCAAGTCTTCATATAGAAATGTGTTTTTAACATCCAACTGAAATAGTGGTCAATCCTTATTAATAGCAACAGAAATTACAATACGAATAGAGTTGAGCCTTGTGACTGAAGAAAAAGTCTCAAAGTAGTCTATGTCGTATGTTTGTGTGTAGCCTTTAGCTACCAGGCGTGCTTTCAGGCGTTCAATAGTGCCCTCCGGTTGATATTTGATAGTAAAGATCCAGCGGCAACCAACAATTGAACATGAGGAAGGGCGATCTACAAGATCCCAAGTATTACGATCCTAGAGTGCCTGCATTTCAGCGTCCATGGCTTGTTTCCATGCAGGAATAAGAAGGGCTTCTTTAGCATTTTTGGGAATAGATACAGCAGAGATAGCAACCGTGAAGCACGCAAAACTGGTACTCATATTAGAGGATGAAAAGAAATGACTAATAGGATGTTTTGTACAGGAACGAACACCTTTGCGAAGACTAATAGGTAGGTGTAAGTCGGAATTTACCTCAGGTGTCTGATGATCATCTGCTGAAGGAGGAATTGGTTGCGGAGGGGCCATGGAGGGATTAGTCTTCTTGGGTCTTCGCTTGTAAACTTGCAGAGTTCGATCTTCAGGTGTCAGCTCAGAAGGTGGATCAATATCCACAATATCAGGCAATAGTGTGGGTGCCAAAATGTCACTTGATAGTGACGCCCTGTTATCAAAGTAATATGACAAATGCTCAAAAAAAAACTACATCTACACTTACATACCACTGTCTCAGAATCGGATTATAGCAGCGATATCCTTTTTGGGTTCTAGAATATCCCAGAAAGATACATTTGGTGGAGCGAGGAACAAGTTTAGTTAACCCTGGGCAGAGGTTTTTGACAAAGCAGGTACACCCAAAAATATGGGGTGGAACATAAAAGAGTTGTGCATCAGGAAAAAGGATGTTGTAAGAAATTTTATTATTCAAAATAGAAGACGGCATACGATTCATAAGATAGCAAGCCGTAGAAACAGCCTCAAGCCAGAAACGTTGAGGAACTTGATAATGAAGAAGTATTATGCGAGCAACCTCTAAGAGATGGTGGTTTTTTGTTCAGAAACTCCATTTATTGTGGAGTGTAGGGGCAGGTAGTTTAGTGTAGAGTTTCACGGACAGAACAAAAAGAGGTCACCAACTTTTGCAAAAATTCAAGGGCATTATCGGTGCAAAAAACGTTAATGGGTTTGTTGAATTGTGTCTAAATTTCAGAAGAAAAAAAAGGTGTTAATAGTGTCCAAAATAGTGTTCCGATCTTTCAATAAAAATAACCAAGTAGCACGAGAATAATCATCAATGAAAGTCATAAAATATTTAACGCCAAAATGACTAGGGACAGAACAAGGGCGCCATATATCCACACGAACAATGTCAAAAATGCCCTTAGAACCAATATCTTTCTTAACATGTGTGAAACACAAAGCAGTTGTGGGAAGCGTAGGGTTGCACAGTGTGTGCACCCTCATATATATATTACTGAAACAATTACAGAGAGGTCCACATATAATATGGAAATAACAAAACAAATAACAGAATACATAAAACAGGAATATATGTTAACACTCCCCCTCAAGTTGGAGCATAGATATCAATCATGCCCAACTTGTCCGTCAGTGTGCAGAATTGCTTCTTCGCCAGCAGCTTGGTGAAGATATCAGCAACGTGGTCTTCAGAACGAGTGAAGGGAGTGCAGATCTTGCCAGTAAGAATGGATTCCCGAATAAAATGACAATCTACTTCAATGTGTTTAGTGTGTTCATGATAAACTGGATTATTAGCAATGAAGATAGCAGCTTTATTGTCACAGTGCATAGGTATAGCAGAAGAAGAATCAACCCCGAACTCTTTTAACAGAGAGCGCACCCACAACAATTCACAAGCAGTATGGGCCATGGCCCTATATTCAGCTTCAGCACTGGACCTGGCCACAACATTTTGTTTTTTACTCCTCCAGGTAACAAGATTACCTCCAACATACGTACAATACCCAGAAGTAGATTTTCTGTCAACTCTGCTGCCTGCATAATCAGAATCAGAGTACCCTTCAAGAGAACAGTGTCCATGCTTCCTGTAGTGAAGTCCCTTGCCAGGAGACTTCTTCAAATATCGTAGAATCTGACAAAGAGCATCCCAGTGACACTGTCTGGGTTTATCAAGGTACCTGCTAAGAAGGCCCACTGCAGTAGAAATATCAGCTCTAGTGACAGTCAAATAAATGAGCTTACCAATCAGCCTCCTGTACTTTTTATGATCAGCAAAGAGAGGAGAAGAGTCATCATCCCAATTTACATTAGGATCTAGAGGAATATCAGCAGGTCTCGCTCCCAGCATACCGGTCTCCAGCAGTATGTCTAGGACATATTTTCGCTGAGACAACACAAGAGCATTAGAGTTTCTAGAGACTTCTATGCCCAGAAAATATCTAAGTTTTCCCAAATCTTTGGTAGCAAAGTGCTTGCCTAGATGAGATTTAGTAGCCTGAATACCAATAGAATCACTGCCAGATATGATAATATCATCAACATAAACAATCAGAATAATAATACCAGTTGAAGTCTTCTTGGTGAAAACAGAATGATCCACCTGAGATCTCAGAAACCCAAAGTCAATCATAATTTTGCTCAATTTATCAAACCAGGCACGGGGACTCTGCTTAAGCCCATAAATAGACTTCTTTAACCTGCAAACTTTGTGAGACTCCCCTTGAGCAACAAACCCAGGAGGTTGCTCCATATAGACTTCTTCTTGTAAATCACCATACAAGAACGCATTTTTCACATCTAGTTGCAACAGTGGCCAGTCAAGATTAACAGCAACAGAAAGAAGAATTCTGACAGAATTAAGACGAGCAACAGGAGAGAATGTCTCAAAATAGTCAATACCATAAGTTTGGGTGTAGCCTTTAGCAACTAATCGTGCCTTCAGCCTTTCAACAGTGCCGTCAGGTTGATATTTCACAGCATACACCCATCTGCAGCCTACAGGTTTGCACTGAGGAGGTGGATCCACCAGCTCCCAAGTATCTCGTTCAGCAAGAGCCAACATTTCCTCTTTCATAGCAGACATCCATCCAGTACTCTGTAGAGCATCCTGGATATTCTTTGGAACAGCAACAGCAGATAAGGCATATACAAAATTGCTAGAATGAACATTCAGATGATCAGTAGAAACAAACTGAGCAATACTGTGGGATGTGCAGGAACGAGTACCCTTTCTAAGAACAATGGGTATATCAAGATCAGAATGTACCTCAGGTGTAGTAGAACCTTCTGGAGGTGAAGATTGGTTTTCATGGGGGGTTTCTTGAGTAGAAGGTGTTTTGTTCCTGCGTTGATAAACTATAATAGGAGGTTTAGCAGCCTCAGTAGTAGCATTGTCAGTAATATCAGGCACACAATCAGTAGTAACAGGTAGAGGGGAGGCAATAAGATCAGACTGCAAACTGTCACCGCGAGTAGAATAGTAAGAGGTATCCTCAAAAAAAACTACATCACTGCTAGTATACCATTTTCTTGCAGTAGGACTGTAACATCTGTATCCCTTCTGGGTACGAGAATATCCCAAAAAAATACACTTCTCAGCACGAGGGGACAGTTTATCAGAAGCAGGTCCAAGTAACCTTACAAAGCAGGTACATCCAAAAATCCGAGGCACAGTAAATAACTGAATATCTGGTTGAAGAACTTGAATAGGTATTTTGTTTCCAATCACAGATGATGGCATTCTATTTATCAGAAAACAAGCAGTCAATATAGCCTCAGTCCAAAAAGAGCGAGGAACATGTGTATGCGTCATAATAGTCCTAGCCACCTCTAACACATATCTATTTTTACGCTCAGCCACACCATTTTGCTGAGGTGTATAACCACAGGAGGTTTGATGAATCGTACCAACAGATTTACAAAAAACATCCACATCTTTTTTAACAAATTCCAGCGCATTGTCAGTACGAAAAGTTTTTACAGGTACACCATATTGTGTTTTTATTTCAGCAAAAAAGAACTTGATAATAGACAAAACTTCGGACCTACTTTTCATCATAAACAACCAAGTAGTCCTTGAAAAATCATCAATAAACAGAATAAAATACTTATGACCAGATAGACTCGGCACATGACAAGGGCCCCATACATCAGAATGCACTAGATCAAACATGTTTTTACTGCTAATATGACTGTGTCTAGGATAAACAGCTCTAGTCTACTTTCCAAGTTGACATGACTCGCACTGAAAACTACAAATGCCAAGATCAGAAACTAAATGGCGAAGCTTTTCAGATGATGGATGTCCCAGCCGGTAGTGCCACTGTAATGCAGACACCGAGGTAGATAATGCAGGAATTATAGTTGCTTTAGCTACTTTTGGCAAATGATCCAGGTAGAATAGTCCATCAGCACCTTCATACCCCCCACCAATCTTCATCCTCGTGTGAAGGTCCTGAAAAACACATGAACCAGGAATAAAAGTCAGACTACACTGTAGACTTCTCAATATCTTGCTGACAGACAATAGATTCAAAGGAAATCTAGGCACATATAAGGCAGATTTCAGCAGAAAGTCAGAAACAATATCCCCTACTCCAGAAACCGCAGACTTGGAACCATCAGCCAGCATAACAGATGAGGGTCGAGCAGGTTTAAATAATTTGTTAAACAGAGATCGATTTCCTGAAATATGTGAAGAGGCACCGGAGTCGATGACCCACTTAGTATTAGCAGGAGTAGAAGAAGAGCTCAGGAAGGCAGTGTCATAACCAGAATAAGCTGCAGCATGAGCTCCACTAGTCGAAGCTGTAGACGACGCACCAGTACGCTCAAGAAGAAGTCGCTCCACCTCAGCACAGATGTAGTCCGCAGTCGCACCCGAGGAGGCAGAGTCAGTAGGCTGAGTCGTTCCTTCTGATGCAGTAGTAGTAGAGTCAGCAGCTGCATTGGCCCATGCCGGCTTACCATATTTTTCCCAGCATTTCTCTTCAATATGGTTGGACCGGCCACAGAAGGTACAAAGGCGTTGTCCTGACTGAGGACGTGCACCAGCAGTAGGGGCAGTAGAAGAGGCTCCACGACCAGAAGCAGCCCGTCCTCGTCCTCCACCCAGGGGAGGACGGCTTTCAGTAAAGCGACCACGGCCACGACCAGACGCTGCAGCAAGGGAAGAAGATTCCCCAACATCAGTAGCCAGAGACGATGAAGACGAAGGCAAACGCTGAAGACGCTTGTAGGCACTCTGTAGTGACGGCAGAGGGTCACTGACTAGGATCTTGTCCACAACTCCAGCGTAGGACTCGGGCAGTCCACAAAGAAACTGGACTAACTGCAGCTCCTGGCGCTGACGCTGCATGGCAGCCAGGTCTGTGGAAAGAGGGTGATAGGATTCCAGTTCACCCCACAATCCAGTAAAGTCAGAAAAGTAATCCGCAATGTCCGTCCCCGTGAATTGTAGACGTCCCAGCTGCTTGGTGATGTCAAACACTTTCTTGGGGTTCTGACTATGCGAGTATGTACCGGCGAGCTGATCCCACATCTGCTTCGCCGTAGGAAAGTGAAGAAGTGTGACGCTAATCTTCTCAACACTACTGTTGAGAATCCATGTCATCACAGTCGAGTCGTCACGAACCCAGTCGTCATACGCCTTCACATATTTAGCGTCAGCGTCCTCTGCGGGTGCTAGCGGACCAGCACAGGTAAGATGTGAGTACTTTCCCTGGGATTTGGCATAGATTGTCATGGAGCATACCCAATGTGGATAGTTGCGCCCATCAAGCTTCACAGTCGTAACCTGACGGCGGAAGTCATCACTCGAGGACGCCATGTGAGCAGTAGGCACAGAAGTAAACAGGCACGATCAGGCAGGAGACGGTCTACGCCGTCAGACAGGCACAGCAGGCACAGAACTACGTAGAAGAACCTCTCACATATGGTCTACGCCGAAGCTCAGAACAGAACCCGGTGGCACAACGGCCTACACGGGCAGGCAGGCAAAAGACCGAAAGAGCGGTCTACGTCACACCAACATCAAGCCACCGGACAGTTGCAGATCTTCAAGGAGCCAATGTGACGGCGGCAATCAACCGCGGAGGCGCACCGGCCCCTGCGGCGGTGTGGGCGCCCGGCCCTGGCGGCTAGCCCGGGGGGGGGGGGCGCGGCCGGAGAAGAGAGAGGGGTGGGAGGGTGGCGGCTGGATCTTACTGCTCGGATACCATGTGAAACACAAAGCAGTTGTGGGAAGCATAGGGTTGCACAGTGTGTGCACCCTCATATATATATTACTGAAACAATTACAGAGAGGTCCACATATAATATGGAAATAACAAAACAAATAACAGAATACATAAAACAGGAATATATGTTAACAACAGGAAACACAAAGCGAGTTTGTTTACCCAACTGACAAGATTCACAAGTAAAAGTTCTTTCAGATAAAGCAGGAAATAAGTGTTTCAGTTTCGCAGCAGAGGGGTGGCCAAGGCGGTAGTGTCATTGTAGTCCCGTTACAAAAGTCAAAAGAAGAGCAGTTGTTGATGTCGGTCCGTCCAGGTAGTAGAGTCCAATTGGTCCCTCATGGCCTGAACCAATTTTCGTCTTCGTGCGAAGATCCTTCAAAACACAACCAGAAGGATCAAATTTAATTGAGCATTGAAGACTTTTCACAGTCTTACGGACAGAAAGAAGATTAACAGAAAATTTTGGAATATATAACACAGATTTCAGATTCAGATTACGAAACAAGGGAACAGTTCCAATGCCATGAACAAAAGTTTTAGAACCATCAACAATTGTAACTGGAGGAATCTAAGTAGTTTTGGTTAGAGCAGAAAATAAGTTAATGTCACCGGCCATATTAACCGAGCCATCACAGTCAATACACCATTTATTTTTACAGGAAGATGGAGTAGCTAGCAATGCAGAAGACCCGACCATTGATGTACATGGGAGATGGGACATGCGCTCCTGAAAAAATTTCTCAAACTCAAAGTGAAGCCAAGCAGGCGAGGTTGTAGTTGGAGGCTGATCAGGTAAATTAGTATCAGTCAAAGTATCAATAGAGGCCTGGTTCGCCCAAGCGGACTTGTCGTGTTTGATACAGTATGTCTTCAATATGATTGTCTCGTCCACAGAAGTTGCAGAAACGAGGACCAACAGGTTGCCCTCGACCTATTGTAGTAGAAGATGTGCGACCTGCGGTAGTAGGAAGACTAACTCTACGGCCACGACCACGACCATGTCCACGGCCAAAGATATGATCAGTGGTACGAACAGCAAGAGCACGATGTTCCACCGCAGGGGTGAAAGTGACAGATGGTAAACGTTGAACATGTTTAAGGACGTCCTGAAGAGTAGGCAGTGGGTCACTGGATATAATCTGGTCAACGACTCCAAAAGAAGGGGATGGGAGACCCGCCAGAAATTGGACGAGTTGTAGTTCATTGTGTTGCTTCTGGGCTTCTTTGATGTCAGATGTCAAAGGGTGACAAAACTCGTATTCATTCCATAGAGCAGAGCATTGGTTATAGTAATCTTCAACAGAGGTGTCAAAGGAAAACTTCTTGGCCAGATTCTTAAATATCTCAAAGACTCTCTTAGGATTTTTTTGATGAGAGTAGACGACAAATAATTGATCCCACATTGCCTTAGCATCATGAAGGTTGAGCAATGACTGGCTGATTCGTGGATCGGTGCTATTGAGTATCCAAGACATAACACCTGAGTCATCTTTACTCCATTGTACATCAGCTTGCTTGGATTTGTCATTTGCCGTGGCAGCAAGGGCAGGTAGAGGGTCAATGGTGATATGAGAATAGTCGCCTTGTGCTTTGACATACAGGATGAATGATGCCGACCATAGATGATAATTGGAGCCATTAAGTTTCACTGTGGTAACACACAGAGAACATGGGGGCTCAGTAAATGCCATGGCAAACAGGGTTGGAGCAGTAGAGCAAAGAAGAACGCAGGTTCAGCGGCAGAAAAGAGCAGGGATCAGCAGATCCGAAGAAACCCGCTATGGGGCTGCAGATGACGGTTGTATATCTGACACATCAGATCACAGAAAACCCACTACGGGCAGAAAGGATGATAGAATAACCTACGTCGTCATGAAGATATTCAATACTCCATCATGAGGTGTAGGCAGAAGAGACTGAATATCCTGGAGTCACTCAACGTGCTATGATGAAGGTTGTCCGGAGACATAAGAAAAGGTAATGGAGGAGATCTAGCAAGGTAGGAGGCTAGATGAGATGGATGGTGGAAGGTGGGGTTGGTGAGTGGTGGAAATGAGGCGGGCGGGTGGTGGGAATTGGTGGTGGAAGCAGCAGCAGCAATGTTGCACGTAGCAGCACGAGAAGGGGGTGGTGGGGTTGTTGGGATGGTGGAGGTAGAGAGGATGGGGAGAGAGAACAGGTGGGAGGCTGGGTGGGGAAGGGAGGAGAGAGCATGGAGAGGGAGAGGGTTGGCGGCGGCTGGGAGAGGGTGTCGGGGGGGGGGGGGCTAGGGCATGGAGGGCAGGGTTAGGGTGGGAACTGGTAGAGAATTGGAACCGCTCTTGATACCATATAGAATAAGGAGAAAAATTGTATTCATTGTGTTTAGGAGTTTACAATGCTCTCTCTTTTATAGGACAAGAGAGTAAAGCAATAAGTGAAACTAAGCAATATGGGATAAAAGTTGGTGCAGGACTTCGACTTCGTTTCGACTTCGCCAGGTGTGGAAGTGGAAGTTTGTGGAAACTTTGAGGAAGTTTAGACGCAAACTTCGACAAACTTCGATGGTGTTTTTTTAGCAAAGTGATGCATAATTATGCTCTAACTCTAATTCATATGTATTAATTTGACATAAAAAACACAATTCATGACTCTCTAGTGCTAGGTAGGTTGATAATACAAAGTAGTAAATGATGCAGTGCACACTTGCTAATGTTCTCAAGTCTCAATAATCATGTTTTACATTTGCAAATAAAAATATACAAATTCTTATACAATTCTCTACTTCAGGATACATTTTCCAAGCAAATATCCTTCATGCTTCCGTATATTACATATGAAATATACTAATATAGATTACAATTCATTAAAATGAAGTGCATATCCGATAAATGTCTTCAGTAAAAAGTTGAATGCCTTCCAAAATCATGGCCTGAATGTTGAGCTTCTTGAGTCTGCCTCAGTAGTGACATTTGGTTATCAATTCTCATAGCATATTGCATCCAAGTAGTGTGCTGAGAGTGGTTGAGCTCATAATCATGCACATATGCAGCAAAATCTTCATGGGATATTTCTGACAAATATCCAAATCTTGTATACAATGCAAGCTGTGTTGGATATCTGGAGGCAAGAGATCCTGGTGTGAAGTTGTGAAATTCTGATATATGGGGCGGCCTTTCTGCATCAGAATCAGAAGGGGGTACATATATGTTAGGTTGTGGTGGGGGCTCGGGTTGTGCCATTGGTGGATAGTAGTGACTCAGAACACCTGATGTAGTGTCAGTTGTAGCTGCAAAAGGATCAGGGGCATATCCAGGGCCTAAGTAACTATATGATTCATTATCAGTTCTATGGGAAACCCGACTTCCATAAGTTCCTTCTGAATCACCACCATAATATCCAGGAACGGGTTCTTGTTGATAAAATCCTTTAGAAGTAGGCCCAGTAAAACCCAATAAATCATCCACAAAGGTGCTTCCTGTTGCTCCCGATTGACCTCCCAATGAAAGACTTCCAATTGATTATGTGATATTATCAGTGTTGTAAGGTGCATGATAAACAGGTTGAGGCACATGTCCTTGACCCTGTGGATACCAATTCTCGTAGCATGTTGGCAATGAATCTAGTTGTTGTTGTGGAGCTTTACCCTTTCCCTTTCTTTGGTAGGTTCGATCTGTCGGTCTTTGAGTACAACTACCACTCTCATATTGTTGTTGACGTTGTTGTTGAGGTTGAGGGCGAGGAGATGGTGTTCTATGTGGCGGCGTATCTCCTCTTATATAGCTATCAGGAGTGTTGCCCCCATCATCACCACCTGAGGGCTCTGGAGTGGTGGAACCTGATGAGGAATCTGGTTCATCCTCTGGTAGACCCTGCCAAAAATCATCTTTATCAATATGTGTGTTGTCTTCTTCCACTCCAAGAGTGGTCTGATCTGCTTGTGCTCCCTCACTTTGTTGATATTCATCTACATCAACCCCCATTGCCCCTGCAATTGTGGCATTAGGCCCCCCACCTGGACGCCCTTCATCAAGTAAAGGCTCAGTAGTATTGTTCAACCATGCTTGTAACGGATCTTCATCGTCACCCCTGTCAGTGTAGACATACGCCCAATCAAGAGGATCAATCTCGACATTGCTTGTTGGGTTCCTCAATGATTCTTGTGTGTGTCTCTGCTTCAACTTCATATTATAGTGTACAAACACCAAGTCATGAAGGCGTGATGCAGACAACCTATTCCTTCTTTTTGTGTGAATCAAGTTGAAGGTTGACCAATTTCTTTCACATCCACCTGTTGTTGTTGTTTGGGACAAAACTTTTACTGCTACAGATCTCAATTCCTCACATTCACAGCCATAATTCATCCACCAATCAGCTGTAAAAAATAAAGAATGTTTAATGATCAATCAGTGGACAAGTCAACCATTCATTATTATGGTATCAAAATTAACCGATCATGTAATTATTTACCAGGAGAAAGTTTTTCCCTTGAATAGATAGCCGCCGGTAGCCCAAACAGACTAGATGCTTCTCTGAATGGTTTTATCTAGTAATTGGTTGTAGTTGGACAATGAAAGAATTAGATTAACATTTTATAATAATTTATAATAAAGAATTATGTACTATGACTATCCATACTTGTGCAACAGCTCGAATAGCGTCATCTTTGTTATCAAAGAGCTTATCTATCACATCTTGGAGACCCATTACCAAGTCTCCTCTTCTCCCAATGTCATTTTTGTATTGAAGCCTTGGGTTTAAAAAATAAGCTGCACATATAAGGACACAAAAGTTAGAAAATATTAGATGACTAACAAACACTAAGACCTAAATGCAATGGCACATCCTTACCCGCTTTATGCAATGGGTGTAGAAGCATACCATCCCATCGTTCATCCACAACTTTTAGGAATTGTGCCTTGGCATTAGTTGCAGCTTCTTCAACTTTATCTCTCATAAGGCGCATTGCCTCATAGATGTAGGGCATGGTGGCATTCTTATCACCATCCACCATGCGCAAGACATGTACTATGGGATCCATTATCTTTACAGCTTTGGTCACTCTAGTCCAGAAGTAGTCATCATTCAAAATTTTCACCACTTCTTTGGCTCTGTCAGATTTACTATCAGGGTGTTTGGCCCACTCTTCAGAAACAAAAATCCTTTTTACACCTTGTCGTCTTTGCTTTAAGCTTTGCAAAGCGATATAGTTGCTTGCAAATCTTGTAATGCCCGGTCTTACTATGTCTCCTCCACAATACTCTTTGCTTCGCAACATTGCAAGTAGGTAAGAGCGATTATATATAAATTTTGTAATTCTTGTTGCCCTAGGCATTACATATTTAAAAAGATCTAATTTTCCAAAATCTTTCAAAATTAGATCAATGCAGTGTGCAGCACATGGCGTCCAAAATAAGTTGTAATTTGAAGACTCTTCAACTGTTTTTCCAGCTTTTTTGAAATTTGGCCCATTGTCAGTGCAAATTTGTAACACATTCTCTTTTCCAACATATTTTATCGCACCTTTAATCAATTTTGCAAGGTACCTGTGGTCTTTGATGTGGCGAGATGCATCAACTGATTTTATGAAAAATGTACCACCGTCACAATATGCCATGAAGTTGATAATTTGTGTCTTTGTACCACTTGTCCAGCCATCACACATGAGTGTCAACCCAAAAATTTTCCACTTTTTTTGTTTCATCTCCTCAATCCACTGCTCTAGCTGAAGTTTCTCCCGCGGAAGATATTTGTTCATTAAGTCATGTGCAGTTGGTGATTTGACTCCTCGTCCATGTTCAGCGACAACATCTATCATATGTTGCATGTAAGGGCCTTCTGCCACATTGGGAGCAATACCACTAGCAAATATAAATTTTCCCATCGCCTGTCCCACAACATCTTTTGCATTCTTCCACATACCTGTCAAACTTTTCTGCTTATGACTTTGTTTACGAACCCCTGGTTCAGAAGAAGTATATCTCATGTTGTTGGTCCTCAAACCCTGCATTTCTATGCTTTCTAAATTGACAACATTTGTTGGACGACTTCCACTGCCACCACCAACATTGAAATCAGATGGGCCAAAACCACGTCGGGTTTCATAAAATTGTCTTTCTTCTTCTTGTCTAATTGCCTCCTCCATTCTCGATCTTTTCAGTGCATGTCTCATTGCATCATCATCATCATCATCTTCTAATTCAACTACATTTCGTGGTATCGATGCACCGAACATCAGCTCTTTGAACCTTGCATCTCTAATCTTGTCTTCCATGTGTTTTAGATCTTTTTGATTGAGTTGCTTGGAAACAATTTTTCTTATTTGATCTGGGCAATCTCTACACTTTGCAACATTTTTATCCCCTCCCACCAAGTGCTTTTTGAACCTAGAAATCCCACCACTCATTATAGTTTTCTTGCAGAAATTGCACATGGTTTTTTGCCTAGTTCCATCAACCATTTCACAATACATCCATGCAGGGTCAACTTTCCCCCTGACTCACCACCTCCACCTTCACCTCCTCCACCATCACCTCCTCCACCATCACGACCTGAACCAACCATTAAAACAAGTAGCACCCACAAAATACCCATATCTTCAGTCACAAAAAATCTGCACACAATAAATTAAAAGAAACAAATATTAGATAAATAGTGGGATTAACTCATTATTAGATATTAGGCAAATAAGTGGGAGTGTGGGACTAAGTTAACTAACTGAGTACTACTAACTTGGTAGAAAATCATACATTTTTAGAACTGAATTTTTTTAATTAAGTAATAAATAATTACAAATAATTCCTGAAATTATTAAATATATTGTAAATTGATAGTATGGCGAGTTATTAAGTGGGATTAACTAGCTAAGTAGCTAACGAACTAAGTTAACTAACTAACTAGTGAACAATCTAGGTTGAAAATTGAAAATTATAATTTATTTATATCTGAAAATTGATAAATAATATTAATATTTACTAAAATTATTATATATGTTGCAAATATTGTAGTTAAAGTCAGCAAATTACTCATTAACTAACTATAATACAATATTACAAATTTTCTAACTCTAAATCTAATTAATGCAAAATTAAAGTATATAATATTTATGTAAAACGAAATTCATAAAAACATTATTTTTCATATTTGTTTTATGATATTTTGTTGTAATAATACAAGATCTAAGTAAATATTAGCTAGATCTATGCTAGATCTAAGCTAGATCTAAGCTAGATGTAGTTAGATTTAGGCTAGATCTTAGTAGATTAAGGTAAGATCTAGGCTATATTCACCTAAATATTACTAATTAACAGTTTGTGCATGTAAAAATACTAATTTCGGATCATTAGATCTACATATTATGTATATATGTATAGGGAAAGTAGTAGAGAATGGAGTATTTAAGAGTTAGTGGTAGTTGTTTTTATTTAGAATTGAAAAAACAAAGAAAAAGGAGGAGATTTGGGACTTACCTTCTCAACAGCAGCAAAGAAGCTCTCCAGCAGACACAGCAGCTCGTCCAAGACTTACAAAGAGAAAATGTGAGGCTCCTCGTGCAAGTCATCAACTTAAAATAGCCAACTTGAGGCTTTTGTGCTAACTGGGCCTGACCGTCTAAACTTCGGCCCAACATCGGCCACTTCGCCGAAACTTCGTTGACATCGACGAATTTTGGACCATTTTGTACAGAAAAAAAACAACTTCTTCGAAGTTCATGAAATGTCGCCTCGAAGTTGAGACAGACCCGAAGTATTGGGGCTTCGACTTCGCCAACCTTCGAAGCTCGAAGTTTCGCCGAAGTTGCGTTCCATGGATAAAACACAAGTAGTGTAAACTACAGAAATAACACATAAATAACATATTTCTTTAATAACAAAGCAACCAATCTCGATAGTAATGTAACTACCACTTGTTTCCCTTAGGATCTAACTGGTTTGGTGTAATTTGTCCTGAAATCATTGGAAGTTAAATTTCCTTTACAATTTTGTCTAATGGGTTTGGTGAAAGTCTGGAACATGAGTTCCCTAATTTTCCTTGGACTCCAACAATATATATATCATCCGAAAATGGATTATGTAGCAAACTATCTGGAAAACGAAGTTTCATGCCTTGCGGTGTTTGGCTTGTTCCTTTCTTCTGCTTGTGCAGCAGTTACTCGGACAAAACGAGCGGCGACCGGCGAAGAAGGCGTGGGTAAATATGTTGCACTGTCTCCTATGGACCTGGAGGTATTATGCTAGCGTTCTAATTAAAGTAGCAGAGAAGTCACAAAGGCACTGATTGCGGATCTCCCCAATTCTTAACCTCCTTTCCGAGAACAGCTAGCCATCGTCAACTAGTAATGTCTGTTCCAAGCCTGCAGGTTATTTAGGCTGCAAGGTTTAGTCCTTCCAATGTGTCCTTCTAATAGATGCAGAATAAACAAACCCCCCCACTCCCAACATGACGGCGATCGTTCCAGTCAGATAAACTGTTCCCCAATCTTTGCCCTAACCCCTTGTCAGTGACCCAGATTAACCTATCTATTTCCCAGAAAATAGGTTTCAAACCAGTCACTAGGAACTCGTTTTCTAGGAACTCGATTTCAGTTTCGGGAAAATGACTTCCATGAAAATTTCAGTTACACCGAACCAGTCATACCCTTAATGGGTAATATGGCCCTATTTGAGAGGAAGGAACACAAACATATTCCAACCTAGGTCATTAATCAGAATCCCTACACAAATCATATCATCAAAGACAAAAGACACTCAGACATATAGGAAAAGAATATATGAAAAGAAACAGGAGGCAGAAATCCTAATCTGAACACTGCCACTTCGTACATAAATGTTGAAAGGACAAATGCATCCTACAGAAGCTAGTGACTATATACCAGTCTTTTTGAAAGAAAAAAACAGTATACTAGTACTAACATAAATGTAAACTCGGGCAATCAGCTGTGATCATATCAACTTTCCAATCAAAGTTCCTCAAATTCTTGATAGATATATTAAGATATAAGTTATTATGCATATAGAATTTCCAGTTAAAATATTACCAGATGAAGTGCTTAGTAAGTCAAAGTTTTGGATATTACTAGTGTATTATACCCTCATTTTGTTGAGATACTGCAGTCGTTAAGTTGTTGGGAGAAACCCATGTTGGAGCAGTTGAATAGATGTTTAACCCATCATTATCAAGTTGTAAAACCCACCTGCAGCAATAAAGCTGATAATTAGTATGAAACTAGAAAATGTTTCGGATACATGATTTATTAGCAAAATAAATGGGTCTATTTACTTTGATATCAACAAACAGGGAAATGCTCGGCCCTTCATAATAGTAGAGAAGTGCATAACAATGTAAAACAAAATACATAGAAACTAAAATGGGAAGTAATTAACTAATAATTGTTCTAACACAACACTTAAGCTGGAGGATGGACATCCAACATGTCCAATTGTTAGAGAGTTCGTTTATTAGTTATTTATATTGTCCTTGTAATATGGGCCTCACTGTGTCTTGGCCCATTAGGGTTGTCTTATGTCATGTACGCTTCCCTGTTCTCCTATTTATAGGAGCAGGGTTTCTCCTATCTAATACTACGAGTTGCCTTCTTTTATTATTTAACATGGTATCAGAGCAGCCGTCCTAGGGACCAAAACCCTACGTGAGAGAGAGCAAGAACCAAAGGAGCACCCCCCCTTGCGGGCGGCCGCCGCCCTTAGCGGTGCTTGGCTGCCCGCAGGGAATTCCTTCCTAGTTCCCTACCTTCTTCCTTGTTCCTTTACGCTCTTACTACCGGCCGCCGGATCTGCTGCCTATTGCCCAGCCACAACCCTTCCTCTGTTTTTTCCACTGCTACAGTACGCCGCTACAGTACATATGCTACAGTACCGCCGCTACAGTACGCCATTACAGTACATCTGCTACAATCTCTGGACAGCCCCGGCGTTTTTCCAGTTCTGGCACGTTGACGGCGTAAAAGGCTTCTCCTTCTCTGTCTGTCTGTGCCTCATGGTGGAGTGACTGATCCTCCATGTTGGCATATGTTTTTCTCTTCATCTGCTGCCCCTACGTGGGTTTTTCTAAGATCCATGCGTGTTGTCGGTTGCCTCCTCCACCTATTTGCCTATAGAAATTTTTTGCCTCTGCCATTGTTTTTACTGTCCACGCCAACCACTCCTTTACTCTTTCCGTGCTTGGCGTGAGGGGGAGAATAGAGGATGAAGAGTAGAGGAAGAGATAAGATGGAGGAGAGATGAGGAAGATATATATGCTGCTGTCTATATGGATCTTCATGCTACCTTTATTGTTGATATATGGATCATTTTGCTGCTATTATTGTTTATTCATCATCTACCTCGATTGTTGTTGTGAAGTTGAATACTTGGACTCTGTCTGGATTTATGACGTATGCTACTGTGATGGATACTTTATGAAGAGGGAAGATGATGAAGACATTTGTTGCTGACTTTACATGGAGCTTCGTCTACTAGAGTTATTTCTTTGCTTGCTACTCTGCCTACCGGTCTTCTATCTGCCTATGTCGTCGACTTTTTACTGTTGTGCGCCAGCACTCTCTGGTATGTTCGTGCCTTGTTTGCGCGTCGACTCTCTACTACTGTGTACCAGCACTCTCTGGCTCGTCCGTGTTCTGTTTCGCACGTTGACCCATCCGTACTTTATTTGTACGTTGACCTCTACTGCCTGTGATCCAGCACTCTCTGGACTTTGCTGCCTGTGACCCAGCACTCTCTGGCTACTACGACGACGACGTTGATGAAGACCTTGGTGCCTATCATCTATTATATCTTTTGCTCCAGATGATTGTGTTGCTGCTTATTTCTGCTCCAGATGATCGAGAAGCTTCTGTGACCTACTTGTCTGCTTGCTTGGAGTATCTACTTGAGGGGGAGTTTCTGAGTATTTGAGTGCTTTAGTGTAATATTGAGGGGGAGAAAATTTTATATGGGCTTGGTTTATCCTTTTATTTCTGTCTATTTGTTTTCTAGTTTGACTCTATCTGCAAGCTGATTTGGGATTCTCCCAACTTCAGCTTGAGGGGGAGTGTTAGAGAGTCTGTTTATTAGTTATTTATATTGTCCTTGTAATATGGGCCTCAATGTGTCTTGGCCCATTAGGGTTGTCTTATGTCATGTACGCTTCCCTGTTCTCCTATTTATAGGAGCAGGGTTTCTCCTATCTAATACAACGAGTTGCCTTCTTTTATTATTTAACACCAATTATTCGGCATGGTCAGCTGACTTCTTGTGCAGTGGCCACTAAATAGATCGGCATGTTCATCTTTGGAATCTAGGGTCAGCAAGGCCTCCTTGACAATGTGGCCATCCACTTTAACATGTTTTGTCCGTTCATAAAATGCAGGTCACTGGCAGTGAATATAGAAACCTTATTATCAGTGAAGATTAGCATGGGGTTGGCAGGTTGGAGATCAAACTGTTCCTGTAATGCCCCAACCCTTAACTCAAATAAGGGCATGCTTCCTCTAAGTTAAGCAAATAGAAAAGGCAGTATTAGCCACCTCAATTTTGCCCCAGGTCATTGGTATCAAGATACTCTGAGAGATGGTCTTTAGTATCTCGAATGACATTAGCATCCTTAACAGATAGAATAATGTCAGCAACATATACAATAAAGGCAATCACCATAGATGCTCATTTCAAGTGACCCATGATCACGATTGTGAATCCAAAGGCAATGAAAATTTGTCTTACTTTATCAAACCAAGTTCTATGGTTTTGCTTAGGTTCGTATATTGTTTTCTTAAGCATGCACATTGTATTCTCCATTGAGCAACAATTCTAGGAAATTGTTCCATGCAAACTTGCTCGTATAGATCTCCATTTTCAGAAGAAGAAAAAACTAACTCAGGTTTATAAAGGTTAACCCAAATTAAAAGCACATCCATAGAAGTCTCACAAAATCCATTCCATATATACGAGTGAAGTCCACTAAAAGCTCACTTTAAACCATTGTGACATCTGAATGATACTCTTAAGAGAACGCCCAACAAGGGCATGAACAGTCAGTGTTTCAGTTCACTAGGTGGCCCTGTCAAGTTTGCATTTCTTCTTCCATGGTTAGACGCCAACCAAGACGTGAAAAGCTATTTCTAGAGTTTTAGGAGCAGAAACATTGGACAAAGAAAGTATACGAGTATTTTATTTAGTGTATATATGTGCGCCAGTCTATTAGGCTCGTGAGTGTATGGACTCCTAGTCCATTAGGGTTTTGTCCACTTCCTTATACTTGCCTCCTCTCCTATATGTAGGAGAGGGGTTTGCCCATGTATTAATAAGAAATACACAAGGCGATTCCCCATTATCTCATTTTCTAACATGGTATCAGAGTAGGCATTCTATCACCCCTATCCCAAAGACAGAGACAGAAGGAGACAACCCCCCCTCTGGGCGATAGTTGCCCCAGGCGTGCTAGGTTGTCCGCAAGAATGCCAAACCCTACTATGTTTAGGAGCATCTCCATGGAGCCGTCTGCATTTAAAATTAAGATGCTTTGGCATTATTGTTGCTAGACTAGTTGGGCCGCCGCATCTTTGTGCTTACCATCCGTTGTCGCCCTACTATTTTACTACAGTCGCCGCCCTCTACACGCTACCATCTACCTCGCCACCATTGTTCACAATGCTACCGTCAAGAAACATGGCAAAAGATCAGCCTTTTGACTGCTATTAGGAATAGCCAATACCTATTGTGCCTTGCTGGAGATCCGGAAGGATTCCTCTATCATTTTGTGTGCTTTTGGGGTTTCCTGTTATCGCACCACCGTGCAACAGGGTGTGTCACTATTCAACACGTCGTGTCCCTACTTTCGATCTAAGTGGTCTTATTTTGTGCCCCGTGCTAGGAAGCATTATTCTTCTTTCGATTCCGAATTCAAGAATACGACTGATACGATTGATTGGTCTGTGCTTTGCTGTTTGCAGCCCACTCGTGAAATTATTCTGCAAGACACGACTTATCATTACTTGACACAGTGGTTGACCTGGTCTCACGTGTCATGCTTTTCCCAACTATGTCAATAGCATGTCACCTATTAGCTAACACACAATGTTGCTCATACATACGATGTGTCTCTTGTTGGTTTGGACATGTCTCCTCAAAATGGAGCATGTATATCACATGTACCTAGCTTCTTACATGCAAACTGAACCTACAATCATTCAATGACTTTGGGGAGAGATAATTAGCAGATCGTTAGACCTGAAAAGTGAAACGAGACTGACTATTCTTAATTATTTTCTCTAAGAAAGTGAGAGTCAAGCAATGTGCTTCTTCGTCTCATGAGAGACAAAATATCGATAAATGAACAGCAACTTGATTATCACACTTCTGCTCCGTGGAGAGGTGGGAGTAAAATCCAACTCTTCTAAAGATGACGAAGCCAAAATAAATCACATGTTGCTAGAGCCATGTCTCTATACTTAGAATCAGCACTAGATCGAGCAACAACAATCTCATTTTACACTTCCAAGATCCTAGATTACTCCCACAAAGACACATGAGGCAAAAATGGATTGTATATCTAGGCTAGATCTTGTCCAATACACATCTTCGAAAACCTAAACTCCTAAATGATTATGATTCTGGTACAGAAATCCCATTAAAGAGACTACAAATATCGTAGAATGTGTCAGCTTTGAAATGACATGTGCACGGGATCTATATAAAATGGCAAACACTAATGACAAAACCAATATCAAGTACCAGGCAAATAATTCAACTTCCCAACCAGTCTCATATATAACTATGGACATAAAGAACTCCCCCCCCCCCCGGGCTATTCCACAGACAATCAGGCCTTAATGTCAAGCGGGTTATCCACCAGTTTAGCTCTTAGCATGTATGTATTTGTGAGAAGGTCCAGAATACATTTCTATTGTGAAATGACAAATTCCAAACTCTGACCTAGCGGGCTCAATCCCAAGAAAATATTTGAGATTGCCCAAGTCTTCAATCTGGAATTGTCCCTGAAGGAAGGGTTTAAGTTGCACAATGATATGTAGATCATCAGCAGTAATCACAATATCATCAGCATAGAACATCAGAAAGATACACCTAGAGTCACCTCGCTGATTGAAAACAGATGAACCATAGTATATATGTGCAGAACAAACTCCAAAAAAAAAAACACAAGGATTTTGCCAACTAAGCCTGAGGCAATTTCTTTATACCATAACGCCATGTTTGGTTCCAGAGATAGGATTAGAGTGGGACGGGGAGAAGGTTAGCATGGACAGGTATAAGCGGAGGATAGGTTGCTATTTTTCCCATCTTGTTTTTGGATGAAACGTCGGAGAGGACTACTCTAGGGTAATGATACATATTCGGGATCTGTTAATTCTGCCAGAAAAGTAAATATATAGATTGATCAGGAAAGCTGCAACAATACAAATATATTGCCAGGTCTTCTACGAGAGCATGATTCAAACTAGATGCAGTCATGCATGATGCGGACAGCGAGAAGATTTGATTACAGCAGGTGAATTGCAGTTCCATAAGGCTGCCATTCTGACGTACGACAGAGTAGATGGTCCTCTTTATATGAGGCACCTTTCCTGAAGAAAGTTTTTCACTTTCTATAGCTCCTCCGTTGGTCAACCCACTTCATTTTTTGTGTATGCAGATGTAGGCGTTAACAAATTGAAGAAAAACGAGCTCTTTTGCTTGAGGACCTGCCGTAACTGGATCTTCAGGCTTGGTGGCTAACCAGAAGGTTGAGTGGTTGCCAACCGGTAGACTGGCGTAGTCGACAAAAGAGAGAAAGGAGATGGAACTATGGGCATAGCCAGCAAAAGAAAAATAGGCTAACAGACGAAGAATGTAGCCGCAAAGGGAAAAAGGGGTGATGCCATGAAGGAGATAGATGCTCTAGAAAGTGATGTTGGGACTCGTTGGGGTTACACAATGTGTGTACCCCATATATATATAAAAGAACAATTACATAGAGGTCCATACAGAATAAGAGAATAACAGGGGAATATAAAAACTGAAAATAAAGACAGTATTTAACACACTCCCTCAAGTTGGAGCATAGATATCTATCATGCCCAACTTGTCAACAAAGGCAACGAACTTTTTCTTGGCTAGGAGCTTTGTGAAGATATTATCCTCTGAGCGGGTAAACAGAGTGCAGATGCATCCAGTCAATATAGACTCTCTGATGAAATGACAGTCAACTTCAATGTGCTTTGTCCGCTCATGATAGACAGGATATTTTGCAATGAAGATAGCAGCTTTATCATCACAGTGCATAGGAATAGCAGTAGAAGACTCAACACCGAAGTCTTTTAGAAGAGATTGTACCCACAATAGTTCACAGGCAGTATGCGCCATGGCCCTGTATTCAGCTTCAGCACTAGATCTGGCAATAACATTTTGCTTTTTGCTCCTCCAGGTGACAAGATCCCCCCCCCAAAAAAGTACAGTAAGCAGAAGTAGATTTCCTGTCTATCTACTTCTAGCATAGTCAGAATCAGAATATCCTTCAAGAGAGCAATTACCATATTTTTTATACAAAAGACCTTTACCAGGGAATTTCTTTAGGTACCTTAAGATATGACACGGTGCATCCCAGTGACACTGTCTAGGCTTGTCAAGATACTTGCTAAGAAGACCAACAGCAGTAGAAATATCAGCTCGAGTAACATTCAGATAGATCAACTTGCCAACTAGTCTCTTGTATCTTTTATTATCAGGATACACAGGAGACACATCATCATCCCAATCTACATTGGGATCCAGAGGAGTATCAGCGGGCCGCGCTCCAAGCATCCCAGTTTCTTGTATCAAATCCAGAACATACTTTCTTTGAGACAGAACAAGAGCATCAACGGTCCTAGAAACTTCAATTCCCAGGAAGTATCTCAGCTTACCCAAAATCATTCGTGACAAAGTGTTTGCACAAGTAAGCTTTAGTAGCATTAATTTCAGGAAGATCACTGCCAGATAATATAATATCATCAACAAAGACAATCAAAATCACAATACCATATAGGTCTTATTAACAAAGATAGAATGATCAACATGAGATCTCAGAATTCCATTAGTCAGAATTTTACTCAGATGAGAAAATTATGTGGGACACTTAGTACCAAGTTTTAATCATTTTTAATGACTTTAGAAAATTGATCACAGACTGCTAATCGGTCGAGTTGCAAACTTGACCGGTCCCTTAGATCAATTTTCTGGAGAGTGCGTCGGTCGAGTTGTGCATTCACAGAACTCGACCGATCGGGTTACTGACCAAATGTGATTTTAACTAATCGGTCGAGTTTCCCAGGACAGACTCGACCGATAGTTTGAAAATCGGGTTTGTCTTTTACCTGATCGGTTGAGTTACCTTTATTGAATCTCGACCGAATGTACTCTACGAAAAATGCAGAAAAAGTGATTCTAACCGTTGGTGACTTGTTTGGACGAAAATAGATCTGTTGCCTTGTATAAAAACAGCTATAATCCGACCCTAAGTGTTTCCCAACTCAAGGGAGCACCCCCAGCTACAAATAGGATCACTTGGAGTTCATTTCAAGGTTGCTCATTCACTACATACAAGGTCTTTACTATAGTTGAGTGTGCTACCAACCCTTGAGCCCCTTTCTCTCTCTAGTTTACACTTCATTTTGTGATTTATGAGTGAGTTAGGATTATTGTAAGAGAGCTCCACCTTTGTGCATGTAAAGCTCTCAATCTTCCACCACTTATCTACCCCTTTCTCTCATGTAGAAAAGCTGAAGGAAGCAAGCTCCATCGAGTGAAGGAGATGTTGCTGGTCCTCTTCAAGGTTGATTAAGAGGTGGTGATCTTCTCCAGGTGAAGGAGAAGGCAAAGGCGGAAGATCCAAGAGGAGAAGAAAAGTCCTTCAAGGCTGAAGACTTGAGCTTGAATGGGTAAGACCTAGGTGAAGGTTGAAGATTCAAGTTAAGTGGGTAAGTTCCTTGTGAAGGTGGAGATCTCCTTGTGTTTGGATGGATAAGTCCTTTGGTGATCTATTGTTGTAATCTCTGTGTTGATTAATAGAGAAAAGCACTTGCAAAGTCCTAGAGGTTGACCTCTCTAGGTAGTGGACTGACTCACTTCTAGTTTGAAGTGTAGAACCACTCTACTTCCCTTTGTCAAGTGCTTGCTATCAATCTCTCTCATCCTTGTTGTGCTTGTTAGTTAGGACTTCAAATTGCCATTGAACTATTATTTCTAATTGATACAATTTGAAGGTCTAATCTGTTTGGTAAGAAATTTTGTAGCTCTATTCAGCCCCCCCTCTAGAGCCCTTAGATCCAACAGGTGGTTGCTCCATATAGACTTCCTCTTGAAGATCACCATACAGGAAGGCATTTTTAACATCAAGCTGAAGAAGTGGCCAATCCAAATTGACCACCACAGGCACAGATAGTAGAACGAACACGGAATTTAGCCTGGCAACAGGAGAAAAGGTTTCAAAATAGTCAATACCATATGTCTGAGTATAACCTTTTGCCACAAGACGTGCTTTCAGGCGTTCAACAGTCTCATCAGGATGATACTTCACATTGTACACCCAACGACAGCCAATAGGCATGCACTCAGGAGGAGGGTCCACCAACTCCCAAGTTCCTCTATCGACAAGAGCAGTCGTCCCCTCAGTCATAGCATGTATCCAGGCAGAGCTTTTGAGAGCATCATCAGTAGTTTTTGGGACAGCAACAGAAGAGAGTGCAGTAACAAAATTACTCATATGAACACTAAGATGTGCAATAGAAACATAGTTAGCAATATTATGAGAAGTACAGGAACGAGTGCCTTTTCGCAGATCAATAGGCAAGTCCAAGTCAGAAGTTACCTCTGTAGGCGCAGGACCTTGAGAAGAAGATTGGGGTTGGAGGGGGGGGTCTTGTGTAGGCGCAGACTGTGACCGATTCCTGCGTTGATACACAATAAGAGGAGTAGGTGCAGGCTCAGCAGGTTGTAACTCAGCAATAGCATCACTGGTGACAGGTAGTGGGACCGCAATAATATTTGAACTTAAGGTCTTCCCTTTAGCAGAGTCGAACGGTGTGTCCTCAAAGAAAACCAAATAGCTGCTTGTGAACCACTTCTTAGTAGCAAGACTATAACAACGGTAACCTTTCTGAGTACGCGAATATCCCAGGAAAATACATATTTCAACTCGGGGAGACAATTTGTCATGATTCGGTCCAAGCAAGCGAACAAAACAGGTAGACCCAAAAATCCTCAGAGGAACAGAGAACAGAGGAATTTGGGGCTGGAAAACCTGAACAGGTATTTTGTTGCCAATAACAGAAGAGGGCATTCGATTAATCAAAAAACAGGCAGTGAGAACAACTTCCGGCCAAAAATGTCTAGGTACATTGGAGTGTAGCATAATAGTTCTAGTAAACTCAAGTAAATGCCGATTTTTCCTCTCAGCAACCCCATTCTGTTGAGGTGTATAGGCACAGGATGTTTGGTGAATAGTACCAACAGAGCGACAAAACAATTCAACATCCTTCTGAATAAACTCCAAAGCATTATCAGTACGAAGAATTTTAACAGACATAGAGAATTGGGTCTGAATTTCAGCAAATAAAAATTTAATTGTTGGCAAAACTTGAGATCTATCTTTCATCAGAAACAACCAAGTGGCTCGGGAAAAATCATCAATGAATAAGATAAAATATTTATTTCCAGATAAACTTGGAACATGACAGGGTCCTCATACATCAGCATGAACAAGATCAAAAATATTTTTACCACCAATCTGAGACTTCTTAGGATAGACAGTTCTAGACTGCCTGCCTAACTGACACGACTCGCACTGAAAACTGTGCGTTCCTACACCAGAATTAACATGCTTTATTTTTTCAGCTGATGGACGTCCAAGTCTATAGTGCCACTGCAGTGCCGAAACAGAAGAAGATAAAGCTGAAACAAGAATTGTAGGGTCAATCTTTTTAAACTCATCCAGATAGTAGAGTCCATCAGGTCCTTCATGCCCCCCCACCAATCTTCGTCCTCGTGCGAAGTAACTGAAAAACACAAGAGCTCGGAACAAAAGCGAGACTGCAGTTCGGGCTATGCACAATTTTGCTAAGAGATAGTAAGTTGAGTGGAAAACGGGGCACATATAGAGCAGATTTCAATAAAAACTGAGCAACAATATCACCAATCCCAGCCACAGTGGATCTTGATCCGTCAGCAAGCATAACAGCAGATTTGAGACACGGTTTAGATAATTTATAAAAAAGAGAACGGTTCCCGGATATATGAGAAGAAGCCCCAGAATCAATCACGCATCTCGTATTACCATTACTAGAGGAGGGTGCACTTAGAAAGGCAGAATCACAACCAGTGTAGGTTGCAGCATGAGCTCCAGTAGCAGCAGCAGAGGAAGCACCAGTGCGCTCCAGCAGTAAACGTTCCACCTCGGAACGAATGAAATCAGCAGTAGAGGAGCTCGAGGAATCAGCAGCAGGAGTCTGAGAATCTTCTTCAAATGCAGCATTCGCCCAGGCAGGTTTGCCATGCTTCTCCCAGCACATGTCTTCAGTGTGATTAGACCGACCACAGAAGTTGCAGAAGCGTTGTCCAGAAGGAGGGCGAGCAGAACTCTGCAGACTAGAGGACGCACCACGTCCAAGTGAAGCACGTCCCCTCCCAGCGTCAGGAGGAGGGCGGTTCTCCTGAAAGCGACCACGGCCACGGCCAAACATAGCAGCAAGTGCAGTGATATCTCCAGTATAAGTAGGCAAGGCAGATGACGAGGCAGGCAATCGTTGAAGACGCTGAAAAGCACTCTCCAACATAGGCAGTGGATCACTGGCAAGGATCTGATCCACAACCCCAGCATACGACTCAGGGAGGGCACACAGGAACTGAACCAACTGAAGCTCCTGACGTTGGCATTGCATGGTAGCCAAATCAGTAGACAGAGGGTGCTAACTCTCAAGTTCACCCCAGCATCCCTTGAAGGAAGAGAAATAGTCAGCAAGGTCAGGCCCAGAAAACTATAGACGAGTCAGTTGCTTGTTCAAGTCGAACATCTTCTTGGGATTTTTGTTGTGAGAGTAAGTACTTGCCAGTTGATCCCACATTTCTTTAGCCGTAGGGAGACGAAGTAAAGTAACACTAATGCGTGTTTCATTGTTGTTGCGAATCCATGTCATCACAGTAGAATCATCCTTGACCCAGTCATCATAGGCCTTGATGTCCTTGGACTCGGCATTGGAGGCAGGCGCCTGGGGTGGGTCACGAGTCAAGTGAGAGTGCTTGCCCTGGGATTTAGCATAAATCTCTATGGAGCAAACCCAGTGTTGGTAGTTGCGTCCGTCCAACTTCACAGTAGTAACCTGACGACGAAAGTCATCATAGGAGGACGCCATGACGGAAAGACAATCACCGAGTCCAGTCAGGATAGATAGGCACAGTAGAAGAGAACCGCCTAGATCCTCTGTCTAGACGACAACATGCACAGAAGACAAGTCGGAGAAACCCGTTACATAGACGCTACGCTGAGACGCAGCAGATAACCTGGCGGCTCAAGAGCCGACACGGGCAGGCAGCAGGAAGAGTCGGAGAGGGCTCAGGATCCGGCGGTGGCCGGCAGGCAGGAAGGAGAGGGATCGGCGGCGGGTGGGGATCCGGCGGGCAGGGGAGGCGGCGGCTTCAGGCGGCCAACGACAGTAGGGCCGGACGGCCGGGCGGCGGCGCCGATTCATGCAGCCAGCAGCCGGCTGTTGCGGCTAGCTGGGCGGCCGACAGGAGGCAGGAGGGGAGCGGTCGGCGGCGGCGGGAGGGAGGCGGATGGAGAGCGGCTGGCGTCGAGCGGCGTGAAGAGAGAGAGAGAGAGAGAGGAGAGAGGGCGGGAGGGCGACGCCTGAGAGAAGGTCCACGTAACCCGCTCCGATACCATCTAGAAAGTGATGTTGGGACTCCTTGGGGTTACACAATGTGTGTACCCCATATATATATAAAAGAATAATTACATAAAGGTTCATACAGAATAAGAGAATAACAGGGGAATATAAAAACTAAAAATAAAGACAGTATTTAACAGATGCATAAGCGCAAAAAGGAAAAAGGGGCATGTGAAGAAGTGTATACTATGTTGTTGTGTTGTTCAATTAATATGTACACCTCTATCCTATATATAGAAGAGGAGGCTATTACAAGGAAGCAAAAGGAAGTGGACTAACCCTAATGGGCCATGGGCAACAGGCCCATGCAGACAATAGACCAATTAACATGTTAACTAAATAGGCTAATATTCTAACACCCCCCCCTCAAACTGAAGCACGGATGAACGCATGTCCAAGCTTGGAGTTACATGACTCGATTGAACGATAAGAAATAAACGACAAATGAAAGATAGATATATCACTCCCCAGTAAAGAAGATGTGTTGAAGAACATGAAGCTCCATGAAGATAGCCTGGAATATCATCTTATCTAATCTCATATCATGTCTCTCTCCTGATATCCTCTCCTCATTTTCTCTCTCATGTTCTCCTCATACCTTCCTCTCTATCTATCTCTCCTCTATTCCCCCTCCCGCACACCAGATACGACGAGAGTGAGTAGATCGTGTGGAAAAAAAGGGAAATATGACCCCCCCACGCACGTGGAAAGATGCACACATGATGGGTGGGAGAGTGGGAAAGAAAAAAGGTAAAACGAGAAGTGCAAAAAATAGAGAACAAAAAGAAGACTACTGAAATAGAAGCATCGGTAGAAAGAGGAGATACACTACCGGAATGTTACTCTGTGGCACTGCTGGAATGGTTCTCGGCAGAAGACCGATAATCAAATCAATTTGCAAAAAAGTAAACCCGATTAAGATCTGAATAGAGAAAATAAATGAATCGTTTTTTAACCTGAAAAGGATATTCGTCTGGCCCTTAAGCCGAAAAATGTAGGGGTGCATGGACGAAGCCCCCGTAAAAAAAATTCTGGGTCAAAAAATAATAACGGGATCCGATTATCGTCAAGTATGGGGAGAAATACACCTTGGAGCAAGGAAGAAAATGTCTGATTTCCATGTTGTTTCGGTTGCCACAGAAACAGAAATTTTGACAAATTTCGACAGAAATTTCGGTAAATGCGTTCATGGCGTCTCGACGGAAAAATAAACGAATTAATTGATGAGATTTTACCAGAATGATCTACAAGGGTAATTCTACTCAAGTATGTAAATAATATTTCATATTGGATATGTGGGGTTGGGGTCCCGTCATTTTTTAGTGAATGACCCTGAACATTTTCGATGGGCATTTCGATGGGGATTTTTTATGTCAATTTTCAATGGTGAAATCAATGAATTAAGTCATTATAGTTTGCAAGCACAATATATAGACTTAAAGACACAAAATTGTACAAAAAAATATGCTCTAGGTAGTACATAGTATATGAAAAAGTAGGAAAAAAATTGATGATCTGCCTGTTTCGAGAGTTTCCTCAGTAATTTCAATGTCCGATAGCCAACGAAATAGAAATTTCAGGCGAAATTTTTACCATTTCGTCGAAATTTTGTACATTTCCTTCGAGGTTGTTAAAACTGGAATTGGAAGTGGTCTGACCGCTTCTGACACGTTATTCTGGATATGGACATGTCGTGTACTTGTCGGGGGTGAGATGCAGACTCCCGATGCCACACTGTGTGGGTTGTTGACACGCCGCATAGCTTTGATGGTCGATGATTAGGGTTGTAAATGGATATGGGTATACTCGCATACCCTCAAACCCATACCCTCTAAAACCGTCAGGGGTATAAATTTTTATTACCATGTAACCACTTACCCTTATACCCACATACCCGCCTCTCACAGGATAAGGTTATGGTTCTGTACATACACATACCATGTATACCCATATACCCATTTAATTATATTTTTATGTAAATAATTTATATTAGAATGAAATGGTGCATATTGTAAGACTCATATCTAGCAAGTATATATACCTTAAAATAGTAAACATTTATATTAGAATGTAGTGCTCCATTTCGTAGCGCTCATATCTAGTTAATATAAGTACCTTGCAATAGTATAATGCACAAATTCGTTGATGCACCTTTATAACCACACAAGTAAATTTCATTCAATTAAGGAAGGCCATAAAGTCATTCTCTCATTCCGCTTCTCTCTCCTCTCTACCTTGAATATTTCTTCATAACCTATCCATTTAAGTGTGGTATTTTTGTTGTATCTCGAAGTTTGTGGTGTATTATTATATCAACTTAAACATAACTGTATACCCAATTACCAGTCTATATACCCAGCGGTTATGCGGATATGGGTATGCTACAGGTATAGTTTTTGATAAAGCGGGTATATAACTATACCCATACAGCCCTACCGATGATGACAGGCTCCCAGCAACACGCCGTGTGGAAATGAGACACGACGTGTCAGATGTCGGGGGCGTAACTAAACCTCCGGCGACATGTCGTGTCTGATGTCAGAGGCGTAACTCTGATCTCCGTTGACACACCGTATTTGAGGATGACACGCCGTGTATGTTGCCGTCAGGAAGAGTTCTGGAATCCAACATGTCGTGTTGTTTTAACAACACGTCGTGTCTCTTGCATTCTGAACGAAACTCTGTGCCGTCAGGATGATTTCTGGAGCGCAACACGCCATATTGTTTGGATAACACGCCGCGTCGGCAGCGGCTGATGCACGGTTTCGACGGGAATTTGCACCATCACGGAGACAAATACCCCGGGAATTAGCACCATGGGTCGACGGCTAGGAAGCATGGACACTTCCCGGAGGGCGTCGTGTCCATGTCCAACATGGACATGCCATGGAAACGTAGTGGACACTTCTCGAACGTGTCCAAGTTCCCCATTTTTTATCAAGAGTTGGATACATCCTGGACACGGCTTGGACAGGCTAGGACACAACACATCACTAATTAAGATGGGGAAACATCCTATTACACATAAACTTCCTCACCACTCTTGATGCACATGTCTCCCTCTTGTCACATCGCCACCTAGGTAACTACTCCTCTTCCTCCACCTCAAACTTTGGCCTCTCTCTCTTCGCTCGTTGCCAACCTATCGTCTTCCTCTTCTTCAGTCTTCAATACCTATGTTTTTTGTCCACCACCACAACGGCCGCCACCATCAACAACCTCCTCTTCCCCTTCCTTTTCTTACCAAATTTGAATGTACATCAATGTTTACTCTCTTCTACAAATAACAACATACCTCCTCCTTTTTCTTTGTTGTCCACCACCATTACTATCTTTTTACTGTCCAAATTTAGATGTGCAAATATTCTACTTTCCATAGTTGTAGTGCTTAATTTGTTATTATTTGTGAATACAATTTCTATTCCTTTGACTACTATTGTTTTTACAATGTGGACTTGTTCGATCGTATGCCTTTGATGGCTTAATTTCAAGATGTGTGCAATGTGTGTTTGAATGAAAATATGAAAGTGAATATAGCTTGGATGAAATGATCTTTATGTTTGAATGTGCTTGTTCTTTTTTATGTTTATAATAAAAATAATATACATGTAAATATATATTTTTCGTCGTGTCCGGCGTCGTGTCTGTGTCCTAAATTTTTTTTAACTCCCGTGTCCCGTGTTTGTGTCCGTATTCGTGTCCGTGTCCGTGTCCGTGTCCGTGTCCATGCTTCCTAGGCAAGGAATAAGGTTTCGCCGAAACCGGCGAAATTTCGCCCCCAAATACCGATTTCGACGTGACCTGATACGAAACCATGCAACTGTGTCGATACCGTCGCATTTCGCGAAATTTCGATGCAATTTCGCCAAAGTTTCGATGGTTTCGCTAATTTCGCCAAATTTCGAGGGGTCCAGTGCAGTTTTTCCATCTTACTTATCGGTACGCAGCCGAAACCGGCGAAACCTGCCGGTTTTTCGAGCTGCTTTGCTGCTGCTGCTGTTCTTTGTGGAGACAAGGTGATTTTGAGGGGGATTTACCATTTGGAGCCAAAGATCGACTACATTAAGGTAAATAAATATATTTTCTTCCATTTTCATTCATTTCCAACCTCTATTTCTCCTAATATCATCTATTTTGAACACATATTTCTCTATTTCACATAATTTCGTATTTTACACTAAAATATTAGATCTACTCCACTATTCATCAAATTTGTGTGTTCTAAACATAGATCCACACATCTAAGCCATGGATCTATATATATCTTCAATAAATTTACACAAATAACTAATTTTTATATCTTTTTTAGATTATAAATACTAATAATAGTATATATAATATATATTCATCATAACTAGTTATTTCACTTAGGTTTAGTAGAAGAAGTTGTTACAAACACTAATATGAACACAAGGAAAATAATTTTTGTAAAAAATAAGATATTTTTTATATATACACTATTTAAAAATCCGAAAATTAAAAAAAAAATCATAAAATATTCTTTTTTTTTAGAAATAAGATATTTTTGTATTGTTTTAAATATCCTATTACAGTAGTACTCCTAATCACTTACATATACGCATAAATTATTTGTTAAATATGCATTTATCAATTTAAAAATATATTTTCAGACCTAAAAATACAAATAAAAAATAATTCTAAACCTTTTTTCATATTGATTGATATCCTATTACAGTAGTGTACCTAATCCATTACATATATGTACAAATTATTGATAAGTATGTGCATTTATCAATTAAAAAATAATTTTTAGACCTAAAAATACAAAAAAAAAATTCAGACCTAAAAATACAAAAAAAATAATTCTAAACTTTTTTTCTTCCTTGTTAATTTCCTATTTTAGTAGTGTACCTAATCAGTTACATATCTGTATGAATTTTTGCTTATGTCGTTTATTGTTTTGATTGCTAATGGCCTAATGCATTGCATATTCTATGTTGTTTTTGATTTATTTCAGTGTTGACAATGTCTTCTGATGGAAATTCGTCTGGGAATGAGGGTGCTAGGCAGAATGCACCCAAACCCAAGGAAGTAGATTTTGCTTGGAATTATTGTGCTCCTGTTCCCGGGGTCAAGGGAAAGGTGGTTTGTAACTTCTGCAAAAAGACAATTGGTGGAGGGGGCATCACCAGGTTTAAGCGTCATATTACTGGGGGAGACAAGAATGTTGCCTTATGCCAGAAGTGTCCGCAATCTGTTAGGGATGATTTCAGAAAGATCATAGCATCCAAAAGGGAGAAGAAAGACAAATGTATTGAGGCCAACAAATCTTACACTGATACTCTCTTCAATGTACAAGCCACAGGTTCATCTGCCGAGTCTGATGATGACATGGTGTATCCTCCAGGTTGTGGTGATACTGCTTACGGTCGGCATATGTATAGGCGGGCATATAGAGAATCAAGAAGAAGTGAGTGGGAAAGGGAGGAAGTTGCAAGAATACTACGGAGGTATGGGCCATCAGGAACTGGAGGAGGCAGTGGGACTGGAGTCACTGGACTAGGACTAGGTCGCAGCAGTCAACATGTTCCTCCTGTTGTTGATCTGGATGATGAAGATGATGTGTTTGCTCAAACAAAAAGGAAGAAAGGCACAGTTGATGTTCTGTTACGTTCTGCTAGTGCTAGATTGAAAAATATTGATGAACCAGGGGTTAGGAAGGCTGAACCTAGGCAAAAAACCCTTAAAGGCATGTTCAGTGGGGCAAAGGAGAAAGTGGGAAAGGCTGTAGGTAAATTCTTTTTTGCTCACGGAATCCCGGCACATGTTGCAACTGAACCCTATCTACAACATATGGTTGATGTGATAGGGGAGTCTGGTAGGGGAACTAAGGCCCCCACAGCTTATGAACTTATGCATAAATATCTTCCCGAGCAGAAAAAAGAGCTAGAACAGTGGGTTAAGGAGCAAAAGATATTGTGGGCTGAGTATGGGGTCACACTCATGTGTGATGGGTGGACCAGTGGCAACAGGAAACAAATTATAAACTTCCTTGCTCATTGTCGTGGATCTACTATCTTCCTTGATTCTGTTGATGCTTCTGGTGAGGTTAAAGAGTACACATATTTATACAAGCTGATGAAGAAATACATGAAAGTTGTTGGGCCTGAGAATATTGTGCAAATTGTTACTGATAATGGATCAAATTTTAAGAAGGCGGGGGGAAAGATAATGAAGAATTCTCCCGTGTACTGGACGCCGTGTGCTGCCCATTGTATAGATCTCATATTAAAAGATATGGGAAAACTTGAGTACATCAAATCTGTGACCATTGATGCAAAATTGATTACAGGTTTCATATATAATCATTCTTTTCTGTTGAATGCAATGAGACGCCCTGAATATTGTGGAGGCGATCTAGTTAGAGTGGGGGTAACAAGATTTGCTACCAACTACTTGGCTCTAGATTCACTGAAGAACAAAAGAGATGGACTGAGGAGGTTATTTAATGGAGTAGAGTGGACCTCCATGAAGGAGCACAATACCCCACTTGGTCGACGAATTGAAGAACTAATTGCTAATAGGGCTTTCTGGGACAAAGTTACCAAGGTACTTAAGGTAATGGCTCCTATAGTAAAAGTGTTGAGGTTAGTAGATGGTGACAAGGCTGCAACCATGCCTTGGTTATATGACGCAATGGAAACAATGGTGGAGAATGTGAAAAAAGCCGCTCCAACATCCAATGCACAATACACGAGCATCATAAAAAAGAGATGGACTGATATGCTTTTGCATCCACTACACAAAGTCGGTGAGCATCATAATCATTGTAATTGTATCATGTATATAATTATTTAACTGGTCTATGTTAAGAAATTAACAGGTTTTGTATTATTTATTTACAGCATACTATTTGAACCCAAGATACCATTACTCGCGGCAATTGGGTATGAAACCAGACTTGATGAATGCGGTTAGGGATGTGCTCAATAAGTTGCTTACATCCACAGAAGAACGGATGCAGGTTTTGGATCAGGTATACAAATAGTTGTATAATTGTATTTCATGTTTATCTAATATCTATAACCTAACAACTATTAATGTGGTCTTTCATGTTTGTTGGCTTTTTTGTAGCTACAACAATTCCGTGAAGGCCTTGGATGCTTTGGCCACCCCAATGCAGTAGCCGACCGTGCAGAGGGTGATCCTTGTGAATGGTGGGTGTGGAATGGGAACGGTGCCCCTCAACTTAGAAAAATAGCCATACGCATTCTTTCACAGACAACTTCTGCAGGGGGGTGTGAAAGGAATTGGAGCACTTTTAATTTGATTCATTCAAAAAGAAGGAACAGATTGGGGGCTCTCAGGTTAAGGGATCTCGTGTATGTCCACTACAACATGCGTTTGAGAGCTAGAGCCATAAGAGAGGCCAACTACAAAGAAGTCCAATTTGCTGAAATGCATGATCCCATTGACACAGCATACACGTTCCAAGAAGATAGATTTCGGGGCCTTTATGATAGTGATGATGAGGGTACCGGTACAATAGAAGATCCCTTGGAAGAATGGATGAATGAAATAGGCCGTCCAGTTCTAGACAATATTTCTTCTGGCCGTCCAGATCCATATGTGGAGGAGCAATTTGAAGATGTTTCGGGTGTTGTACTTGAGGAAGAACGAAGAAACAGAAGCCCACCTGAAAGACTTGAGCCAGAGCCTGAGCATGTAGATCTTGATATGAAAATTGATAGAGCAGTGCAAGATGAATTGGGTGGAGCATCTAGTGCTTCAAAATCTATAACTGCTACATCATCTGGGTCCAAGTCTAAGAGTGATGACGACGACGATGATGGTGGTAATGCAAGTGGTGGTCAACGTTCTCCAGAGTATCCTCCAGCAGTTGATCCTCAGAATGATGATCGTCCATATATCACTAGGGATCCTATATATCCACAGGAAAGAAATGTCACAATGGCTGAAAAAACCTTTACGAGGAAGAAAACTCGAGGTGGAAAAGACTACAGTGGTGCACCACCACGGCCACATGAGGATACATGCTATAGGCCTCCTACAGCTACAGCTACACCTATAGGATTCCAATACTATCCTACTTCACAATATTATACTGATTCCACTTCTGATATTGCTGAATCCATGGGAAACATGAGGCTTTCTGATTCTCTATATCCTCAACAATCATTTGGTGATACGTTGTTTGGGCACCCACAAGCGTACTATGGGTATTCTGGATATCAAACTCAGCCACCACCACAACCAGAAGCAGAATTAGAGCATCATATTGGATATACATATAGTGCAAATGTCTCTGGCCCGCAAGGAACATATCAATACAACAATACTGTATTTTCTGATGATGGGGAGCAATCATGGAGCGGTGGTAGCTCAGTTATTCATGTTGCTCGTCAACCTCCATCTGATTCTGAAAGCAGGAGTCGATATCTTAGAGATCTGGAAGATCACTTTCCAAGGTTTGGGATGATGATGTTCATTTCTGCTGATGTGCACGAGGAACATGTGATTTCATACAACAAACTTTACAGAATGTACATGACCTGGGAGCAATATGTCGACCATATCAACACTGTACAGTATGGTGAACAACCATCTCAATCAGCACGACACTCAACATACAATTGATTTGAGTTGGTAAGTTACTATATTATTCATATGTTGTAAGTTTGATATTATTGGAGAAATGTGTGTACTTATGTTTATGGATTGTGCTAGTAAAATTGCATAACTTAATTCCTATATTTTTTCATCGAAATCCTTCATCGAAATCCTCAATAAACAGGACAGTTCCCTTACATCCCACATGAAGCCCCCCCCCAACCTACCCCCACATAAAATTTTATTGCATAAAACGATGCATTTAGGTGTAGAGATCACGCCTGTAAAATTTCATAAATTAATTCGTTCATTTTGGCGTCGAAACGGGCACTGTTGCATTTATCGAATTTTTTGTCGAAATTTCCATAAATTTCGGTTTCCATGCTGTCGAAACGGTATCGAAATCGGATACCTCGTTCCTTGTTCCTAGGTTGACGGGAATTAGCGTCGTCTTTTGTACTCCTTTGATCATGAAAAGTGGTGGCTTCTTGCTTGACCATGGCTGGATCTAAACAGGAATAAGTGTCATCCAAGATCCCGAGAGGTGGTTAGCGATGGAGTGATGGATGGACGATTTGATGGCGGATGTGGTGGTTGGACGCGGAGGCGGTAGGGCAACAAGGTGAGGAAGACGATTGCTAGAGTCGAAGGTGGATCTACTTTGGTGTGGCTGCTTCAATGGCGGCGGCTGGAGCTGCGTGATGAACGAATCTTGGGGGAAGATGATGACTAATGGATAGATCTAGACGGGAAGGATGGCGTCGTCCAAAGACTAGGATAGATTGAAAATGATAGATAGTGGTCAGGAATGACTCATAGATAAAAAAAAATCTATGTGAAAAGGGAAGAAGATGTGACCATGGAGGCCGAGATGTGTCTAGCGGGCAGTCGGCCTTAGGCATGGAAGGAGGCGGCAGCCGCCTGCAGGCGGGTGCTCCCCCTGTTGCTCTCTCTAGAAGAGAGGGGGCGGTGGCTGCTAGGGTTGGAACGGGCGTCGAGAGGAGAGGGAATGGAGGTGGCGGCTGGGGTTCTATTCCCAGGGCTATTGCTCTGATACCAGGTGAAGAAGTGTATACGATGTTGAACGGCGGGCAGGTCTTTCACTGCTTCGATCTTTAGTCTGCGACGGATCTATTTCCATTGCGGTTTCTTGTGTTGTTCTATTGATATGTACATCCTATCCTATAACATAGGAGAAGAAGCTATTACAAGCATGGCTGTCAAGGCGTCTAGGCGGTGGGTTTAATCTAAGGGGCGCCTAGGCTTTTCTGGGCGTTTTGTTTTTACTTTTTTTTTTCAGTTACATATTTAAATGATCATACACATGATACTATATGTGGTAATGTATTATTTATTCATTAAATGTTATTGTAAGTCTAAATATGAATTGATAACTATAGGAGAATCAGGGACAACAGAATTAACATGAAGAAAATGAAACAACAGTAAGAGGAAGACAAGTACGAATTGGTGAGAGAAAATGGGATAAAAAGAGCATGCAAATGGTAGAAGTTCTGTAGGAAGAAGTCAGAATAAGACAAACCAAGGGCAGTAAAAGGAGATTGAAAGAGGAAGAATCAACAAAACAAAATAAAAAACAGCAGTAGCAGGTGCTGAATTAGATAATATAGAGGAAGGAATAGGTCACTGAAAATAAATGGAAACATGCAAACAACAGTGGCTAAGAGAGGAGATTTAGGAGGAAGAAATCAGAAAAAGAAAATTAGATATGTAAATAGTAGTAGTAGATTTCGTAGCAGGATGTATAGGACAAATTTGAAAAAGAAAATATGCACATGCTTGCATAGTAGTAGGAGGGAATATAGGATGAATAACTCAGAAAAAACATAGCAGCAGGACTCAGAAATAAGATGCAGGAGAATGGATAAAAAAAGAAAAGAGAAAGAAGCAAGAACAATAAACATATGAAAAAGTAGAAAAAACTTAACAAACAACGCTATGAGGACATACCAATTTGGCCCAAATCAATCCTCATTTCCCCAAATCAGATTTTATTTTCCTCAGACCAGACCTAATTTGCCAAAATTTGACCTAATTTACTCTAAATCAGACCTATATCAACCATGCAATGACTGAAGGTGATCTAATTTGACCAAATCTAGACTCGATTCATGCTAGTTTAGCCTTTAAATTGCATAATTTGGGCCTAAAACGCCTTAGACGCCCACTTAATGCATTTAATAGGCTGGGCGCCTAGTTTGAGGCGCCTGGCCTAACGCCTAGGGCGCCTCGGCACGCCTAGGCGGGCGCCTTGATAACACTGATTACAAGGAAGCACAAAGGAAGAGGGCTAACCCTAATGGGCCATGGGCAACAGGCCCATATAGACAATAGACCAATTTACCTATTAACTAAATAGGCTAATTTTCTAACAGGGCCAAAGCACGATGGACATAGTCGGAAGTCTCTTGCTGCTCACAGATAGTTCTTGCCTGGAAAGAGAACATTGTGTGCAAGAAAGACAAAGACGCCATGAATGAGAGGGAGCTGGAGACACATCGATGGGTGTTGGCACAAAACTGGAGGACTTGTTATTGAGAGTCGGGGATGTATCCCAAGCCTGGAGGGATTCCAGAATAGACAGAGCAGGCCTACCATTGTCAGAGAGACTGGAGGTAACTTTAGAAGTAGGGAGACGATAAATGAATAAGCCAAGTTGGATGTTTGTGCACCAGAGGGAGACGAGCGTATGTAGTGACGACGAGAGGGATCGACGATGCAGCGGGCCGAGAGCGGAAACCAGGGTTGGGTGTTGGGGAAGTGTCGAGGGTGTTGGGGTTCATATACCACACAAATACCAGGGGGCAGCGTTAAGCTTCAAGTCCCAACCAGTTCGGACTTCTACTACCATCCGAGTTTGATCCTATTTAGAATTTTGTACAAACAAACATGGGATAGTAACTTTAATGGTATTTAAATCCTATCCTACTCAAAATCGTGCATACCAAACGGGGCCTAAAGAGACTTATGAAGCAAAGAGACTAGATCAGAGTCCCATTGATCATAAACCATGATAGTTGTTCCATATAGATCTCTTCAGTCTAATGCCATGCAAAAATGCATTTTAGATTTAAAGGTGATAAATGGTCTGATAGTTTCCAGCCACAAGAGACAAGAACAGATGAAGTCATCTCCATCGCCTTCTGAAGCATCGTTCCCTTTCTCGGAGACATCATCATCATATCCTATCAAAAGATCTCCATCTCCTTCCTCATATCTTCACCATTGTCACACTGGTAGATAGATCTACGCTTAGGTGGTTCTCTCACCAAGAAGATCCATCCAAGGGGTGATACGTAGGGTAGAAGACCTATGATTTCTGAGTCAGCGGTGTGACACACGTTGTGTCCATCATCAACACGTGTTGACAGAAGACAGGGTAACGCCCCCGACGAGTCACACGTAGTGTCCATCACCGACACATCGTGTTGATGGGAGACAGAGTTACGACTCCAACAAGGTACAAGTTGTGTCCATCCCTGACATGTTGTGTTGATGGGAGACAGAGTTACACCTCTGACAACATACACGTCATGTCCATCCCGGACACGCCATGCTTCAGCAGTCAGAGATCTATCCAACTCTTTGTACACATCGTGTGCCTTTTCGTACACGTTGTGTAAGGCACTTGTTGCCCAGTTTCATCCCTTTCCTTCATGTCAGAAAAGAAGGAAGTGTCCTCCTTTTTCGTAATCAGGTCATCACCACTAGGAAGCTCAATGAGAAGAATTTCACTCAATGGAACCGAACAATCAAGATTTGGTTCAAGGGACAAAGAAAGTACAAGCATCTCACAGAGGGTCCTCCAACCAGTGCCACTCTGTAACGATGGGAGTAGACCAGTGAAATGAAAAACGTTCTGAGCGGCCGCTTAATCGGTTCAGCAGCCCAGCCGTTTAAAATACCCCCTGAGCGCCCGATTAATTTTTTTCAAAAAAACGGGCGTTTTTTTCCCGCTTAACCCGCTTAATCCGCTTAATCGGCCGCTCAGACCCGTTTTTTTAAGAAAACTGCTGCAAGCCTGTAACATTAAGTAATTTGTGAAAGTAAAATAATTATTGACTGTAATATATTAAACTTATATACAATACATGTTCTATGATAAGCCTTAGTTAATTTAATATGCATACTTTGTATGTAAGCCATAGTAATCGGGTACTGCTGTATATCCAAGTAAATTGCATGTACTGCTGTAATTTTTGATCAAGTGATGATATGTAAATGTAGCAATAAGTTAGTAAGGTATCAATGATAAGTCTGCTGTAATGTGATGCAAAATAGTTATTGTATCATGTATATATACTTAATACTTTTTTGTTTTATAGTTGTATAGGGTGTTTTATGTGTGACAAGTCTATTATTTAATAGTTTAGTTATAATCATTGTTTTATAGTTGTGTTATAAAGTATTTGGGTGTTTAGTATGGTTATTTAGGGTGTTCATATATGTATAAAGGTTCCAAAAAGTATAGTATATATATGCATACATGTACATTTTTTTATAAAATTGTATAGAAAATCAATACCCGTTTTTTCAAAAATCGGCCGCTTAATCGGCCGCTTACCGCTTAACCAGTTACAAGGTGTTGTCCGCACGCTTACCGCTTAACGTTTTTTAAAACATTGGAGTAGACCGATGCCAATCTTCTCTCCATCCTGTGGAATTCCATGGAGCCACAAGTTGCAGATCTCACCAGTCACTTTGAGAAATGTAAAGATGTCTGGGATCATCTTAATGTCATGTACGAGTCAAACATCTCCCTCATGTACGAGATGACCGTGGATATGTACAATCTTCAACAAGATGACAAATCTCTGACTCAATCCTTTAGGGAGGTAACTCGCATAACTGACAACCTCCTCTCTCTTCTTCCACTGACAGTAGACCTCAAAGAACTCCAGAAGCAGAGGGATCAAATGATTGTCATCAAATTCTTAGTTGGTCTTCGATGTGAATACGAAGGAATATGCAGCCAAATCCTTGGTGAGTATGAGCTTTCCAAATTGGCAGAAGCATATCAACGAGTCTCCCGCGCTTTCATTGAACAAGCTCCACATTCTACCTCGAACAAATCTACCATGGTCTCTATTATGAAGGGTCACATCAACACTGGTCTTGCTACTCGTAGACGAGGACGAGGGGGATGAGGGGGTCGTGGAGACAGGTCTACTGGAGGATGTGGACACCCAGAATGCTCTTGGCAAGCTGGGGCATTACAAGGAAACTCGCTATGAACTTCATGGGTATCCTCCCAAAACCACATCTTCAAATTTAGCATCAACTGACGACGCTTCAAGATACACCATCCATCAGATTCAAGTGACAGTGAGGAGTACAATCAATTTTGTCAATACAAAGCTTCTCAACATGCCTCGTCTTCAATTTCTTCAATGGCTTCCTTTGCACAACATCCTGATGGACCTATTACATGCATATCTCAATCTTCTAATGCAGGTTCGTCTTCTTGGGTACATGATTCAGGTGTAACAGATCACATGTAAGTTTATCCCATCTTATGTCTAATCTATCGACCATCAAAACACCTTTGCCACCTATCACCATTGCCAATGGATCCAACGTTCCTGTACATGGTACTGGGATTATCAAACCTCTACCTATACTCACCTTGCAATCAGCGTTATTTGCTCCTGATTTTCCTTTCAATTTAATTTCCATTAGCAAATTAACCCGTTCTCTTCAAGCCTCAGTTACATTTAACCTTGATGATTGTGTGATATAGGACATCCTGAAGCAGAAGGTGATTAGTGGTGGGTATGAACTTGCAGGTCTCTACTATCTTGGTCTGGCATCCAAGGCATGTGGCAGCTTCTCTCCATATCCATAGTCGGCTTAGACACATGTCCCTAGACAAACTTTGGGTTTTCCATCCTCAATTATCTAGACTTAGTAGACTCCAGTGTGAATCATGTCAGTTAGGAAAGCATCATCGATCCACCTTTAAGCCAAGGGATCAGATGACTGCTAAGTCAAGTTTCAAAATGATTCATTCTGATGTGTGGGGCCCGTGTCGGGTTCCGTTAAAAATTGGTCAAAAATATTGTCACTTTCATTGATGATTTCTCTAAAGTATCTTAGTTGTATTTGATCAAAGATCGTTCTGAAATCTTATCAGTAATAAAGAACTTTTATAATGAGATTGAAACCCAATTCTCTTGGCGTATTCGTATTTTTCGAACGGATAATGCCAAAGAATATTTAAATAATGCTCTTACTCAATTCTTATCTTCCAAAGGAGTTGTACACCAGTCATCTTGTCCTCACACACCTTAACAAAATGGGGTAGCCAAGAGGAAAACCATTACATAGTCGATATTGTTCGTACTCTTCTTTTGCATATGAGCGTTACCAAGGAACTCTGGGGTGATGTTGTCCTCTCTGCCACATATATCATCAACTGCATGCCATCATCCACCTTAAACAAATGCATCCCCTTTTAACTTTTATGTCCTGGTCAGGCCATTTATACTATTAGTCCAAAAGTTTTTGGATGTGTTTGTTTTTTTCACAATGTTGGGACAGGTCATGACAAACTTAGTCAAAAGGCTTCCAAGTGTGTCTTCCTTAGTTATTTCAAGACTCGGAAGGGATATCGATGTTATGATCCAGTTGATCACTGCTTTTTGGTTTCAGTTGATGTCGCCTTCTTTGAAGAACTCCATACTTTGGAGATCCCCAGTCAGTGAAGGATCTTGAAGATGCTCTCCCACATTTGGTTGTCATTAAGATCTCTTCACCTGAACCCCCTGTCCAGGGAGAGTCATCTCCACATGTGTTACAAGGAGAGAAACCCCCATCATTCATGTGTACACACATTGTGTGCAGGACAATAATCAAGATCAAGAATCAACAATGCAAGTGTCAACCCTCCTTCAATCACCACTCAATTTGGAGCCCCAAGTAGCAGCGATAGTTCCCTTGATCTACCAATGCAATTTGGAAAAGAAAACAGTCATGCACTCTTCATTCCATTTCTAACTTTGTTTCATATGATTGTTTATCTCCCTCGTATAAAGCATTCATATCATCCATAACTGATATTTCTATTCCTAGTTTTGTATTTGTTGCCATGAATCACCCAGGATGGCGTCACTCTTCTCCAGAATCACACTTGGAGTTTGGTGCCTACTCCATGTGACAAAACTGTCGTTGGGTGCCAATGGGTTTACCTAATCAAAGTCGGGCCTACTGGTGTTGTTGACCGTCTAAAGGCTTGTTTGGTAGCCAAGGGATACACTCAAGTATACGGCGAGGACTATCTTGAGACCTTTTATCCTGTTTCTAAAATGTCCTCTATTCGTCTTTTTATTTCTCTAGCAGCTCATTTTTTGGCCCTTGCACCAGCTTGATATCAAGAATGCTTTTTTCCATGGAGACTTGTCTGAAGAAATCTATATGGAGCAACATCTTGGGTTCGTTGCTCAAGGGGAGTCACACCTAGCTTGTTGTCTTCATAAATCTCTCTATGGGCTCAAGCAGTCCCCGAGAGCTTGGTTCGAGAAATTTCGTCAAGCTTTACTTGAATTTAGTCTTCCACATTCAGGTCTGATCATTCAGTCTTCCATCAGCGAGGATCTTCAGGTCGTGTACTCCTTATTGTCTATGTTGATGATATTGTCATTACTACAGATGATCATCAAGGTATTCTGCAGCTTAAACATTTTCTTCACAGTAAATTTCAAACTAAAGATTTAGGCCTCCTAAAATATTTTCTGGGTATTAAGATTGCTAGATCTAATGATGGTAAAGTCATCTCACAAATGAAATACACTCTTGATCCACTTGAAGAGACTGGTATGCTTGGAGCAAAGCATGCACTCTGCAGATACTCCAATGGATCCCAAAGTCAAGTTGTACAAGGAGGGGGAACGACTTGAAGATCAATGAAGATATAGAAGACTGGTTGGAAAATTAAATTATATTACAATTGTTAATATGTGTTGCTTTATTTATGTTATGTTATTTTCCATTATATATGGACCTTTCTGTAATTGTTACTTTTCTATAAATAGAAGGGTGCACACATTGTGCAACCTTAAGCTCTCCAAGTCTCATTGTATTTCACATGGTATCAGAGTGGGCCGATCCACCTTAAACCTAATCCCTCTCTCTCTCCACCAACCCTAGCCGCCGCCACACTCCGAAATCTCCGTTTTCCGCCGCTACAATACTGCTACAGTATTGCTACAGTTGCGCCGCAACTGCTACAGTAACGACGTCCATCCACCTCTAATCCCCTAATAACCTCCATCCGTGTGGCCTAATCCACCACAGGCGCCTCTGTCTAGCTCCGTTTCTCTTTCCGAAATCTCCGGACAGCCTCGGTAACTTTCCAGTTCTGGCACGTTGACGGCATAACGGGCTTCATCCTCTCTGTCTGCCTGCACCTCATGGTGGAGTGATTGATCCTCCATGTTGGCGTAGGTTTTTTTTCTCTTCTCTGCTACCCCTACGTGGGGTTTTTTATGATCCATGCGTGGATCTTCTACCTTCTACTACTAGTCCATGTGTTGGACTTCTGCCTGTGACTGCTGACTTCTACTGCATGTGCCTGACTGCTGCTGCCTGCTTGTAACTCTATGTCTGCATCTGTTTCTTCATGATGGCGTCTACTCATGAAGATCTGCGATGTCAGGTGACAACTGTGAAGCTGGATGGGCGAAACTACCAGCATTGGGTGTGCTCTATGCAGATATATGTTAAATCACAAGGAAAAATGTCGCACCTGACGCGAGATTCACCACTCGTGCCTCCTGCAACAGCCGATTCAAAGGATGTGAAAGCCTATAATGATTGGGTGAAGGACGACTCCACAGTCATGACATGGATTCTGAATAGTAGTGAGACCAAGATTAGTGTCACACTATTGTACCTGCAGACGGCAAAGCAAATGTGGGAAAAACTTGCCAGCACATATTCACACAGTCAAAATCCAAAGAAGGTGTTTGATATCAACAAGCAACTCAGCCGCCTGCGTTTCTCTGGTTCTGATCTGACGGATTATTTCTCTACTTTCAAGGGATTGTGGGGGGAGTTGGAAGCTTACCATCCATTGTCTACTTATCTGGCTACTATGCAACGACAGCGACAGGAGTTGCAAGTAGTCCAGTTCCTCTGTGGGTTACCTGATTCCTATGCTGGGGTGGTGGATCAGATTCTCGCCAGTGATCCACTGCCTACTCTTCAGACTGCCTTTCAGACACTACAGCGCTTGCCTGCATCGTCATCTGAGACTCCTACTGATATTGGGGATTCGACTACTTTTGCTGCGATGCCTGGTCGTGGTCGTGGTCGTGACCATCGACGCGGTCGTTCATATGATGCCCGTCCTCCTCTTGGTACTGGCAGGGGGATGAATTCCGCGGGTCGTGGAGCATCCTCTGGATCTACTACTGCTGTTGCTCTTCCTCAGATTGGCCAACGCTTCTGCAACTTCTGTGGCCGGTCTAATCATGTTGAAGACAAGTGCTGCGAAACGTATGGTAAACCTACATGGGCCAATGCGGCCAGTGACACTACTGCTACTTCAGAGACACCTACCCAACCTGTTCTGTCTGATGACTCGGGTACTTCCACTGCGGATTACATTCGTGCTGAGGTGGAGTGCCTACTACGTAAGCGTACTGGCTCATCTTCTACTGCCACTACAAGTGGAGCCATGCTGCGACCTAATCGGGTTGTGATACTGCCTTCCTCAGTACTCCATCTTCTAGTGTTGGTAATACAAAATGGGTTATCGATTCGGGCGCATCGTCTCACATTTTTGGAAATCGAGCTTTATTTACAAATTTATCTAGACCAGCTACTGCTTCTTCTGTCATGCTTGTTGATGGTTCTAAGTCTGCAGTTTCTGGGGTTGGAGACATTGTATCTAAGTTTCTTCTGAAGTCGGCTTTATATGTGCCTCGTTTTCCGCTGAATTTATTATTTGTTAGCAAAATCTTACGCAGCATGTAATGTAGCATGACCTTTATACCTGGTTCGTGTGTTTTTCAGGACCTTCGCACGAGGACGAAGATTGGTGAGGGGCATGAAGGATCTGATGGCCTCTTTTATCTGGATGATCTGCCAAGATTGGACAAGGTTGCATTGGCTTCTACTTTATCGGCATTATTTGCATCAGTCTCTGCATTACAATGGCACTACCGTCTTGGACACCCTTCTTCTGAAAAACTAAGACATGTCATTTCTAGTGTTGGCACTCATAAGTTTCAGTGTGAATCATGTCAGATAGGGAAACAGACTAGGGTTGTTTACCCTAAACGTCCTCAGAGTAGTAGCAAAAAAAAATTTGATCTTATTCATGCTGATGTATGGGGTCCTTGTAATGTGCCTAATTTGTCTGGTTACAAATACTTTTTACTATTTATTGATGATTTCTCTCGGACCACTTGGTTGTTTCTGTTGAAAAGTAGGTCTGAAGTGTTGTCTACTATTAAATTCTTTTTTGCTGAGGTGAAAACACAATATGCTCTGCATGTTAAAGTTTTTCGTACAAATAATGCACTTGAGTTTGTCCAAAAAGATGTTGCAATGTTTTGTCGTTCTGTTGGCACTTTACATCAAACTTCTTGTGCATATACACCACAGCAAAATGGAGTAGCTGAGAGGAAAAATAGACATTTGTTAGATGTTGCTAGAACTATTATGATGCACTATCATGTACCCAGATTGTTCTGGCCTGAAGCAATATTGACTGCCTATTTCTTAATTAATCGGATGCCTTCCTATGTGATTGGAAATAAAGTACCTGTCCAAATTCTACAACCTGATGCACCCTTATTTACTGTACCTCCTCGGATTTTTGGCTGTACGTGTTTTGTGAGATTGCTTGGTCCTACTCATGATAAATTATCTCCCCGTGCTGAGAAATGTATTTTCTTAGGATATTCTCGTACACAAAAAGGATATAGATGATATAGTCCTACTGCAAAGAAATGGTTTATCAGCAGTGATGTTGTCTTCTTTGAGAATACCCCATACTACTCATCTAGCGGAGATAGTCTGGGGCCTGATATTATTGCTTCCCCTCTGCCAATTACTACTGAATGTGTCTGAGAATTCTGATCAAATGCCACCTAAGAATACGACACCACCTCTTATTGTTTATCAGCGCAAGAACAGGCCTCCACCTGAACAAGTACCCCCCACTCAACACCAATCTCCTCCTCAAGAAGGAGATTGGCAAGGTGTAAAATGGTCCTTGGAAAGTTCTCATTGTTTTCCTCTCTTGCGGCCTATATTATTAGCAAGGTGATCATATAAACTTCTTGTGCATATACACCACAGCAAAATGGAGTAGCTGAGAGGAAAAATAGACATTTGTTAGAAGTTGCTAGAACTATTATGATGCACTATCATGTACCCAGATTGTTCTGGCCTGAAGCAATATTGACTGCCTATTTCTTAATTAATCGGATGCCTTCCTCTGTGATTGGAAATAAAGTACCTGTCCAAATTCTACAACCTGATGCACCCTTATTTACTGTACCTCCTCGGATTTTTGGTTGTACGTGTTTTGTGAGATTGCTTGGCCCAAAAAAGTACAAGCAAGGTGGATTTATAATTAAAATGTATTCCTTTTTCCTCCCTTGCGGCCTATATTATTAGCAAGGTGATCATATAAAAATTTGATATCGATGTTCCCTTTCATTTAAGCATTGTTTATGTTCATTAACAATAGATATAACTTCTATGTTTGATAATATGACGTTTTAAGACATGAAAAGTAAGATCTTACTGGTCTTTTTCACCCAGATAGGAAATATTATCCTTATATAGAGGCTTGGGGTTCCTAGCACCTTCCTCGTTCACGATGATGGTCCCAAACACAATCTTAGTTTGTAGATCAATCTTATATCTTGGTTTTCCATTATTCTTGTATGGTTTTGGTTTATAAATAAGGTGGGGACTTCTATACTTTCTCGCTTTCTGCCTATTGGGGCCCAAAATGAGGTCCCCCTCATTTTCAGTGTGTCGCAATAGTGTGATATGTCAATTTTATATCTATATAGCTTGTTTATCTTTAACATCTTCCTTGGTTCTTATAAACGGTTTTTGTGGCATTGATACTCCCACTCATCTGGCAATTCTTTGTCATCATTGCCTATTGAAAAATTTTGTTAATCTTAGCTCCTTTCTCCCTCATATCTTCCACACATCAATGACATTTCTTTTTGGCCCACATGTTTTTCCCATTTCCATCTTTTCAAAGCATTCTTGACCTCAAGTTGTGTTACATTTCGAGTGCAAGTGATATCTCTTGTATCCATAGCACGCAAGTCTTTCACATTATATCAAGTATCTACGTTGAAAAGCTTATGGAGGTAATTTTTTTATTGATTCATGCAACCATCATCCTTTACCAACATCCTACCATCTGCATCTTGATGCATTTCACTTGGCCTAGATCTCTTTGTTTATTTCTCTTATGTGAGCCATTTTATATACATCCTTTTCCCCTTTTCTAGCATCCAACTTGATGTCTCATCAAAAAATCTAACCTAGCCTTTTGGATTGTTTTCTTAGCTTCCTTCTTTGCTAACTATAATTTTGGAATTGTCGCGTTGTCTTATGAAGATCTTATACATCCATATTTAAGTTATGCAGTTTTTTGTACGTTGTCATTCCACCACCATGTCTCTTTATGTGGAGGTCCAAGACATTTCAATTACCGCAAAGCTTCATTGATTATTATTGTACCTTAGGAGCTCACATGATGCAACATTGCGTTAACTTCATAATCCAAGTTCCAGGTGCCATTCTTGATGAGTTTATCATACAAAGGTCACTTTCTCCTCTCCTTTGAGGTGTGACCACTTGGTTCTTCTATATTTGGTGCCCTTACGCTTGCTTTTTCAAAACTTCATGTAAATATCCAAAACCAAAGCTTATGTTTGGCGGTATTTTTCTCCAAGGACCATTTTACAATCCTTGCATACATTTTGCTCTACCTGCCTTGTAAGTAAATTGTCATTTGGCTACAAATGCACCCACTCTTAAAAGTCATAGAAGACGGATCCCTTTTTGAAATGGGTGTTTATCAAAATGATATCATAGGCAATTGAAAATGAAGTCTTGTCACTCCCTCAATCCACTTGTCATATCCAAACCCACCATGTCCCTCGTAACTTATATTTTCTTCCCATCTGGCCAATCAAATCACTCATCCTTGTGAATCATTGCCAGCTCCTTGCCAAGACAAATTTATGGGGGCAGAAGCAGTTAAGCACTAAGAACATTAACATTTATTCCTCCAAGAACGAAATTTATTGCTATTGATTCAATCACCCATCCTTGACAACATCCTTCGACATCATATCAACTACGATTCTCACATCATTGCTATTTTTGTCAATACATGTATACTGGATTTTGTACATTGACTCCAATCTCTATCATCTTTTCCATGTCCAAGTTGACTTTTCCTATGATCGTAGCATCACCATATCTAAAATATTTTCTAGTTGAAGACCAAGATCCCACTCTAATCTTTGTCTTAGACTAACTTCTTTACATGCTCCTATCCAAAAAGATGAGGGAACCCTTTGCACATTTTCACTACAACTAGGCAACGATGTAGCAGGACAAACTTCTTTAGCCACACTCATCCAAGCTAAAGAGACACTCGCTTGTCCTTCAAAATGTTTAGGGATGGATGTGTTCAGACCCTGTTAGGATATGGTGGTGATGGGAGACCCAAACAACAAGGTCCAAAGAGCTTGTTATGGAGATGTGAAAGCGTGAGATCGAGCAATCCAATCAAAATATGTACGATGAAGATCAACAAAGGAGCAAGCACTAATCAACCACAAAACACAAGATTTGTGGTGGGTTGACAAATTCCCAATGTGGGAGCATACATCCACTGGAGGAGATGATATCATTAATGAAGAGAATTACATAGAGGATGTTAGAAAAGAGAGAAGAACACAATCCCCTTTTACACTCAAAATCCAACCGTGTAAGAAAATGGTTGCTTATAGAGGAGCGCTTTGACGCTTAAACCCCTAGGAGAAGCCATAGGTTTGTCTTTGGCTTTAGATATTCGATAAGCAACGTGTCTTGATGTATCTTTGTTACTCTTCATACTTGGGAGGAGTCGGGGGTCGATTTATAATAATAGAACCCGTATACAAAGTCCCAAAGCCATGCGATTCTTTTCCGACCAAGTTTATGGTCCAACTGGACTATATACGGTCCCTCGTTGAACTGTACAAATTGTTGCAGAAATATTTACAGTCTACTTGGCCCATATACAGTTCAGTGTTGTTACGCAAATAGCCCTTTTGTTGCTCCTTACAAAATACTATGCAAGAAGGCCGTATATGGTTTGATGTATGACGGTAAATGCACCTATTGGTGCCCAAAATGCATCTAAACGATCTCGAGGCTCGGTGTAGACGTCCAGATTATCAAAAAAAACTTTTCTAGAGATTTTAAGACACTCTCTCAACTGATCCCCTGCTTATTTATTACTACAACTCAGTTATTAAAATACCACCAACCTTCCTTTATCCAAAGTTAGGAACAACTATATTTACACAAAGGTTGGTTCTTGTAGTTGTTGTATAGATTAACTCATTCAAATAGGGTATCACTGGCAAGAACACATCAAGAATTCACAACATGACTTGGTAAATTAGTCAAGAATTAACCAATACGATTTCTTGGCATCGCTTTTGTAGATGTGCCAAGTCTATGCAGAGTAAATGACCTCGGTTCAGTCCATAGGATCATAAGCATAATGAGAAGTTGTCTTCAATATAATCACTAGGGAAAAGTCTTAAGGCTAGCGACTTCTTGTATATTCTAGCAGCCTTGCTAACAATTCTTTCTAGGCAAGTAGAATTGGGTCGCTTAGGCCCAATGACATTACATTAGGCATGTAGATCAAAGTGTTCTAATTCCTTGCTTGCCACTGTGGTTACCAAAACAACAAGTCTCATAAGGAATAGGTGGTCTCTCATTCACCTTCACATCTTCGTCATCTTGTAGTTTTCTTGACAACAACATCTAACCAATGATGATCATTTCCTTGGGATTTAAAGTGGAGTAAGATAAGGTTGCACACTTCATACGTTTGTCTTCAAGATAGATGGTTCTAATTTAGACATGACTAGCCATTAACGCCATTTTCTTGGAAAGTGCAAAGTGGGAAGCGAGCGACCAACTTTTCCTGAGCGCTTAAGCATGAAACTAACAATAAAGTGAGCGCTTTTTCGAAAAGAAGACAATGTAGCTAATAATGTAGATATTTACATTTTAATAATATTACATTACTATTTTTTAGTGACCACTCAATAACCAAGCTAGAGGAATACATTTATTAGAGTAGGGTAGGTAAAGGGGCATATGTAAATATTATTACTTGTTACAGTGTTATGAATTCATAATATAAAATTACACTATGTATTGACTTAATAAACAATTATAAATACAAATAATTATCTAATTATTAGATAAGATTAGGATGCCCAATGACAAATTGTAGTCAACCAACAAAATTTTAGTGCAAAACATATATTATACTTCATGCCTTAAAATATAATCCAAGTACAATATAATAGTAAATTCATATACGATAGTATACCTGATTTAGATAGTACTTTACACAGATATACACGTAGATATCCAAATTTCAATAATATTGCATTACTCAATTATTAAGTGACCACTCAATAATCAAACAATATGAATACACTTAATATGTAAACATTAGTACCATTTATAATTTCATGGACTCATAATATACAATCGACTTAAATCAACAATAATAGTTTCAAATAATCATCTAATTATTAGATAAGATTAGAACATCCAACAAAAAAAGTGTAGCAGTCAACCAACTAAATTCTAGTGCTCTTGTAGTAATTGTACAAATCTTATATGTAGTACTTTCAAGAGTCTAACATACTAATAAAGAGGAAAAAAGCACCCACTTAACGGCACAACACTTCGCAAGTGGCTTCAACCAGGATTCCTCAGGTACATGAGTAGGACTCTTAAGCGAACGAAGAAGGCACTTGAGTGGCTGAAGCAGACACGTAAAAGGCCGAAGCGGATACTTCTTTAACCATTGCATAGACCAGAAGCCATAAGAGCATCAAAGGAAGGCAAATACATGCATGTAGATAGGTAATCAAGTAGAGCATAATAGCAAGTTTTTTGCATCAAGCATTGCAATATCATCACTAAGAAAGAATGGCTCAAAGCCCTTCAACATTAAAAGAGCATGTACCATATAGGGCCTCAAAACGCTATTGTCGAAGTTGATGGATTGATAACCTTATATTTTGTAGTGTTGCTACAAAAGCAACTAAGGCAAAAGGTGGCAAAGGGGCCAATGCGCTCTAGCAGTTGGCAAGCAGGCAATGGTGGTTGATCATAAGGATGCTAGCAAACGTGTAAATGGTGGAAGGCCAATAGGCGAGAACACTAGTACAAGGGCCTACTAGTACTGAAGTCCAATGGTTCTCATGTAAACCAAATGACTGATGAGTTTGACATCTAAAATTGATTATAGTTTAGCATGCGCCTTTATAAGCTCCACATTTAGAATTGGCATCATGTAAGTTTCATATCTTAAGATGTGTAGCGCACAATCAATAGCAATAATTCTACATTTATGGGATTAACAAGGCTTTCAAAAAGGTCGAGCGGTAGGAAGGGCCAAAAATTGCATGGATATATGGACTATGACTAATAGTTATGATATAGAATGCCCAATCTGCAAGAGGAGTTAGCTTGCCACATATAACGGCTCATCTCAAGAGAAGGGCCAATTTGTACACGGAGTAGAAAAACTATTGGACGGATTGTCTCACACATAAAGATTCCTAATGAAGGAGCTGCAATCCCACTATTTCCCTTATCTATCTTCAACTGGAGAAGTTGTATTCATGGGAAGGGACATCATAACCTAAATTGAGGAGTGTTGTGTAGATCGCAAATAGAAGGATAGGATATAGGTGGAACAAGACCACGGTGATGAGAGATCAGGAACCTATTGGGTTATGTTCCATAAACATATAAAGGTAAAACATTAGTTTTCTATATCTTGTGATAAAAAAGAGAGATTGCATTTCCTTTATATAGGTAAGGTGAAAACAAGAGAAAAGAGATAAACAATAATCTAAAAATTTAATAGAAACAAATAATAGTAAGTTTCCTTATAGATAATTACCATGAAATGATGGCATTTGCAGTTCCATTGTTGATGGTCTTTACTTCCAATGCAACTTCTTCATGACTCTTTGGTCGTCTTGAAAAATCAAAGTCAAAAACTTTGAAAGGTTCTGACAACTACATCAATGGAAAAAAGAAAGAAAATAAGTCATTAATTCAACGATTATGCTTTTATTCACAAGCCTTACCAACTTTATCTCTTCGGCCATTGCGTCACAATGCATTGGATATTGCCTTGCTTTGGTAGAAATATCACATTTCAATTGAAATGGAAAAAGACATAAGCCATCTTGATTTCGAGTATCAAGACCACGTAAATCATGCATACTTCTCAAAAATGAGCTTTCAACTAACTGATCAAGTGAAGAAAACAAAGTACACATCAATTTCATGTGAAGTTTGAAGTCCCTAAGATAGAGCTAATTACAATAGAGGAAATCCACATAAATCATTAATGCGTGCAAATCAAAGAGAGTGTTAATACATAAGTATAGGGACCTACCTGTTAAGGTGAGAGAAAGGTCAGGGGTTTATGCGTAAAATTAGTAAAGGCGCTTGTATATAAATATACACATACACCGTCTGTAAATAAGATGTTAAGGGTTTCCACTCATCTTGATTTCAACATGGTATTTGAGCTCAGGATCATGGCTCATTCAGTCTTCTACAAACGACGGAGTTTTGGCAGCATTTTTCTGGTGGTATTTATTGATGATATTGTGATTACTAGGGATAACGAGCATGGCATTGCATAGTTGAAAACATTTTTGCAGGGCTAGTTTTAGATAAAGGACTTGGGCAGTCTGAAATATTTTATAGGGATTAAAGTTGCCAAATCCAAGTCCAAGACAATTATCTCATGGAGGAAGTATGCCTTAGATCTTTCTCACGGAGATAAGGATACTTAGGATCATACTTGTTGATACTCCAATGGACCTTAAAATCAAATTGTCCATTGGGCAGGGGGGTACTTGATGATCGATGGATATAAACGAATTGTTGAAAAGTCGAATTATCTGATTGTAACTTCGCTCAACATTTCATGTGCTACTAGGTGGTGTTAGTCAATTCATGAATCAGCTACGTGCAAGTCTTATGGAGGTTTTGATGCGCATTCTAAGGTGTCGCAAGAAGTCTCCTGACAATGGACTTCTAAATCAGATTCGTAAACATCTGCATGTGCATGGTCTCTCATATGTTGATTGGGTTGGATCCAGTATCAAATCGACAGAATCAGAATGTCTATATCTGTCTACTGTGTATTTGTGGAAGGAAAGCCGGTGTCCTAGAAAAGAAAAAGGTAGATTATAGTAGCAAGATCCAGTGCAGAATCAGAATGAATACAGAGATATGGCCCTAGCAACATGTGCGTTGCTATGCATCAATGTATCAGAAAGCGGGAAGCGGGAGCCGTGCGGACAGCACCCTGTAACCGATTAAGCGGTAGGCGGGCGATTAAGCGGGCGATTTTTGAAAAAGCGGGTGTCTAAATTTTATATATTTTTATACAAAATTACATGTATGTGTATATAAAATATATATTTATAAGGAACTTCTATACATATCTAATCAGCAAATCCGTAATTAACTAAGTATTCATCAATACTTACTATTAATCAGTATCTCTAATCACTAAAATCAGCAAGCAGGTCAGTAATTGTAAATAACAAACTATGAATTGTTGAATTAAAGTAATCACTAAAGTAATACTAACCAGTAGTACCAATCATTAATCACAGAAAGCAGCAAGGAAATCAGAAAAACTAATAATGCATTACTGGTATAATAGAGAAATAGGATATTTACTTAGATGCATTATAGCAGTACCCAATTATTACAGCTTACACACAAAGTATGCATTCTAAATTAGGACTAGCTATATCATAGAACATTTAATGTATACAAGTTTCATATATTATAGTCAACACTACTTGGACTATGTAATTAATTAATGTTAGATGCTTACATTAGGATTTTTAAACAAAAGCAGGAAAAAAGCGGGCAAAAAGCGGGTGTGGCGGGCAAAAAGCGGGCGATTATGTTCCAAACGATTAAGCGGGTGCTTAGGGGCTAAATTAGGTGGATGAGGGTCATGGGCGCTTAAGCGGCCCGCTTGGCCGTTTTTTAATTCACTGCTATGCATTTACCACTTGTTAGAGGCGCTTGGCCTTCTACAGAAAGCTACTAGCCTACTATGGGCTAGAAGTGTGACAACCAAGTTATTGTGTACATTGCCCAGAATCCCCTCTTTCATGAGAGAACCAAACATATTAAAGTCTAATGTAATTTTCTGCAAGAAAAGATTCTGGAAAAGATAATTCAATTGTCACCAGTCAAATCAAAAGACCAGTTAGCTTATTTGTTAACAAAGTCCCTAAATGGTTATCGGGTCCAATACTTACGTAACAAGCTGGGAAGAATGATATATATGCTCCTGCTTGAGGGGAAGTGTTGCTATATAAGTATTAGAACCTACCTGTATGAGTAAGAAAAGGTCAAGGACCTATGTATAAAGTCTGTAAAGACTCTTCTACAAAGATATATAGACACCTCGTATGTAATTAAGATGTTGACGGTTTCTACGATTCCTCTTGATTCCAAAAGAGAAGCTTTTATACTTTTTAGCCCAATGGTGATTGAACTATGGTGTCACCTAGGAGGTATCATATTTAATTCCAGCATAGTTATCAAGATAGTGCTCCAAGCCCCCTCTATTTCTAAGTTCTAGGTATTGTCTGTCTATGTAAACTAGGAGGGGTGCAAAGCGCTCTCAGAATTATGTATTCCAATAGGATCAGTTTACACAATTACCAAGTAATGTAAAAATACTCCTCAAACCATACTTTTTTACCCTAACTCGTCTCCCTTTCCCGCTGATTGTTTCCACAATATTGATTTGTTTGTCTTCTCCTCTTATGGGGCATCCGTCCTTGCTGTGTACCTTCGACCAGGTAAGCCTCCTCCATTGCCCCACCTCCTACTAGTCTCATGTCTTACTTTTCCGTTTACAGGTGTTGTTCTTGACAACCTTCAAAGTTGTGAGGAGGTGGAGTGGTCGAAGAGGCGGCTCCTATGGCTTTAGGTCAGTTCCGCACTTCCTTCTCTTATAGTTGTATGTCTTTTTCTTCCACCTCGTCCACCTACATCTCCTACAGTGGTGCTAGGCTTTCTCTCTGTTCCTCCTATGTTTCTTCCACCACCTTTGTCTACTGCTGATGGTTTTACCTTTTGTTTTTTCTTGCTCAGTTCCTCCTAATCCATCGCGTCTTGTTGCTGCAATTTTTTCCCCTTCTTCCTCATCCTGGAACTACTCCTATGTTTCTAGTGTGTCTCGTCTTCTTTTGCTTCTACTCTTCTTTTTCTTATCTAGTCATATTCTTCCTCCTCCCCTCCTACTTCTGCTGAGTTACTTCTGCATTTCTTTTTTTCTTCTTTGTCTTCCTACTACACCTCCTTCCCCACCCCTAATGTTGCTCAGCTGTAGTTTTCTCTTTCTTCTTTTTTTTTCTTACTCCATCAGTAAAGCTTGACGAAACTAAGGATGGATTAAATGATAAAGTTGAACGGTGGAGAGAGGCACTGGAATCAAATGAATTGATGATTAGCAGGAGCAAAACTGAGTATATGCATTGCAATTTCAGCCAATCCCGCAGTGTGAATGATGGAGCCAAGTTGGACAGAGTAGACCAAAATGTGATATATTTTGTTACTTGGGTTCTATTATTCAAATAGATGGGGATGTCCAAAATGACATTTGTCACAGGATCATTGTAGGATGGTTGAAATGGAGTGCAACTGGAGTATTATGTGATCGGAAGATCCCTCTCAGGTTAAAAAATAAGTTTTATAGAACAGCTATACGGCCAGCCATGCTCTATGGGAGTGAATGTTGGGCGGTAAAGAAACAAGGTCTCAACAAGATGAACGTGGCTGAAATGTGTATGTTGAGATGGTAGTGTGGGAAGACAAGAAAAGATCGCTTGAGAAATGATTATATCAGGAATAAAATGGGGTTGGCGAGCATTGAGGACAAGCTGTGCAAGGGCCGACTCAGATGGTACGGACATGTGCAACGCAGACCGACTAATGCGCCTATACGAAGCAATGCTATTGAGTCAAGCACAATAAATAGAAGAAGAGGAAGGCCTAATTAACATGGGATGAGTTTATAAAGAGAGATTTTGAATCTTTACATCTCAACCAGAATATGGCACATGATAGAGCTGAATGGAAACAAAGGATCCATGTAGCCGACCCCAACATAGTTGGGACTGAGGCTTAGATGATGATGATGATGACTCCATTAGTAAAACCACTGACTCTTATTGTTATAGTTTTCCATCTCTTACACCTGGGCCTAGATTAGCTCTAATGGTTGGAGATCCTAGTAGTTGATGGATAATATGCACAGCATATTAGTAATATCTGGTAGTTCTGCATACTGATTTTTCACAAAAAATAGAAATTGCAAGTCACGCCAGAATCGGCGGGTTTTGGAACTTCCACTTTTGTGCCCCGTATATTATTTTTTCGCATGTCATTTCAATATGCACAGCTGGTTTTCCTTCACTTGTCATCCCGCAAAATACCATCCACTTGAAATTAACACGTGAACTACTAGAAAGAAAACTAAGAAAGCCTTTGTCTCCTATCAGACCAACCATCAGACTTCATCACAGTACAAATGCAGAGAAAAGCAATTAGAGGAACTCCCAAGTTATCATTTACTAATGACAAGGGACGCCTATTTATAGGTACTTTGGGTGGCGTCCAATACCCTATTACACAATGTGGGACCAATCTCAAACCAATTACAGACTTGACCCTGTAATATATATACAACTCTAATACTCCATCTCAAGCTAGTTCACATATATTATAAGCACCTAACTCGTTACACAGAAATTGAACCTGACACCCCGTTCAAATACTTGGTAAATAAATCAATTAGTTGATCTTCTGACTTGACTTGGAGGAGTTGGATCAAATCGTCATGGACCTTTTCTCTAAAAAGAATGACAACCAATTCCTCTGTGTTTGGTCATTTCTTAAAAAACAGGATTAGGCACAATATGAGCACCAACCTGATTATCACATCTCAACTCTATTGAGTCGTTCATTAGAAAACCAAGCACTCCAAGAAAGTTCCTGACCCATAAGAGCTCATATGTAGCATGTGCCATAACTCTGTACTCAAGCTCAGCACTTGACGCTTTGGCTGCTTCTTACTTCACATGACACAAGATTTCCACCAACAAATATGCAATAACCAGTGATGGACCTCCTATCAATACTAGAGCCTGCCCAGTGATGAACCTCCTATCCATACTAGAACCTGCCCAATCAGTATCAAAATAGGCTTGGATCTTCAAGTGACCACTCATGTGATATAGAATACCTTCGCCAGGATTCCTCTTCAAATACCTCAGTATACAAATAACCGCCTCCATATGACCTGAACACGGCTTCTCCAAAAACTGACGCACTAAACTAATAGCAAAGGAGATATCTGGCTTGGTTATTGTCAAATGATTGAGCTTACGCACTAAATGTTTGTACCTCCATAGATCTTCAAACATCTCGGTGATCAACAGACAAACGGAGTTTAGAATGCATAGGAGCATCAAGTTGTTTGGACCCTAGCATACCAGTCTCTTCAAGAAGATCCAGGACATACTTCCTCTAAGATATATCTTTGGATCTAGCAACTTCAATGCCCAAGAAATACTTCCAAGTTGCCCAGATCCTTGGTCCGGTATTGAATCTGCAAAAAACGTTTTAGCTGAAAAATGACATGTTCATCGTCACCTGTGATGACAATATCATCTACATAGACTAGCAAAAACAAACAGCCAAACGCATTGCGCCTATAGAAAACAAAATGATTCATGTTGCGCCTATATCAACCAAACTCCAATAAAGCACCAAGTCAGTCTCTAGGTGACTACTTAAGACCATAGAGAAACTTGTGAAAATGGCACACCTGTACCCCTCAACAACAAAACCAGGAGGTTGCTCCATATAAATGTCTTCAGTCAAATCACCATTCAAGAAAGCATTCTTGTCGTCCAATTGAGAGAGTGACCAGAAGAAGCTAGCAGCAAGAGACAGGATATCCTCACAGAAGACATCTTGGCAATAGGTAAGAATATCTCAAGATAATCTTTACCATAGACATGTGTGTACCCTTAAGCAACCAGTCGTGTCTTCAATCTGTCAACCAAGCCATTTGGCCCCACTTCGCCTTCAACCAACCACATATTCCCTGCAAGTGAGGGGAAAAGTGGCCAAGTGCGATTCTGCAATAAGGCTGACATCTCTTCTTCCATGGTAGTCTTCCAAGTTCCAACCTAGGTGACGCAGTTCTTCATCCACATTCTTGGGAATAGAGACCAAGGACAAAGAGGAAATGAAAACATAATTTGTAGGGACTAGGGAGAGATGTTAGTAGGTTACAAATCTAGAGATGAGATGAGCAGTGCAGGACCTTAGACCTTTTTTAAGAGCAACAGGCAACTCAAGCTCACCTATCATTGGATCGTCAAAAGTGGAAATTGTTGTTTGGGAATTGAGCATGACTTCACAAGCATTAGACCGACATATGTCCATATGAACAATAGGAGGACGACTAGACTCTTCCTGACTAGGAACAGGTGGAGGACGCACAACAAACTCAATGACTAAAGGAAGAACTTCTTCTACCTTCTCCAAAAACTAGTAATACAAAGAAAGGTGTCTTCTCAAAGGCCATGACAGAAGAAACAAAGAATCGGTACATATTTGGGCTATAGCACTTATACCCCTACTTCCAGAGTAACCAAAAAAAACACACTTCACAGACTTGGCACTCAACTTAAGTTGACATGTGCCCAAAACATGGACTAAACAAACACAAGCACAGACTTTAAGAGACACGTGGAATGTTGGTTGTCCTAACTGAAAGTTATTATAAGGAATCTTGTTTTGGATGACAGTAGATAGCACGTAGTTGACGAGGTAGGTATCCGAAAGTACAGCTTTTGCATAGAACTCTTTAGTGGGACATTCGTATGAATGAGAAGTGTCTAGGTTGTCTTCATGTCTTACAATGCGACAGTTTTTGCATTTTTCTACCTCGTTTTGTTGTGGCGGGGACAAGAGGGTTGATGTATCATGCCATAGGACATGAACAGGGTGAATTGGTGGTTGAAATACTCTTTTACATTATCAGTGCAAACTGCAAAGAGTTTTGATGGTTTGTCCAAATTGATTCTTTACTTGATGAAAAAAGGATTGAAATATATTAAACAAATCCGATAGGTCCTTCATCAAGTACAACCAAGCAGCGCGCAAAAAATTAACAATAAGGCAACAAAGTATTTATAACTATGTTTGAATACAACTCTACTCAGACGCCAAACATTTGAATGTAGTAACTGAAAAGGGAACCAGCTCTGATCTGGTGACGAGGTACAAAACTTGCCACAAGTGTTTACCTAGTTGGCAAGACTCACATTTTAAACTATTAAGACTAGACCCCTTAGGAATTAACAATTTCAATTACCTAAATGACCAAGACGACTATAGATATGTAGTGGAGAGGCAGTGATAAGAGCAACCCGACATTTCTTTCCAAGGTAATACAATTCTTCATGCTCAAGCCCTTTCCCAATAGCCTTCCAATCCAATACAAGACAACAACTGGGTAAGTATACTAATAAAATGGGTAACTATACTAACAAAAGCAAGGCTAAAAGGAAATTTGGGAACATGAAGAACATAAGAAATGGATAAATTTGGTTGTGGTTGTACGAAGATGAATCATCAGTCAAGATGACAGAAGGAAGAGATGGACAACTGATATAGGAGGAAAATTGATCTTTGTTACCTATCATGTGATTTGTAGCTCCTGAGAGCAAAATCCATGAAGGCAAGGAAGAACCGTTAGAAGATTGTGCCATATAAGCGGTGTTGTTGGAAGTAGGCAGCAAATGAGGAAGAGGCTTGACTTCTTGTCCACATTTGAAGTAATTGTGTACTCCGCATCTGACAAGGTGACCTAATGTAAAGACTGAGGTACATGCTCCTTAGGGTGAGTCTAGGCACCATGGATAGCCAGATTGACACCAATGGGAGGAAACTCGACTATCTCGAAAAAGTTTCCTTGACATATCCAGGTTTCCACAATGAGTACGTTGCAGTCTACCACTACCTCATCCAATCGTACCCCCCTCATTCTGAAGAATCTTACCCTCATTCAAGACTACATTTGGAAGATCCTTGTCCTGCCTGTGATACTAGGGCAGTCTATTTTAATTGAATGCTTGATAAAAAAAATGGTTGCTTATCCTGCTCCAAATAGGGACGAGAAACTCAAGAACGGGTTTCAAGCTTTCAGTGTGAGAATTGTCCCTGACAGAATTTGACTCCGAACTCCCTTGTACTCGCGACGTAGCCCATCAAGAAATTTCATGATAGTCAATTGATCATGTTGTTCTGCATCTTCTAAATATCACGAAACAGTGGTAGAAGACCATGTAGATCGCTAGAAAGTTGAGTCACCTCACCAAAAATGAGTAAGCAACTTCTCTCCACGTTGTAGACCATAGAGTTCAACAGTCATATCGTACATCCAGGAGACGTTGTTGGTAGTACATGACCTTTAGGTGACTCTAAGGCTCCTTGCACATCTCGAAGTGGTTGACCATGTCTGCTATTTGAGGCTCCATGGAGTTCCACATTAACGTGATCATGCTAGCATCATGTTGTTTCCACTTGGACAGAGCATCATCAGTTGAACGATCAGTTAAATGCTTGTATCTTTCTCGACCTTTGAACCATAAGTTAACTATTATGTTCCACGGATTATGGTTTATCTCATTAAGCTTTGCATTGGTGATGACTTAAATTTATACAAATACAAAAGTACTTGCTTGAGCAATCGATATTCCCTCTTTAAGATCAGGCATATTGAGAGACAGTGGTCAAAACAAAAGATTGTAACAACTGTTAAGCAACATGACATGTATATGGAGTAACACACCATGTTACGGGATGTTAGAGAGTCTATTTACTTAAGTTGTTTTATTCTATTTGTAATATGGGCCCAAGTCTGTCTTGGCTCATTAGGATTTTTCTAATGTTTGTATGCTTCCCCCGTATCCTATTTATAGGAAAGGGTGGTTGCCTCCTATCAATAAGAAAAACTCTACACGTTGGGGATTTCCATCGTATTTCCACAGGAAAAAATAGCACAAAGGAGAGATCCTCCCCTTGCGGGTGGTGGCCGCCGCTAGGCATTGCTAGGCTGCCCACAGGGATTTTCCATCCTTGCTTCTCCTTGGAGTCGTCTCCTTCGAGTTGTCTCCATCTTCAACAAAAATCATCCACCATGAAGTTGCTGGTACCAGATCTACAAGGGCCGCCATGCCTCCGTCAACCTTGTTCGCTAATGAAGTCGCCGCCATCATCACAGATCTACTTTGCCATTATCTACTCCACCACCGGTCTACTCCATGCCATTACCATTGAGATCTAATCCAAAATCGTGGATAAAGATCTTTCTTTTCTGTTGATATTGGGGATACATCGTCCCTATCTAGCTATGGTGGAGTCTGGAAGGATTTCCCCTCTTTTGTTGTTGTCTCTGGGGTTTTTCTGTTGTTGTTGTTCGACGCCAACATGGCGTGTTGTTTCTAGACACGACGTGTAGACAGTGTTTGCTTCATTTACGACTTCATTTGCAAAATTTGTCCGTGACAACACGGCGTGTCGCTTTTTGACACAACGTGTTGTCTGTACTATGACACGGCATGTCGCCTAAAGACACGGCGTGTCACCTATGTTTTGCCCCGAGATTCTGTCAACTGACATGACGTGTCACTATACGACACGGCATGTCGCCTACTCTTGCTAGCACTGACTTCTACTGTTGTGGTATCAGACACGGCGTGTCTCTTTATCAACACATGCTTGTAACCTGCTACTGCTTGGTACGGTCTCGACTTCCGTCAACTGACACGAAGTGTCACTACACGACACGGCGTGTCGCATGCTTATTGTTGGCGCTGACTACTACTGATGCATCTACTGATTTGCAACATGACGTGTCTCTTTATCGACATGGAGTCTCACCCTTTGTTGTACAGGCGGGCAACCAGGCGGCCCAAGCCCTGCCCCAATATGGGTGCCTAGAAGTAATACACGTAACTAAGCTTTTAATTTTACTGATTTCTATCAACTGATTAGTATTTACTTAGTATTTATGTATCTATTGATTTGTATTTACTTATATACTTATTTGTATCTACTTATCTACTGATTTGAATTTACTTATCTACTGATTTGAATTTATGTATCTACTGATTTGTATTTACTTATCTACTGATTTGAATTTACTTCTTTACTGATTTGAATTTATGTATCTACGGATTTGTGTTTACTTATCTACTGATTTGTATTTACTTATCTACGGATTTGAATTTACTTCTTTACTGATTTGAATTTATGTATCTAGGGATTTGTGTTTACTTATCTACTGATTTGTATTTACTTATCTACTGATTTGTATTTACTTATCTACTGCTTTGTACTTGTCTACTGATTTGTTCATCTACTGATTTTTTATTCATCACATTATTAAATTTAGGCTTTGTATTTGTTCATCTACTTTTTAAAATTATTTAATCATCTACTGATTTATATTTGTTTATCAACTGAGTTGTACTTTTTTATATAATGTTTTGTATCTATACTACTATAAAAAGAGCGAATTCATTTTTGCTATTTACACACATGCTATTTTTTATTTTACAAAAAAATCTAACCAATCAGGTAACAGGAATTCAAATTCCTACGATCTCCTTGAGTCTCTCTGTTTCCACATTTTTTCTCCACTTTTTCCTATTTTCATCATTATAATTTCCTTTGCCAGCAGGCTCCCCACGTACTCGCTCAACCTCCTAAACTAACGCCTCACGATCCCCATCTCGATTCTCGATTGTCGCTCTCTTCCCGTTCAAACAGTGTTCTCCTTTCAAATTGAAATCCAGTCAACCGTCCCCACCCTCTCCACTTCCCCCCAACAAACCAGTCCCCCAAACCCACGGTAGGTACCTTTATGTATTCCTATTGAATCACACACGTTTCCATAGGAAAAATATGTTAAGGCCCACCATCAGTTGAATCCTCAAATTCATTTATTGATATAGAATTATTCCATATCCTAAGGTCTAGTTTAGGTAGCAGATTTTCGAATGCGGCATTTCTATATAGTTTTTTTGATATTGTATTAATACACGTGGACTTTATATATACCGACATTGGGCCTGTTCAACAATAAAAATGGTAATCTGGAATCACGCCAGTATTGACAGAATTTACAAATACTGCATGGTGGTATAAATCACCGTCCATTTCACGCACACCTGCTACAGCGAGTGCAGGTTCGGGGACAAGCCGAACTACTGCATGCACGTTAATCACGTATAAAATTCCGGTACTTAAAAAGTCAGTACCCAAACGCAGTGTAAACGTAAGTCCAACCACTCACACAATATTTAGCAGTCTATATATATTCAAATTAGGTCACCCCCATGGTTGCCTTATTTATCTCTACCTCCTTTCAAGACATTATCAATCGATTTCTCTTTCTTTCTTTTATTCTCGCTATTTCCATATCTTTTATTCAGATTTCTCTCTCGATAACTTCTCTCATTAAGTCTTTTCGCAAAAACTTATTATACCTTCACGATTCTTTCCATGATTTTTGCTCACAATCATCATTTAATTCTTTCCAACTCCATCACTCTCCATAAAGTTCTCTACGTCATCCACCTTTGTCGCATATATACTACTATAACAAGAAATACTTTTAACTAATAATGAATAATGCCATTAGACAATCATATTTTGAATTTTCACAAAACTCCCCTCCCATTAACTCTCTCTCTCCCTTTTTCATGTATTCACTAATTTTATTGATACATCTTCTTTCCTTCTCCCCATTACAACCAATTCCCATCACTCTCCCTATAATTGATTAATTCTTTCTCACTTCTCAAGTGACATTTTCCTCGACTCTGTTATCTCCAAATCATTTAACGCACCACCAATATCCCTCTAAAAAACCGCCATCCTCGCCTCTTAGAAATCTGTTTCTTTTGATTATATTGTGGTAACAAGATTTTTCATGCCCAGTAAACAACGTTCTCAACCATCTTCCTTCAACTCCACACTCCTTAAAACGTAACTACCCGAGATAAAACAACTCGCAATTCAAATTCACCACCACTTCCACCAATTTCTCCCTGAAAAACCACCACCCATGCCTTAATAACCACGTTCTCAACCACCTCTCTCTAAACAAATAAGTATTCCCACTCCATAAAACGCAACTATCTCAAAATTTTCTGGAATTGTTACCATAAATATCGAACAAGGCCAACACACAACGCATCAAAAAGCGATACCTACCAGAAAGCAAAATTTGGGAAGCGTTTCAAAAAGTTTATCATACAAGATCTAGGAGAGTCAGAATCCTAAGATCTCATCCACCCTTAGTCAGTACAAGTCTGTCGCAGCTGCATACAAGTCAAGCTGCAAAAAAATCCTAGTACACCCTTGGTATATAGGTCACGGAACTAGTAACCAAGGTATACAGAACCCTATCATCGGAGGTACAACCGCAGTTGTCCTCAATAACATCACATATACCGAATCATAATAATCTGAGATATGGCCTTGAGCGTTCTCCTTCCCAAGTATGACTGCAACCATCCTCAAAAACATACATATACTCAGTAGTGTACGACTCCAAGTTCCCATGAGAGAAATACTTGTTTCACCATCCAACAAGTCTTGATAGTGGAATTGATCTACGACACTCTTTGGCAATCGTCCATGGACAGAAGCAGGTTTCAATTTCCATCTTTCTCTTTCTTTTTCTCAACTTAATACACAAGTCTAACTGTTGCTAAGCGATGTTGTGGCCATCTACTGGAGATTAGGTGCTTTTTCTAGCAATTGCTTGCCCACTTGCATGGAAGCATGATCTTCCTCATAAATTTTCTGTTCCTCTCTCCTTTATGTCTAAAGTATATGCCCGAGATGATCATACACATTAGTTTCATGCCCTTCTGTTCTTTGAGGACTAAAACACAAGCATAACATGATCTTTGGTTTTTATGTTGTTCGGTCCAGTTCATCTTCTGAATACTAAGCAGCAGGTTATCATGTTGGAGATGCTCATCCTCAACATCAGCGGCAAGGTACGTATACACTAGACTCTAGCCTGCGTGTCCATAGATTGTGTGAGGGGTATCATACTCATGCAAATAATGTTGAATCACATGTTTGAACAATTCCACAGAGATATAATCCTTTTTCCATAAATGTTGGACGACGAGGAGGGCCGGTTTGGAATAACCATCAGCAAGTTTGGAAAAGCATACTAGCGTGGGTACGAAATCAAACCCAATGTTACTAGAAGGCTGACCTGTCGTAACCTAAGGTGATGATAACATCAAATCTACTATGTTAGATACTGCTTCATCAATTTCTACATGTGGCTTTGTCCCAATCTCTTAAAAACGAAATCCCATGTTGTATGAGTCCAACAAAGCCAATGCTATCCATCAGTCCAAGGTTGTTGCCTATGCCCAATTCAAGTTGACGAACAACACAAGAGGCTACCTTTTCTGCTATGCAAAGCTTACTGCTGCTGCTCCGACAAAAATCAAGCTAAAGGCCTCCGTCAAGGATACTAATGTGACAAGAGGATGACACTGACCTCATATTCCAAGTTGGTAAATAAACACGTGCCTACGTAAAAAAGACATTCTGAGAACTCAGTAAGAAACCTGTTGGTGTTGTTTCCTGAATCATGTCAACTCGCCATTCTTGGTCACGTCGGCAAGATCGAGATATTGTCCAGTAAGGTTATTATTAGTTGACCTTTTTTTCTATTGGGGTCTCAAGTTTTGGTATCCATAGCTTGTTGTATTAACAATATGATGTATCATACACATTAGTTTCATGCCCTTCTGTTCTTTGAGGACTAAAACACAAGCATAACATGATCTTTGGTTTTTATGTTGTTCGGTCCAGTTCATCTTCTGAATACTAAGCAGCAGGTTATCATGTTGGAGATGCTCATCCTCAACATCAGCGGCAAGGTACGTATACACTAGACTCTAGCCTGCGTGTCCATAGATTGTGTGAGGGGTATCATACTCATGCAAATAATGTTGAATCACATGTTTGAACAATTCCACAGAGATATAATCCTTTTTCCATAAATGTTGGACGACGAAGAGGGCCGTTTTGGAATAACCATCAGCAAGTTTGGAAAAGCATACTAGCGTGGGTACGAAATCAAACCCAATGTTACTAGAAGGCTGACCTGTCGTAACCTAAGGTGATGATAACATCAAATCTACTATGTTAGATACTGCTTCATCAATTTCTACATGTGGCTTTGTCCCAATCTCTTAAAAACGAAATCCCATGTTGTATGAGTCCAACAAAGCCAATGCTATCCATCAGTCCAAGGTTGTTGCCTATGCCCAATTCAAGTTGACGAACAACACAAGAGGCTACCTTTTCTGCTATGCAAAGCTTACTGCTGCTGCTCCGACAAAAATCAAGCTAAAGGCCTCCGTCAAGGATACTAATGTGACAAGAGGATGACACTGACCTCATATTCCAAGTTGGTAAATAAACACGTGCCTACGTAAAAAAGACATTCTGAGAACTCAGTAAGAAACCTGTTGGTGTTGTTTCCTGAATCATGTCAACTCGCCATTCTTGGTCACGTCGGCAAGATCGAGATATTGTCCAGTAAGGTTATTATTAGTTGACCTTTTTTTCTATTGGGGTCTCAAGTTTTGGTATCCATAGCTTGTTGTATTAACAATATGATGTATTATACGAATAATGAATATGAATATTGTTTGCATATCCCTTATCTCAGTTCTTATACCTCTGCCATTGTTTATTTAATGGAAAGGTGCAACTCTGTGTTTCTCTTTCTGAATCTGCATACTATTTTATCCATTGTCAAGTTGTGAAAATTTTAGTAAGCTAGAATTTTAACTTGTCATGTTATCTATTTTAATGTATATAGACAGACGGTCATGTTGGAGATTTAAGAAATTTAAATGGCCTTCTCTCTCATGATCATTTATGGCAGGGTGTTTAACAATGTTATCTATTTAATGTAAATAGACAGACGGGTCATGTTGGAGATTTAGGAAACTTTAATGTCCCTCTCTCTCATTATCATTTATGTCAGGGTGTTCAACAATTAACGGTTGTGCTCTTTTAATGTTTTTATAAGATTTTACTAATTTATTATGTTATTAATATTGTGTAAGTTGGGCAAAACATCTAAGGTCGATGAAGAGCCGATCAGTGTCATACTATATTTGCGGCATTCACGATGAGTATGACAATTTGGCGAACAACCAGATTTTGGTCCATCGCCTGCTGTTTTATTTTCACTCTCCCCATCTTTATTTCTCTCGATAATTAGATACAAATAATGTTGTATGTTCCTTTACTTGCTAGTATTTACACAACAATTATCGAAGTTAATTATAAATTCTTATCACAACCTTCAATAAAAGAACAACAGTTACATGACTACTACTATTTTTTTTACTTAAGTTGATTGTTGATGAGTGGAGCATCTTTGGTATAAGTGACAATAAAAAAAAAATTACAAGTTGTTAATGTGAAATGTGAGGAATATGTGAGTCAATGGAATGAAGAAGTATCCTCATACCAGTCATATGTTGTGACGCTCCAGAGTCAACGACGCATGATGAAGTAGAACCAGAAGCCAATAAAGAGGTAGCCTGATTACCAGTGGTGGACGCCAAGTTGGCTGAAGATGATGATCCCAAGCTCAGATGCTGAGTAGCCAGAATAAATCTATCATATTCCTCCTTGATGAGTGTAATGCCAGAAGGACCAGAACTCGAAGTAGGAGGCTCAGTAGACTCAGTAGTAGTAGCATAGTTTGCTACTCCCACAGGTGGTGCAGCAGGTCGACCATGCTTCTTCCAGCATTTCTCAACTGTGTCCAGGTTTGTCACAGAAAGTGCACTTAGGGCGAGTTCCACATCCTCGGCCCATACATGTCCGTCCTCCTTTTACTGCAGCAGCTACAGAAGCATGAGAATCTCCCTAAGATGAGACTACGGTAAGATCAACAGGATCAAAATTTGCCTGTAAAATCCTTGAATAGGCCTCTTCCAAGCTGGGAAGTTTATCAGAAGCTAAGATAACATTGTGGGTTGAACTGCACGAAGAACTCAAACCAGACAAGAATTTTCCTGTAATATCTTGGATCTGGATAATCAGTATCATCAGTCATCTCCTTCACATGATAGTTCATAGGAGTAGACACAGGCTTGGACTCACTCATACCAATTTCCTGTAGTAAATCCAACACATATTTTCTCTGAGACAAATTGGTACCTGCATGAGATCTAACTACTTCAATGCCCAGAAAATATCTCAATTTTCCCAGATCCTTTGTGTGAAAGTGCCCCTGCAAGCCCGCTTTCACACGAGATATGCCTATGGAATCACTACCAGTGATAACAATATCATCAACATACACAGCAATAATAATAGATCCACCAGAAGAAGTAGAATAAAATAAAGAGTGATCAGTAACAGAACGAGAAAAAACCATCTTTAGCACAACATCAATGAACTTGTCAAACCAAGCTCTAGGAGATTGTTTCAATCCATAGATGGCTTTCTTCAGTCTACACACCTACTGACACTCCCCCTGAGCAACAAAACCAGGTGGTTGCTCCATGTACACCTCCTCTTGTAGATCACCATGAAGAAAGTCATTCTTGACATCGAGCTGAAATAGAGGTCAGTCAAATATAGTAGTCAGAGAAATAAGAATACGCACAGAATTCAGACGAGCCACTGGTGAAAAGGTCTCAAAGAAATCAACCCCATATGTCTGAGTGTACCCCTTTGCCACCAGTCTAGCTTTCAATCTCTCCACAGAACCATCTAGATTATGTTTTACTGTAAATACCCATCTTCATCCCTCAACATTTTTATCTTGAGGTAAATCAACAAGTTCCCAGGTGTTGTTCTGTAACAGAGCAGACATTTCAACATTCATAGCATGTTTCCAGCCAATATCCTTCATAGCATTAAGATGATTTCTTGGAATGACCACAGAATCAATCCCAAGAGCAAATGAGCGAGCCTGCTGAGATAACTTGGACAAACAACACACATTTGTAATAGGATGCCGAATAGTACAGGAACGGGTACCTTTGCAAATAGCAATGGGAACACCAAGGTCAGATGGTTCATCAAGAATCCCTTGAGTAGAGGAAGATGGGGAGGGCTCAGAGACTGGAGTCGCTACCTCCTCTGGATCTTGTCTGCCTCGTCTGCTATAAACATGTTGTGACAGAGACAATGATTCTGGGAAGTGTAGGGTTGCACAATGTGTGCACCCTCATATATATAAAACTGAAACATTTACAGAGAGGTCCACATATAATATGGAAATAACAAAATAAATAACAGAACACATAAAACAGGAATATATGTTAACACTCCCCCTCAAGTTGGAGCATAGATATCAATCATGCCCAACTTGTCCATCAGTGTACAGAATTGCTTCTTCGCCAGCAGCTTGGTGAAGATATCAGCAACTTGGTCTTCAAAACGCGTGAAAGGAGAGCAGATCTTGCCAGTAAGAATGGATTCCCGAATAAAATGGTAGTCGACTTCAATGTGTTTGGTGCGCTCATGATAGACAGGATTATTAGCAATGAAGATAGCAGCTTTATTGTCACAATGCATGGGTATAGCAGAAGAAGAGTCAATCCCAAACTCTTTTAACAGAGAGCGCACCCAAAATAATTCACAGGCAGTATGGGCCATGGCCCTGTATTCAGCTTCAGCACTGGACCTGGCCACAACATTTTGTTTTTTACTCCTCCAGGTAACAAGATTGCCTCCAACATAAGTATAATACCCAGAAGTAGATTTTCTGTCAGCTTTGCTTCCTGCATAATTAGAATCAGAGTACCCTTCAAGAGAACAGTGTCCATTCTTTCTGTAGTGAAGTCCCTTGCCATGAGACTTCTTCAAATATCTCAAAATATGACATAGCACATCCCAGTGACAGTGTCTGGGTTTATCAAGGTACCTGCTAAGAAGGCCCACTGCAGTAGAAATATCAGCTCTAGTAACAGTCAAGTAAATGAACTTACCAATCAGCCTCCTATACTTTTTTATTATCAGCAAAAAATGGAGAAGAATCATCATCCCAATTCACAATGGGATCTAGAGGAGTATCAGCAGGTCTCGCTCCAAGCATACCAGTCTCTTGCAGTATATCTAAGACATATTTTCTCTGAGACAACACAAGAGCATTAGAGTTTCTAGAGACCTCTATGCCCAGAAAATACCGAAGCTTGCCCAAATCTTTGGTAGCAAAGTGCTTGCCTAGATGAGCTTTAGTAGCCTGAATACCAAGAGAATCACTGCCAGATATAATAATGTCATCAACATAGACAATCACAATAATAATACCAGCTGAAGTCTTCTTGGTGAAAACAGAATGATCCACCTGAGATCTCAGAAACCCAAATTCAATCATAATTTTGCTCAATTTGTCAAACCAGGCACGGGGACTCTACTTGAGTCCATAAATAGACTTTTTTAACCTGTAAACTTTGTGAGACTCCCCCTGAGCAACAAACCCAGGATGTTGCTCCATATAGACCTCTTCTTGTAAATCACCATACAAGAAGACATTTTTCACATCTAACTGCAGCAGTGGCCAGTCAAGATTAACAGCAACAGAAAGAAAAATTCTGACAGAGTTAAGACGAGCAACAGGAGAGAAGGTCTCAAAGTAGTCAATACCATAGGTTTGTGTGTAGCCTTTAGCAACTAATCGTGCCTTCAGCCTTTCAACAGTGCCATCAAGTTGGTATTTCACAGCATATACCCATTTGCAGCCTACAGGCTTACACTGAGGGGGTAGATCCACCAACTCCCAAGTATCTCTTTCAGCTAGAGCCAACATTTCCTCTTTCATAGCAGACGTCCAAGCAATACTCTTTAACGCATCCTGAACATTCTTTGGAACAGCCACAGCAGATAAGGCATATACAAAATTGCTAGAATGGACTTTCAGATGATCAGTGGAAACAAACTGAGCAATACTATGAGATGTGCATGAACGAGTACCCTTTCTAAGAGCGATGGGTATGTCAAGGTCAGAAGTTGCCTAAGGTGTAGCAGAGCCTTCTGGAGGTGAAGATTGGTTTTCCTGGGGGGGTTCTTGTGTAGGAGGTGCTCTATTCCTGCGTTTATAAACAATAATAGGAGTAGTATGCTCAGTAGTCACAATATCAGTAATATCAGGCACACAATCAGTAGTAACTGGCAGAGGAGAGGCAATAAGGCCAGGCTGTAAACTTTCTCCTCGAGTAGAATAGTAAGGTGTATCCTCAAAAAATACAACATCACTGCTAGTAAACCATTTTCTCGCAGTGGGGTTTTAACATCTGTATCCCTTTTGGGTGCGAGAATACCCCAGAAAAATGCAATTCTCAGCACGAGGAGAAAGTTTATCAGAAGCTGGTCCAAGCAACCTTATAAAGCAAGTACATCCAAAAATCCGAGGCACAATAAATAACTGAATATCTGGTTGAAGAACTTGAATAGGTATTTTGTTTCCAATCATAGATGATGGCATTCTATTTATCAGAAAACAAGCAGTCAAGATAGCCTCAGGCCAAAACGAGCGAGGAACATGAGTATGCATCATAATAGTCCTGGCAACTTCTAACACATGTCTATTTTTACGCTCAGCCACACCATTTTGTTGAGGTGTATAAGCACATGAAGTCTGATGTAACGTACCAACAGATTTGCAAAAAACATCCACATCTTTTTTAACAAACTCAACCGCATTGTCAGTACGAAAAAAATTTACAGGCACACCATATTGTGTATTCACCTCAGCAAAAAAGAATTTGATAGTAGACATAACTTCAGACCTACTTTTCATCATAAACAACCAAGTAGTCCTAGAAAAATCATTAATAAATAGAATGAAGTACTTGTGACCAGATAAACTCGGCACATGACAAGGGCCCCATACATCAGAATGCACTAAATCAAAAATGTTTTTACTGCTAATATGACTGCGTCTAGGATATACAGCTCTAGTTTGCTTCCCTAGCTGACATGACTCCACTGAAAGCTATAAGTGCCAATATCAGAAACTAAATGACGAAGCTTTTCAGACGATGGATGTCCCAGCCGGTAGTGCCACTGTAATGCAGAGGCCACAGCCACTTTCTCTGCTTTCGGCAAATGATCAAGGTAGTATAGTCCATCAGCACCTTCATACCCCCCCACCAATCTTCATCCTCGTGCGAAGGTCCTGAAAAACACATGAACCAGGAATAAATGTTAGGCTACATTGTAGACTTCTCAATATCTTGCTGACAGATAATAGATTCAGAGGAAATCGAGGTACATATAAGGCAGATTTCAACAGAAACTCAGAAATTATATCCCCTACTCCAGATACCGCAGACTTGGAACCATCAGCAAGCATAACAGAAGAAGGACGAGCAGGTTTAGATAATGTTTTAAAGAAAGATCGATTTCAAGAAATATGCGAAGAAGCACCGGAGTCTATGACCCATTTAGTATTACCAAGAGTAGAAGAAGAGGTACTCAAGAAGGCAGTGTCATAACCAGAATAAGTGGCAGCATGAGCTCCACTAGTCGAAGCAGTAGACGACGAGCCAGCACGCTCAAGTAGCAGGCGCTCCACCTCAGCACGGATGTAGTCCGCAGTCGCACCTGAGGAGACAGAGTCAGTAGGTTGAGTCGTTCCTTCCGATGCAGAAGGAGTAGAGTCAGCAGCTGCATTGGCCCACGCCGGCTTACCATATTTCTCCCAGCATTTTTCTTCAATATGGTTGGACCGGCCACAGAAGGTACAGACGCGCTGTCCTGGCTGAGGACGCGCAGTAGCAGTAGGGGCAGCAGAAGGGGCCCAACGACCAGAAGCAGCACGACCTCGTCCTGCACCCAGGGGAGGGTGTCAGTACAGCGACCACGGCCACGACAACGGCCGGACGTGGCTGCAAGTGCAGTAGATTCCCCAACATCAGTAGCCAGTAACGGTGAAGACGAAGGCAGACGCTGAAGACGCTTGTAGGCACTCTGCAGTGACGGTAGAGGGTCACTAGCTAAGATCTGGTCCACAACACCAGCATAGGACTCAGGCAGTCCACAAAGGAACTGGACTAACTGCAGCTCCTGGCGCTGACGTTGTATGGCAGCCAGGTCCGTGGATAGGGGGTGATAGGACTCCAGTTCCCCCCACAATCCAATAAAGTCAGAGAAGTAATCTGCAATGTCTGAATCAAACCACCGGACAGGATCAGGTGAAGATTTCCCTCACGAAGCCAGACCGTCTGGCGGATACGGAGAAGGGGGCCGCAAACCCCTCCCTAGCGGCCCAGCGACAAGCTGTCGGCCTGGCGGCGGCGACTGCCGTGCAACAGCTACCGGGCGGTAGTGCTGGCGGCGGCGCTACCTATCGGCTCGCAGCGCCGCAGGGAGGAGGAGAGGCGACGGCGGGAGGACGGGGGGGGGGGGGGGGCCCATGCGTGGATCTTCTACCTTCTACTACTAGTCCATGTGAACTTCTGCCTCTGACTGCTGACTACTACTGCTCTTTGCGCATGTGCTTCTGCCCCTGATTGCACCTTCCGATGGCGACTTCGAATCTTCCGCATACTCTGTGTGTTACTACTGTGAAGTTGGATGGCTCCAACTATCACCTCTGGGCAGCTTCCTTTGAACTCTATGTTAAAGCACAAGGGCGCTATTCTCATCTATCGACCAAGGGACCGGACGCTCCCACTGTTGATGTTGATGACAAGACCAAGCAGGCCTGTGATCTCTGGTCCAAGGAGGACTATGGTGTTATGACCTGGATGGTCAACAGCGCCGAACCGAAGATCAGCCAGTCTCTCCTTCGTCTAAAGACTGCTAAGGATATGTGGGACCAGCTCTCCCACGTATACTCTCACCAGCAAAATCCAAAGAAGGTGTTTGAGATCTTCAAGCAGTTGGCCAAACAAGAGTTTTCTACTATTGATTCTATCGAGGCCTACTACAACAACCGTTGTGCTCTCTGGAATGGATTTTAGGTGTACCATCTGCTTTCTGCCAACATCACTGAAATCCAGCGTTAACGGAACGAACGTCAGCTTGTCCAGTTCCTCGTTGGTCTACCCTCCTTCGCCGGAGTTGTTGATCAGATTCTCTCGAGTGATCCTCTGCCAACACTGCGAGATGTTCTGAAACGTGTTCAACGTCTACCTTATGTATCTCAGTCTTTGTCTAACACTTCTGATGGAGCGGCCCTTGATGTTCGCACAGGTGACTCCTCTCGTGGCTGCGGTCGAGGACGGGGTCGTGGTCGCGGGTGCTCCTCTGCACCTGGACATGGCTCTGGTACTGAGACTACTGAACCACGCTTCCGTACTTTCTGTAAGCGCACGAATCACAATGAAGATAGTTGTTGGATGAAGCATGGCAAGCCAGCCTGGGCAAACCAAGTCACTACATATCAACCTGAGACTACCACTACCTCTGCTGCTCCTACTGATTGGATCTGGTCGGAGTTCGAGAAACTTCTTCAGGCTCGTCTTGCTTCCTCTATTGAAGCCTCTACTTACGAGAGCGTTGCACTTCTGACCCAGTCTGGAAAAAATTCATGGGTGATTGATTCGGGTGCGACATCTCATATCTCTGGAAATCCTGCGTTATTTTCTAACTTACATAATACTTCTGTTATACCTCCTGTTACACTGGTTGATGGGTTTAAGACACCTGTTACTGGCATTGGTGATATTTGCACTCCTGGTTGCCTGCCTCTGCGGTCTACTCTTTATGTTCCGAAATTTCCTATAAATCTGTTATCTGTCAATAGAACGGTAAAAAGTCTTCGTTGCTCTATTACCTTTGACCCGGATGGTGTTGTGTTTCAGGATCTGCGGACGAGGACGACGATTGGTTCGGGCCATGAGGGACCAGATGGGCTATATTATTTGGACGTTCCAAAGACCGCAGCATATCTGACATCCTCTGTGACAGGCATCCAGTGGCACGACCGTCTGGGACATCCTTCTGCAGTGAAATTGAAACATTTACTTCCTGATGTTTTAGATTCTGTTTTTCATTGTGAGACTTGTCAATTGGGCAAACAGACGCGAGCATCTTTTTCTAAGAAATCACGTATTAGTTCAAAGCAGCCATTTGATATTATTCATGCTGATGTTTGGGGTCCTTGTTCTGTGTCCAGTATTTCTGGATTTTGCTACTTTTTGAGTTTTATTGATGATTTTTCTAGAACTACCTGGATTTTCTTGCTCAAGGACAGATCTACTATACTTGATACCATTACTGCTTATTTTACTGAGATCCGTACCCAGTTTGCCAAACCTATCAAAAATTTTCGCACTGATAATGCCCTTGAATTCGTGCAAGCCTCGGTCAGCAACTTTTGTCGCCAACAGGGTACCATACACCAAACTCCTTGTGCCTACACTCCACAGCAAAATGGAGTCGTTGAACGCAAAAATCGACACCTCCTTGAAGTTGCTCGCACTTTACTGTTTCATTACCACGTCCCACAATGTTTTTGGCCTGAAGCTGTTTCCACTACATGTTACCTTATTAATCGCATGCCGTCCTCTGTGCTTGGGAATCAAGTCCCTTATCAAATCCTGTACCCAGATGCGCCCCTCTTTTCTGTTCCTCCCCGTATCTTTGGGAGCACCTGTTTTGTCAAAAATCTTCGTCCTGGTCTCACCAAACTTGATCCTAGAGCAATAAAGTGTGTCTTTTTAGGGTACTCTCACACTCAAAAAGGTACCGCTGTTATGATCCCGTGTCAAAGAAATGGTTTGTATCTGCTGATGTTGTTTTCTTTGAGCACATGTCATTCTACTCCTCTGTCGGGTCTGCCCTTACATCGGATTTATTAATGGAGACACCTCTACCTATGATTGATGATATTGATGATACTGCTCCTCCTGCTGAAAGTCCTCTGAAAGTTTATCAACGAAGACAGAAGACAGCAACTCCCTCTATGGCCCCTCCAGAGTCCTTGTCCTCCGTGCCAGATCAAACACCACCACAGGTATACTCTGACTTAGATGTTCCTATCAATTTGAGGAAAGGAACTAGAGCTTGTACTAAACATCCTATTGGCAATTTCTGTACTTCTGATCATTTGGGAACTAATTTTGCAAATTTTACTGCTGCTCTTTCTGTTGTCTCTGTTCCTAAAAATGCTTCTCAGGCTCTTAAACATCCAACTTGGCGTCATGCCATGGAAGCGGAAATGCAATCTCTTACTGATCCCAATACTTGGCAGTTAGTCGATCCTCCTACTTATTGTTTTCCAGTTGGTTGTCGTTGGGTGTTTACTGTTAAATATCAACCGGATAGCACGGTTGAGCGCCTCAAGGCTAGACTTGTTGCCAAGGGCTACACGCAGACTTATGGGGTCGACTAATTTGAGATTTTTTCACCGGTGGCTCGGTTGAATTCCGTACGCATTCTTATTTCTTTAGCTATTAATTTTGATTGGCCCTGGTACCAACTGGATGTGAAAAATGTGTTTCTGTATGGGGATTTACATGAGGAGGTCTATATGCAACAACCTCCAGGATTTGTGCTTCAGGGGGAGTCCTCTAAAGTCTGCAGGTTGCGGAAAGTTATCTATGGTTTAAAACAGAGTCCCCGTGCTAGGTTTGATAAACTAAGTACCATTCTTCAGAAGTTTCTTTTTCGACGCTCCCAGTCCGATCATTCTGTCTTCATTAAAAACACTACTGCTGGCCTTGTTATTCTGATTGTATATGTTGATGACATTATTCTCTCAGGGAGTGGTCTTGACGGTATTCCGGCTACTAAGTGTTATCTGGAGAAACACTTTGTCACCAAAGACCTTGGGACTTTGCGTTACTTTCTTGGGATTGAAGTCTCTAGATCTGCTTCAGGTTTATGCTTCTCTCAACGTAAATATGTTCTGGATCTTCTTTCTGACACAGGACTTCTTGGTGTTAAACCTACTAGTACTCCTCTGGATCCAAATACTAACTGGGACGATGAGAACTCTGCTACCTATCTTGATCATCATCAGTATCGCCGCATGGTTGGCAAGCTCATTTATCTTATTGTTACTCGTGCTGATATTACTTCTACTGTTGGGCTTGTTAGTAGATATCTGGATAAACCTCGTCAATGTCACTGGGATGCCGTTTGCCACATTCTCAAATATCTGAAGAGTGCTCCTGGGAAAGGTTTGCTATATAAAAAACATGGTCATTGTAAGCTTGTTGGATATTCTGACTCTGACTATGCCGAGAGTAAAATCGACCGACGCTCCACCTCTGACTACTGTACCTTTGTAGGAGGAAATCTAGTTACTTGGCAAAGCAAGAAACAGACTCTGGTTGCTCGCTCAAGTGCTGAAGCAGAATATCGCGCCATGGCGCATACTACTTGTGAGTTGTTCTGGATTCGGAGCCTACTGAAGGATTTTGGCATTTCTGACTCTTCTCCTATTCCGATGTACTGTGACAACAAAGCTGCCACTTTTATTGCTAGTAATCCACTTTTCATGAGCGAACAAAACATGTTGAGGTTGACTATCATTTTTTTCGCGAAGCTGTCTTATCTGGCCAGATATCTACTCCCTACATACATACTTCTGATCAGGTGGCTGACATCTTCACCAAGATTCTTCCGAAGACGAGATTCACTGCTATGACATCCAAGCTGGGCATGATTGACATCTACGCTCCAGCTTGAGGGGGAGTATTAGTATATACACTTTACTGCTTTTCTTTACTTAGTGTATTTGCTTATTTCTCTTTATTCTCTTCTCTTTATCCCATATTGCTCATCTCTAAATATTGTACACTCTCTTGTCTTATAAAAGAGAGACCATTGTATTCTTTTTAGATCATCCAATAATAAGCAATCTCGTTGCCAACTTCTAGAGTCAGGACTGATAGGTGGCCCTCTCTCACTCTGATGTGGTGGTGGCACTCTCTTACTAGCATCTGATGGTGGCACTCTCTCACATAATTGCTCCCCCTTACTGGGAACACTAGAGAAATATGGAGTGGATTCATGAAAAGTCACATCTCTAGACACAAGCATGCGACGAAGACTTGGACAATAACACTTGTACCCTTTGCTAGTGTTGGAGTACCCAAGAAAGAGAGTCCTAATTGACCTAGGAGATAACTTATCAGCCTTAGGATCAAAATTGTGGACAAGAAGTACAACCAAACACTCTAAGAGGAACAAGGAAAGGTTGATCCTTGGGACGTAGGACAGAGAAAGGAGTACGTCCTTGAAGCACAGAATAAGGTTGCCACTTGATAAGAAAACAAGCATTAAGAAGGGCGCCTGACCAAAAACGCTAAGGAACATTAGATTGAAACATGATTGTCCTGGTAATATCAAGGAGATGACGATTTTTCCTCTGCTACCCCATTTTGATGAGGGGTGTGAGGACAGGATGTACGATGTATCATCCCAACTGAACTACAAAAATCATCCATAACATTTTAAACATACTCCAAGGCACTATCAGATTGAAGGACTTTAATATTGCAATCAAATGGAACTTTTATTTCTTGATGAAAATGTTTGACAATAGATAGCACAGACTCTCGACTTTTCAACAAATAAATCCAAGTCATACGCGAGAAGTCATCCACAAAAGAGATAAAATAACGAAAACCATTATAACTATGGTCTTTTACAGGACCCCAAACATCACTATGGACCAACTCAAAAGGACATGACGCTCGTTTATTGACACGACCGGGATAAGACATAATATGATGTTTCTCCAGTTGACAGGACTGACACTCTAGAGACGATACTTGAGACAATTCTGGTTCTAAATTTCTCAGGCTCTTTGATGAAGGATGTCCATGTCTGTAGTGCCACAGTAAGGGAGAGCCACTCACCAGGACAGTTGGAGCAGGAGCAGACACTTGGCGAGGCAGACTGTCACCATGGAAGAGGTAGAGATCACCTTTCCTAGGCCCCCCACCAATCATCCTCATATTCTTGAGATCCTATAATACAAAACAAGAAGGTCCAAAAGTTATCGTACATTTCACAGTACCAATCAACTTAGCAACAGACAGAAGATTAAAAGGAAAAGCATGCACATAATGTACGGATTTAAGATCAATTCCACGAGTCAGAGAAACAGATCCATTGGCTAACACTCTCCTCACTGAACCATCTGCTATTGTTACAGATTTGTGAGGAATATGTGAGTCAATGGAATGAAGAAGTTTCCTCATACCAGTCATATGCTGTGACGCTCCAGAGTCAACGACTCATGATGAAGTAGAACCAGAAGCCAATAAAGAGGTAGCTTGATTACCAGTGGTGGACGCCCAGTTGGATGAAGATGATGATCCCAAGCTCAGATGCTGAGTAACCAGAATAAATCTATCATATTCCTCCTTGGTGAGTGTAATTCCAGATGGACCAGAACTCGAAGCAGAAGGCTCAGTAGACTCAGTAGTGGTAGCATAGTTTGCTGCTCCCACAGGTGGTGCAGCAGGTCGACCATGCTTCTTCCAACATTTCTCAATTGTGTGTCCAGGTTTGTCACAGAAAGTGCACTTAGGGCGAGTTCCACGTCCTCGGCCCATACCTGTCCGTCCTCCTCTTACTGCAGCAACTACAAAAGCATGAGAATCTCCCTGAGATGAGACTATGGTAGGATCAACAGGTTTAAAATTTGCCTACAAAATCCTTGAATAGGCCTCTTCCAAGCTGGAAAGTTTATCAGAAGCTAAGATAACACTGCGGGCTGAACTGCACGAAGAACTCAAACCAGACAAGAATTTTGCTGTAATCAAGTCATCTCTGTCTTTGACTTGACCCTGGACAGTTACTGGATGGTAGAAACTCAGCTCTTGTGCATAGGGGTGAGCATTCGGTTAATTCGGTCGGTTACGGTTAATTCGGTTCGGTTAAATGGTTAATTTGTGGTTTGAGATTTTAACCATTAACCGAACTAAATTCAGTCGGTTAATTCGGTTATTGTCCAATTGGTTAATGGTTAATTCGGTCGGTTAATTTGGTTAACCAAATAACACTCGTGTAATAATATTATTTGAAATAGTCATAGAATTTGGGACAATATTGTTCTATTATAGTAGTATTGTTATAAATTTAATTTTGTATGGCTCGTAAAAACTTGATTACTATATATATGGGGAAGTATTTTGAAATAAAAGTACAACTATATATGTATATATACATGTGTAGGATATTATTTATGAATACATTCTGACTATTCGGTTAATTCGGTTAACCAAACCAAAAATATCTTTAACCGTCAAATTAACCATTTAACCAATTAACCGAAATAAATTAACCAAATTAACCGAATTAACCAAATTGACCCAATAAAATTAACCATTCGGAATTAACCGTTCGGTTAATCGGTTATTAACCAAATTTTGCTCACCCCTACTTGTGCAATACCTTGAATCACTGCAAAGTATTCTTCTAAAGGTCTGTCTCCATGTCGTTCTGCAAACAGGCGATCATATATCATGAACTGACGAAGTGCATTCTTCTCTTGAGAATAATGTTTCTTCACTGCATCCCAGATCTCTTTGGCGGTAGTGTAGAACATGAACCTCGAGGCAATCCCAGGTTCCGTGCTCCCCCACAACCAGGTCTTCACCAGACTGTTATGACGCTTCCATTCAGCATAGCCTTTGTCAGTAAGTGCAGGAGGATCAGAATCAACGTGTCTCGCCTTGTCGCGTGACTCCAATACAGTATGGACAGCATTCATCCATAAGAGATAATTCTTCCCGTTCAGCTTGATGGAGGGGATAGGAGACATCTCACTATGTATGGTAGATACCTTGGTGTCCTCCATGATTTGACGAGAAGAAGAGTGACGGATTGATACACGTCACAAGAAGATATGGGTGACGGGGAGATACACGTCACAAGAAGATATGTGTGACGAGGAGATACACGTCACGTCACAAGATCAGATGCGTATCTGACGCATCCACAACCCCCAACTGAAATTCCCTAATCACACATGGAGGAGATGTGATTAGGAATTTCTTAACATACCGACGGGCCCTCCGGTTTGGGATTTAGAAATCCGTTGGATCAACCAAAGGACCCGACGATCCGGAGATAGAAGAGAAGGGGGATGGCGGCTACGGCGGCTGGCTCGGGAGATGGCTGCTCCGCCCGCTTTGGGTCGGCGGTGCGGCGACCGAGGAAGGCTGGTGACGTTACTCTGTTCACGCAGAAAATTATTGTTCACTCCGCCGTACTGTTCGCCGTTGGAGTTACTGTTCACTATCGGAGTACTGTTCACCCGCCAGAATTACTGTTCACCGCCAGAGTTAATGTTCACCGCCGGAGTTACTGTTCACCGCCGGAGTTACTGTTCACCGACGCTGGGTTGTGACGGCTGGGTAGGGTTAGGTTAGGAACCTTGCTCTAATACCATGTGAAATGTGGTGCCGCAATGCAACGTGCAATGCAGTGTTGAGAGAGGCCATAGGCCTTCTCCCTTTTTATTAATAAGAGAAACTGGAAAATTCACATAGAGGTCCAGCAGGATATAGAAATTACAAAATAGATTAAATATGAAATATATTAACAGTTAACATATTTGTGGAATTTCTAAAATAATTATAACACATAATTCTATAAATCTAAGAGAGTTTAAAATTCCACCAATTGTGTAAATCGGCGTGGCATTGTCTCTCAATCTCCCTTTTCACTTTAGACTGCAATTTTGTGTCTTTTAAATTTGATATAAAAAGCATGGAAGTAAACTTCTCCACATTTCAAATAATAAAATATAAATAGTCCTTTATAAGACATAAGTAAGGCTCTTATTGAATTCTTAATTATAGAATAATTATAGAAATTATTATAAGTTTGGACCATTACTTTTCTTATTTTCTATCGATGGTCTACAAGCATAGATTTGCTTTATTTGAAATAGTACATTGCACTCATGGGTACATGCCGAATATTTTGATATAAAATAGAACATTATAATTGTTAATATTATGTGTACAATAATAAATCCTAAATCTTTCCAACAAATTTGTCAATCTGGTTATTAGAATGCATCATAGATAAACACACCACATAATGTTATATAAATAAAGTTATTAGGTTTATTGAACTTTTTTGTTGAATCATTTCTAAATTTGTCCAATAAATTCATTGGTTTGGTTAACATACTCATAGTTTGTGCTAAATATGGCAAACTAACAAAGTTATCTATGTTCCCCTCACAAATAAAAAATAAATAATGCCTTAGAAATACATTTTAAATTTATTCTCAGTATGATTTTCTAATTAATTTCTTTTATTACAAGGATAGTTCAATATAACATAATACAGCGTTATTACTTTTACCATTTTTCTTGTTCCAACATAAGGATCGTTTCTTTTGCAACTTTGCATAGAAATCAATAAATATTCCATAAGAAACTAAAACTTATCGAAGCTTTTTCATTTTAGCCACAAATAAAGAAAAATGTTTGTAACAGTATCATTTCAAAACAATGATTTTATGTGTCACTCTCCATCCCCAACAACTTTCTTAATTCCCCACCCCAACTCTCTCCACTTGTAACAACTTTGTATTCACCCCACCAATCTCTCGATCCATAATTACTTCCTTGTTCTCCCCCACTCTCTCTTGTTATATATTTATTTTGGTATCCAGTTCAGCCCCAAACAACACCGTCTCCCCAAAAACTACATTCTTTTATCACTTTTAGTGCCAAAGCCTCTCCCACATTAACCACGTTCTTTCATGTTCTTTTGCCCAGCAACCCTCCGACAACCATACCCTTTTCCTTACAGACACCCGATAACCATTTCTATCTTCTCTTTCCCAATCTAGCACAAAATTTGAAATATTTTTCTCTCTTAATAACCATTCCCTTTAAAGGTTGGTTTCTGCCTGATGGGATATTGATTTCCTCATGACGGTGTAGATTTCTTTATCGATCTATCTGCACGATACGAGTTCCTTCTGATCTGATGCGTCAGATCTCTGTTGTTGTTGCTGCCACTGCCCCATAGTGGGTTCCTTATCTGCTGCATGTTGTTGTTGTGCCGCCACATCACTACTGCCTGCTTCTGCCCATCATGGCGTCCATTGAGCCTCCTCGCTCTCTGTGTACCTTCAAGCTCGTATGGTTCAAACTACCATCTGTGATCGGCGTCCTTTGTTCTCTATGTTAAGGCTCAAGGCCGATACTCACATATTACCACTGATCCTCCTGCTGCCCCTGTTGCTACCAATGATGAAAAGAGCAAACAGGCTTATGCTCAATGGTCAAAAGACGACTCTGGTGTTATGTCCTGGCTTCTCAATAACATCGAGCCGCGCATTAGTCAGTCTCTATTATGCCTTCATGATGTCAAAGTCAATGAGGGACCGGTTGTCTCATGTTTACTCGCATCAGCAAAATCCTAAACGGGTTTTTGAAATTTTCTATTGAGGATTTTTGCAACCAATGTTCTGCTCTCTGGAATGAGTATGAAATCTACCATCCGCTGAATGCTGACATTAAAGAGGCTCAGAAGCAGCGCAATGAACTACAACTACTTCAATTCATGGCTGCCCTACTTACTTCTTTTTCGGGCGTGGTTGATCAAATTTTGTCTAGTGACCCTCTGCCTACTCTTCGTGACGTCCTCAAGAGAGTTCAACGGCTACCATCTGTATGCTCTACTCTTGCTATTGAGCATCCTGCTTTAGTTGCTCGTGTTGTTGATTCTAGACGTGGCTGCGGTCGTGGACGTGGTCGTGGAGGACGTCCACCTCCTTCTGGCGGGCGAGGCTCCTCCGCTGCTCCAGGACGAGGTCAAGCCACTGGACCTCGCTACTGCAACTGGTGTGGTCATGATAATCACACTGAAGATAGGTGGTGGATCAAGCACGGCGACCCAGCCTGGGCAAACCAGGCCTCTACAGAAACTACTACTGATGCTGCATCCAATCCACACCAGCTGCTCCTCTGACCACTGAATGGCTTCGCTCTGAATTCGAGAAGTTCTTCCAGGAGCGCATGACTCAACTGCCTTCAACATCTGTTGTTGGTTCTTCGGCAATGCTTGCGTCTCCTTCTGCTGGTAACCATAAGTGGTGCATTGATTCTGGTGCGTCTGTCCATACGGCAGGCGACATCCACTTATTTTCTGCTCTGTCTAAAACCTGTAATATTCCATCGATCACGGTTGCAAATGGCTCGAAGATGCCTGTTCATGACATTGGCACAGTTCCTCTATCTCGCAAGTTGAATCTTCACTCTGTTTTATACATACCACAATTTCTTGTTAATTTATTATCTGTCAGTAAAACTATTAAACAACTTCAGTGCTCTATTAAGTTTGATCACTCTGGTTGTGTTTTGAAGGATCTCCGCACAAAGATGAGGATTGGTTCGAGCCATGAAGGACCAGATGGACTATACTACTTGGATGGACCGCCTGCAGCTTCAGCTCTCTTATCTACATCAGTCACAAGACTTCAGTGGCACTTTCGGCTGGGCCATCCGACTGCTGCTAAATTGAAACTTTTATTTCCTGCATTATCTGAAAACAAATTCTCTTGTGCATCTTGTGTTTGGGAAAACAAACGAGGTCTGTCTCTCCTTCTAAGAAAAAACTTGGTTCTAAAGAAATTTTTGATATTGTTCATGAGGACATTTGGGGTCCATGCTTTGTCCCGAGTCAATCTGATGTTAAATTGTGACAGAGTTAGAGAATTTGGGAAGCGTTGGGTTGCACAATGTGTGCACCCTTGTATATATAATAACGGAACAATTACAGAGAGATCCACATATAATGCAGAAATAAAAAAACTAATAACAGAAGATATAAAAACAAGATATATATATTAACACCCCCCTCAAGTTGGAGCATAGATGTCAATAATGCCCAACTTGTCCATAAGAGTGCAGAATTGCTTCTTCGCCAGCAGCTTGGTGAAGATATCAGCAACTTGGTCTTCAGAACGCGTGAAAGGAGTGCAGATCTTGCCAGTAAGAATAGATTCCCGAATAAAATGACAGTCCACCTCAATATGTTTGGTGCGCTCATGATAAACCGGGTTGTTGGCGATGAAGATGGCAGCTTTATTATCACAATCCATGGGTATACTAGAAGAAGAATCAACCCCAAATTCTTTTAAGAGAGAGCGCACCCACAGAAGCTCACAGGCAGTATGGGTCATGGCCCTGTATTCAGCTTCAGCACTAGATCTGGCAACCACATTTTGCTTTTTGCTCCTCCAGGTGACAAGATTGCCTCCAACATAAGTACAGTACCCAGAAGTAGATTTCCTGTCAGCTTTGCTTCCTGCATAGTCAGAGTCAGAGTACCCTTCAAGAGAACAGTGTCCATTTTTCCTATAATAAAGTCCCTTGCCAGGTGACTTCTTCAAATACCTCAGAATGTGACAAAGTGCATCCCAGTGACACTGTCTGGGTTTATCAAGGTACCTACTAAGAAGGCCCACTGCAGTAGAAATATCGGCTCTAGTCACAGTAGAATAAATCAGCTTACCAATCAGCCTCCTGTACTTTTTATTATCAGAGAAAACTGGAGAAGACTCATCATCCCAATTGACATTAGGATCTAGAGGGGTATCAGCCGGTCTAGCTCCAAGCATACCTATCTCCTGTAGAATATCTAAGACATACTTCCTCTGAGACAGTACAAGAGCATTAGAGTTTCTAGATACCTCTATGCCCAGAAAATACTGAAGCTTGCCCAAATCTTTGGTAGCAAAATGTTTACCAAGATGGGATTTAGTAGCCTGAATACCAAGAGTGTCACTACCAGATATAATAATATCATCAACATAAACGATCTGAATAACAATACCAGCAGAGGTCTTCTTAGTGAAGACGAAATGATCCACCTGAGATCTCAAAAACCCAAAATTAGTCATAATGTGACTTAATTTGTCAAACCAGGCACGGGGACTCTGCTTGAGCCCATAAATAGACTTCTTCAACCTGCACACCTTGTGTGACTCCCCCTGAGCAACAAACTCAGGAGGTTGCTCCATATAGACTTCCTCTTGTAAATCACCATACAAGAAGGCATTTTTCACATCCAACTGCAGTAGTGGCCAATCAAGATTAACGACAACAGAAAGGAGAATTCTGACAGAATTGAGACGAGCAACTGGAGAGAAAGTCTCAAAATAATCAATACCATAAGTTTGTGTATAGCCTTTAGCAACTAAGTGTGCCTTCAGTCGTTCTACAGTGCCATCAGGATGGTATTTCACAGCATACACCCATCTGCAGCCTACAGGCTTACACTGAGGAGGTGGATCCACCAACTCCCAAGTGTTTCTGTCAGCAAGGGCAAGCATCTCCTCTTTTCATAGCAGACGTCCACGCAGTACTTTTTAAGGCATCTTGAATATTCTTTGGAACAGATATTGCAGACAGGGCAGATACAAAATTGCTAGCATGGACAGTCAAATGATCAGTAGAAACAAAGTGAGCAATGTTGTGAGATGTGCAGGAACGAGTACCCTTTCTAAGAGCAATAGGTATATCAAGATCAGAGGTTACCTCAGGTGTAACAGAACCTTCTGGAGGTGAAGATTGGTTTGTCTGGGGGATTCTTGTTGAGGAGGTGCCCGGTTCCTGCGTTGATAGACAATAAGAGGTGGAAGTATCAGAATTATCAGGCACACATTCAGTAGTAACAGGCAGTGGAGAAGCAATAACATCAGGCTGCAGATTATCTCCTCTAGTAGAATAGTAGGATGTATCCTCAAAAAACACATCGTTGCTGGTAAACCATTTTTTTGCAGTAGGGTTGTAGCATTTGTATCCTTTTTTGGTACGAGAATAACCCAGAAAAATGTATTTCTCAGCACAAGGAGACAGTTTATCATAAGCTTGTCCAAGTAAGCGCACAAAACAAGTATAGCCAAAAATCTGAGGAGGCATAGTAAATAAAGTAATGTCAGGTTGCAGAACTTGAACAGGTATTTTGTTCCCAACCACAGATGACGGCATTCTATTTATCATAAAACAAGCAGTTAGAATAGCCTCTGGCCAAAACAACCTAGGAACATGGGTATGCATCATAATAGTTCTGGCAACCTCTAACAGATGTCTATTTTTCCGCTCAGCTACTCCATTTTGTTGAGGTGTATACACACATGAGGTCTAATGTAAAGTACCAACAGATTTGCAAAAAACAGCTACCTCTTTTTGAACAAACTCCAGAGCATTATCAGTACGAAAAACTTTCACAGGCATACCATATTGGGTTTTTACCTCAGCAAAAAAGAATTTTATAGTAGACATAACTGCAGACCTACTTTTCATCATAAACAGCCAAGTGGTCTGAGAAAAATCATCAACAAATAGAATAAAATATTTATGACCAGACAAACTTGGCACATGACACGGGCCCCATACATCAGAATGTACCAAATCAAAAATGTTTTTGCTGCTAATATGAGTGCGTTTAGGATAAACAGATCTAGTCTGCTTTCCCAACTGACAAGACTCGCACTGAAACCTATGAGTGCCAACATCAGAAACTACATGTCGGAGCTTTTCAGACGACGGATGCCCAAGCTGATAGTGCCACTGTAGAGCTGAAACTGATGTAGATAGTGCAGAAGCCACAGCTGCTTTGTCCGCTTTCGGCAAATGATCCAGATAAAAAAGTCCATCAGGCCCTTCATACCCCCCACCAATCTTCATCCTCATGTGAAGGTCCTGAAAAACACATGAACCAGGTATAAAGGTCAGGTTACATTGCAGACTTCGCAGTATCTTGCTGACCGATAATAAATTAAGAGGGAACTGAGGCACATATAAAGCAGATTTCAGCAGAAAATCAGAAATAATATCGCAAGCATAACAGACGAATTACGAACAGGTTTAGATAAATGTCTGAATAAAGCTCTATTACCAGAAATATGAGAAGAAGCAACCGAGTCTATAACCCATTTAGTATTACCAGTACTAGATGAAGATGTACTCAGGAAGGTAGTGTCATAACCAGAATAAGTGGCAGCATGAGCGCCACTAGTCGATGCAGTAGACGACGAGCCAGAGCGTTGAAGTAACAGACGATCCACCTCAGCACGGATGAAGTCCGCAGTCGTACTCGAAGAGTCAGTCTCGGTAGGCTGAGTCACTCCCTCAGATGCAGCAGTAGTAGAGTCAGTGGCTGCATTGGCCCACACCGATTTATCATATTTCTCCCAGCATTTTTCTTCAATATGGTTGGACCGGCCACAGAAAGTACAGACGCGCTGTCCTGTCCGAGGACGCGCAGCAGTAGTAGGAGCAGCAGAAGGAGCCCCACGACCAGAAGTAGCACGTCCTCGTCCTGCACCCAGGGGAGGGCGGCTATCAGTAGAACGACCACGGCCACGACCGCGGCCACGGCCCGACATGGCTGCAAGGGAAATGGATTCCCCTACATCAGTAGACAGTAACGGTGACGGAGAAGGCAGGCGTTGAAGGCACTTGTAGGCAGTCTGCAGTGACGGAAGAGGATCACTCGCCAAGATCTGATCCACTACACCAGCATAGGACTCTGACAGTCCACACAGGAACTGGACTAACTGCAGCTCCCGGCGTTAGTGTTGCATGATGGCCAGCTCCGTGGATAGGGGTTGATAAGACTCCAGCTCCCCCCACAATCCAGTAAAGGCAGAGAAGTAATATGCAATGTCCGACCCCGTAAATTGTAGACGTCCCAGTTGCTTGGTTATGACAAAAACCTTCTTGGGGTTCTGGCTATGCGAGTGTGTCGGCGAGCTGATCCCACATCTGTTTCTCCGTAGACAGGTGAAGCAGGGTGACACTGATTTTCTCAATACTGCTGTTGAGAATCCATGTCATCACCGTCGAGTCATCCCGGACCCAGTCATCATACGCCTTCACATCTTTCGAATCGGCGTTCTCGGCAGGTTGTGTCGGACCGGGCACGGATCAGGTGCGAGTACTTTGCCTGGGATTTTGCATAAATCACCATGGAGCATACCCAATGCTGGTAATTGTGCCCGTCAAGCTTCACAGTCGTAACTTGACAGTGAAAGTCATCTCCCGAGGACGCCATGATAGCAACAGACACAAGTAGGCAGTAAAGTCTGGAGCGCAGACACTCAGGCAGGCACGAGCAGGCAGAAGACGGACTACACCGTCAGGCAAGCAGAATCAGGCACAGATCAACCAATGGTGGAACCTCCCACATATAGACTACGCTGAAGCGTAGCAGGGAACCCGGTTGTGCAAAGGCCTACACGGGCAGGCAGGCAAAAACCAAAAAAAAATCGGTTTACGTCACGTCGGAGTCAAACCACCGGACCTTCACGAAGCCAAACCGTCCGGCGGTATACGGCTGCGGAGGCACTCCGGCCTCGACGGCGAGCGGGACCTGGTCCCCTCCCTAGCGGCCCGGCGGCAAGCCTGTCGGCCTGGCGGCGGCTGCTGCCGCATAGCAGCTACCGAGGCGGTAGTGCTGGCGACGGCGGCTACCTGCCGGCTGCAGCAGCCGCGGGCAGCGGGGGAAGGGGAGAGGAGCGGTGGGCGGGAGGCGAGCGGGCGGTTATTATGCCGCTCGACGGGGGGGCGGCGCCGAAGAGAGAGAAGGGAGGGAAGGGTGGGTTTGTGACGGCTAGGTTTCGGATTCCTGCTCTGGTACCATGTGACAGAGTCAGAGAATTTGGGAAGCGTTAGGTTGCACAATGTGTGCACCCTTATATATATAATAACGGAACAATTACAGAGAGGTCCACATATAATGCAGAAATAAAAAAACTAATAACAGAAGATATAAAAACAAGATATATATATTAACATAAACATTTTTTGACATTTATTGATGATTATTCCCGTGCTACCTGGCCTTTTTTGCTCAACGATCGGAGTACTATTTTGGACAATATCCGCATTTTCTTTTCTGAAATACAGACCCAATTCAATAAAACCATTAAAATTTTCCGTATCGATAGCGCCCTGGAATTTATGCACAAATCTGTCACTTCTTTTTATTCTGATCGTGGGACCATCCACCAAACCACTTGTCCTTATACTCCACAGCCAAACGGTGTTGCTGAACGGAAAAATCACCACTTATTAGGGGTTGCTCGCACCCTTCTTATCCATTATAAAGTTCATCACTGTTTTTGGCCTGAGGCAGTCACTACAGCATTTTTTCTTATAAATCGCATGCCCTCTTCTATTTTACAAAATCAGATACCTTACTCCATTTTGTTTCCTGATGCACCTCTTTTCTCTATTCCTCCTCGCACTTTTGGGTGTACCTGCTTTGTTAAAAATTTACGCCCAGGAATGACAAAACTTGACCCTCGATCCACTAAATGCATTTTCTTGGGTTATTCGAGAGCTCAAAAAGGTTATCGTTGCCTTGATCCGATACTCAGACAGTGGTTTGTAAGTGCGGATGTGATCTTTTTTGAGCATATGCCCTACTTTTCTGATGATGGAGCAAGCCTATCTCATGATATGTTGGCACCGACACCTCTACCAGATATTGTTGAAGACTTGTCTTCTTCTAACAAGCCTAAAGAGCGTCCGCTGCAAGTGTACAAACATCGGTCGAAGACAACCACTCCTTCCATGGCCCCTCCCCAACCAATTCCGCCGTCTGCGGCTGATCAAACAAACACTAAGGTAACTTCTGACTTGCACCTTCCTATCAGTTTGCAGAAAGGTGTTCGCTCCTGTACTAAACATCCTATCAGTCATTACTGCACTTTTGCCAATCTGCATAACAACTTTGCCTGCTTTACTTCTGCAATTTCTGTTGTCACAATTCTCAAAAATGCTACAGAGGCCCTTATTATTCCTGCATGGAAAAAGGCAATGGACCAGAAAATGCAGGCACTATGTGATCGCAAGACATGGGAACTTATGGATCGCCCTTCTTCTTGCCCTACTGTGGGCTGACGCTAGGTCTTTACCGTTAAATATGAACCTGAGACTATTGAACGCCTGAAAGCCCGTCTTGTTGCAAAGGGCTACACAGACATACGGTGTCGATTATTTTGAGACCTTTCTCCTATTGCACGATTAAACTCTGTTAGAATTCTGATTTCTGTTGTTGTTAATAAAGACTGGTCTCTCTTTTAGCTAGATGTTAAAAATGCATTCCTTTATGGAGATCTACAGGAAGAAGTATACATGGAGCAACCACCTGGGTTTGTTGCTCAGGGGGAGTCTGCCTTAAAAGTATGTAAGTTGAAAAAGGCTATCTATGGTCTCAAACAAAGCCCACGAGCTTGGTTTGACAAGCTCAATCAGATATTAGTCACATTTGGCTTTCGTCGCTCTCATTCCGACCATTCAGTCTTTATCCGCAAAACAGTGGCTGGACTTGTCATTCTTATTGTTTATGTGGATGTTATTATCTTATCTGGCAGTGATATTGTGGGTATACAGGAAACTAAAACCTACTTAGAAATACACTTTGTCACTAAAGATCTCGGAAAGCTGAGGTATTTCTTAGGCATTGAGGTCTCCAGATCATCTGCAGGACTGTCTTTCTCAAAGAAAATATGTACTTGATCTCTTGCAGGAAACTGGCATTCTGGGTTGCAAACCAGCCAACACTCCACTTGACCCAAACATGAACTGAGATGATGCAAACTCTCCTCCCTATGCTGATCATCACCAGTTCAGAAGGCTGGTAGGCAAGCTTATCTACTTGACTGTCACACGAGTTGACCTTACTGTTGTTGTCGGATTTATCAGCCGGTATCTTGATAAACCCCGGCAATGTCATTGGGATGCTATATGTCATATAATGTGATATCTTAAAAGTTCTCTAGGGAAAGGCTTGATGTATAAGAAGCATGCCCACTGCAACCTATCTGGCTTCTCGGACTCTGACTATGCAGGAAGTCGTTCTGATTGTAAGTCAACATCAGGATATTGTACATTTGTTGGCAGAAACCTTGTCACCTGGCGAAGCAAAAAGCAGATTGTTGTCGCCAGATCAAATGCGGAGGCGGAATACCGAGCAATGGCTCATACTGCATGCGAACTTCTGTGGGTTCAGAGTCTCCTCCAAGAATTTGATATATCCTATTCCAGCGCTATACCGATGTTTTGTGACAATAAGGCCTCCATTTTTATTGCGAGCAACCCCACTTTTCATGAGGATGAAACATATTGAGGTGGATTGTCACTTTGTTCGAGAAGCAGTCCTTTCTGGCCGGATATGCACTCCCATATCTCAGGATTGACAAGCAAGTTGCGGACATCTTCACGAAGATACTTCCCAAAGCTCATTTTCAGGCTCTAGTTGACAAGCTGGACATGTTCGACACCTACGCTCCAGCTTGAGGGGGAGTATAGAGATATGTTGTGTTCTGTTATGTTTTGTTGAGTGTCATGTGCATAGCATGTGCCTCACTTATGCTTTTCACTTCTGTAGTTTAGTCCCATATTGCTCACCTTTGTTTTAGTCTCCATTCTCTTCTCTTATATAAGAGACTGTATTGTACACTGTTTTATTCACTCAATAAGCCATTCCCAGTTTCTCTATAATAGGTTAATTAGTTAGTGGGCCTTTAGTATCTCGGCCCATTAAGATTACTTGTGTCCCAAGTCTCAGGGTTTCTCCCATGCTCCTATATATAGGACAGGGTTGTACGTCTTTTATTTATCGTATCAATATAACATTATTTCTCACATGGTATCAAAGCGTGTTCCATCCTAGGGAACCCTAACCTAGTTGTCGCCCCTCCTTCCCTCTTCTCTCGGCCGCCGGTAGCAACCCTAGGTGCCGCAGAGCAACAGGGGGAGCGCCCCCGCCTGCAAGCAGCCACCACCGCCTCTTCCATGGCTTAGGTCGGTCGGTCGCTAAGCATCTCCCGGCCTCCATGGCTCTTCTTCATCTTTCTTAAACGATCAGACATTCTTTATGTATATCGCTATCATCCTTCCCAACTATCTCCTTCTGCCATCGTCACCCTATTGCCTTCCAACTCCGTGATTGTATCCCGCGCAAACAGCCCGCTGATCGACAGATATCAACGCCACCGATGGTCACCTTCAACAGCTGTGAAAATCATCATCGTCGGCGAGCAGCAATAGTAGCCATCAGCAATCACTGCCCAGCAGTGAACATCACGCCGCCGCAACAGCATCACGCTGTCGTCCGCAACCACCATAGTCGTCGCAATAGTCGCCAACAGCAGCAATTCGTGTCGCCTTAGCCATCCGCCTCTGTCGCCGTATCCACCAGCAATCAACAGCGCCAGCAGTAGCAAAGAGTTGTCACCGCCAGCAAACAGCATCCACCACAGTCGTCGGTCCATAGGAGCAGCAGTTACCATCTAGCCGTGTTGCTGCCATCATCTAGTCATGTCGTTGTGACATCCTCATCATCAACCTTCGTCGTCGCTCATGGAGAGGCTCCGCATGCAGCCTCATGACATGCAATATCTATGGAGCCGTGCAGGTCACCATTATCATCTCCTCCGTTCCGGCCAAGTGTTACATCAGCCGAACGACATAATCCAGTCGACGATCACACCCTTCAGTCGTCGTCATCGTCATCCATGCCCCTGGCCGCTGCTTCACTGCTGCTCTCCATCTCATTGTTGTTGCCCCAACGCTTTCGCCTATCCCTGGCTAAAGCGCGGTCACCCATCACTCTCCACCGCTACCAAACAACCTCAATATTTTTCTACTGCCCCCCATATACAATATGCTTGTTGATATTCGGATTTGTCTTTAGCTAATCGGATCCATTTTTAAGCCTAAGGGTCGAGCAAATGTCGTTTCGGGTCGGGATTAGATTCATTTAATTTTCTACCCGGATCTTACATTGACCCATTTAGCATATTCTCTCTAGTTATCGGCTTCATTCTCCAATATTACACATCTCCATATCACAAAATTCCTCTCAAATCTACCAATTCCTTTCCCACCCACCCATCATGTGTATCCCTTTTTCCACGTGCGGAGGGTCATATATCCATTTCTCCACACCAAACACTCACTCTTGTCGTCTTTGGTGTGCGGGGGGGATAGAGAGGAGAGGAAGAGATGAGAGGGAGTATGTATGAGAGAGAGTATGAGAAGAGATGATATATGTATTCAGGCTACATCTTCCAAGTTATCTTCATGGATCTTCGTTCTGTACACATGTTCTCTCCACTTTCCGACAACATTATCACTCTTGTTGCATTCTTGAGAGACGGATGGGTGATTCTTCAGACTTCTCAGAAGCTCAGCAATTCCTAGCATGCCAAGTCTACATCTGCAAGGTTGATTTATCCAGATTTATCTTCACCGAGCTACTTCATCACATCTATTCCGAGCTACATCTGTTCTTACGACATCGCCTTCCGCTAATCTACTTGGGACTTTCCTTGATGGATGATCTCCTTTCCCGTCAAGCGCCCAAGGTTCATGCACCAGAGTTATGGTACATGCATCGTATCATCAGTACATCGTCTGTTCGTGTTCGTGCCACGTTATGCACGTCTTCTCAGACGCTTTGAAGACACCACTACTTCTACATCGTCATTGGAGATCCACGTTCGTGTCACGTTAAGTACGTATTCCAGTGAAGATGACGTAGTCATGGTATTCAGGATCGTCTGCTCCAAGTGGTGAATTATTGTTGTAGTATTCAGGTATCATTCACCAGATGTTTTCCTTCCAGATGCACTCCACAAGACCATCTCCAAAGCTCGAGGATCTCCAGCATGCAGAATACAATTTCAAAGAAGAGAGAGGTGTCGTCATATGATTCAGGGGGAGTTTTGTTTAAGGGGGAGTATCAATATTTTGTATGGGGAGTGATATTTATCTTGTATCATTTCTATCTTTTCTTTTATCGAGTCCTGTAACTCCAAGCTTGGACATGTGTTTCACCCATGATCCAGCTTGAGGGGAGTGTTAGAGAGTATATATTAGCCTATTTAGTTAATAGGATAATTAGTTAGTGGGCCTTTAGTATCTCAACCCGTTTAGATTTCTTGTGTCCCAGGTCTCAGGGTTTCTCCTTTGCTCCTATATATAGGACAGGGATGTACATCTTTTATTTATCGAATCAATTTAACATTATTTCTCACAGTACTTACCTCTACCATTATTTTTTACTTTCCACACCAACCACTCTCTTGACTCTTTTCGTGGTTGGCGTGAGGGGGAGAATAGAGGATAAAGAGTAGAGAGAAGAGATGAGATGGTGGAGAGATGAAGAAAGAAGAAGACGACTTTAGTTTTGCAGCTATATGGATCTTCATGCCACTTTTACTGTGGATATATGGATCTTCATGTTGCTTTGTAGTGTTATTTTTGTTGTTATGTGGATCCTTTGCTACTATTTGGTGCTATGTTTGCTATTATGTGGATCCTTCTGCTACCATATGGTGTTCCTTTTGCTTCTACGTGGATCCTTCTATTGTTATGTGGACTAGTCATGCTTGTTTATGTTATGTGGAGCTTTCTGCTGCTATTCTTGCTTATTCATCATCTACCCCAACTGCTGCTATGAAGTTACATATTAGGACGTCATTCTTGCTACTTGTGCTGTGTTTAGCACATTTTACTTGTTGCTTTGTGCTTTTGCACTATCTGTTGTATGTGCTCTGTTTGCACGTGGACTTTCTACGGTGAACCAGCACTCTCTGGACTTTGACATCTACTACTGTGATGGATACTTTATGAAGAGGGAAGATGATGAAGACTTTGTTTCTGACTTTACACGGAGCTTTGTCTACATTGCATATTGGAGTTATTTATTAGTTTGTTGCTTTGCACACTTTTCTTCTATCCGCCTGTGTTGTCGACTTTTGCTTCTGTGTGCTAGCATACTGGCTTGTCCGTGTTTTGCGCACGTCGACTCTCTACTTGTCCATGCTTTGTGCATGTTGACTATCTGATACTGTGATCCAACACTCTCTGGTTCGTCCGTGTTTTGTTTGCACATTGACTATTGTTGCTTCTTGTGAACTTGCACTCTCTAGGTTTTATGATCCAGCACTCTTTGGCTACTACGATGATAACTGTGATGAAGATCTTGGTGGCTATCGGCAATTCTTTCTTTTCTTGATGATGTGTATATGACAAAATCTGAGGGTTTTATACATACAAAGTATGCAAATAAAGTTTGTAAGGTACAAAGGTAAATGTATTCATTGAATCAAGCATCTAGGATCTAGAATCTTTGATTTGATGAAATAGTCAAAGAGTTTGGATTTAGTTAAAACAAAGATGAACCATGTGTTGACAAGAAGGTTAGTGGGAGCATGAATGTAGTCCTCATAGTGTATGTGGATGACATACTATTGATGGGGAATGGCATAGCTAAATACATTCTCTGTGAAGGACTTGGGCAAAGCATCCTATATTTTAGGAATCAAGATCTATAGAGATAGATATAGAAGGCTTCATAGACTAAGTCAGAGTGCATCCGTTGACAAAGTGTTAAAGAGGTTCAACATGGACGACTCAAAGAGAGGAAGCAAGTCCATGTCTCATGGAATTACTATCTCCAGATCTCAATGTCCCAAATCTTGTAAAGAAAGGGAACACATGAATCAGACTACATATGCATCTACAATTGAATCTATCATGTACACAATGCTATGTACTCACCCTAATGTTCCATATGCCTTGAGCATGATGAGTAGATACCAATAAGATCCTGGTGAAAACTAGGCTTCCATGAATGACATCCTTAAGTACATGAGAAGAACTAAGGATCATTTCTTTGTCTACAATTTGGTGAGGAAGAGGGTAAATTGAAAAAGAAACCTCTAAATGGGAGGTGAAATCATGGCTTGAGAACCAAGAAAGGATTATTGTTGCTACCCCTTTCACACCCCAGTTTGTAAACCCTACATGGGACTCCCACACCCTACACATATACCACCCCTGACTTCACCATAAGCCCTAGATCATGGACAACAAATATCTGACTCACAAATCCCTCTCTCTCCCATTCTTTCTTTCTATTGGTATGTATTCCCAGAGAGCCAATCATATGATGATTGTAATGGCATAACTTGTAAATAGTTTGATTAATAGTAAGGGCAATCTTACAATTTATCTTGTTTCATTTAGTTATGAGATAATGATGTAGAATAATGAATGTCTAAAGAATGATGTTATTCAATGACATATTTGTTTAGGTTGAGGACCTAAACAATGAGATCATATGGATGATAAGATATATATATATTAACATAATTGATTGGGAAACTCCCATACTTTACCGTATGAAACCCGATATATCCTTTTTGTTGAATTTCTAATCCAATTTATGCTCAACAATGTCACTGTCATGCAACTTCTCATGTTTTGTTGTATTGAAAAGGAGATCAGGTTGAAGATTTTTTCTGAAGTTGATTATATTGCCAGTCATTCTAACAGGAGGTCTAAGACTGGATATTGTACCTTTGTTTAAAATGATCTAGTGACTTGGCGAAGTAAGAAACAAAATGTGTTGGCACTTGCCAGATCCGATGTTGAGGCAAAGTATAGAGCGTTGGCTTAAACTTCTTGCGAGTTGTTGTGGACTAAATCTGTTCAGGAAGACTTTTGTTGTTATGTTGATTGATTCCCATGCGTTGAAATAATAGAGCTGCCACTTTTATTGCAAGCAATTCTATATTTCATGGGTGCACTAAGCATATTGAGGTTGATTTCCAGCTTATTAGAGATGTTGTCATGGGTGGCAAGATTGTTGCACCTTTTGTTCGTTGATATCGTCACCAAAGCGCTCACAAGAAAGCAGGTAAAGGATTTATGTGGCAAGATGGGCTTGATTGGCATCAATACTCCAGCTTGAGGGGGTATTGAGATATATTCCCATTTTATTTATGTTTCTCTTTAGTTTAGTTTCCTTATTGTTTTATCTCTCTTATGTTTTAGTCTCAAATAGTGTAAGTAAGGATTTACCGGATGATCTATTCCTATATAAATAAACAACTTTAGTAAAAAATTCCTGCTTAATCTCATACAATCAAAATTAATAGTAAGACTTCTTTTGGAACAGAACTTTAAGGTAGAAACAGGCACTCATAATAGTGAATATGGCTGGAGTTCCCATCCAGAATAGAGTCAGACGTAAAGCACTATCTACCTCATAAATAGCAAGGAGTCCATCAGAGGCTCAGGCGCTAGTTACTGATGGCTGTAGACATACTCTGATTTCCAACCATGGTACAGTACTGTAGTTCATAGGAAGAACCAAAATCAACTGGCTCTTTTTCTTTGCCAAGCTGCCAGCCAACTCTAAGCAGTTTTCTTCATGGAATACAAAGGATATGCTTTAAGAGTTAGGCAGCTAGCTGTTAATACCTGCATAGTAGTTCGGATTGCGTGAATGTGTAAAATCTACCCATGTTCCTTTGGGGAAAACACTGTCTCTATCGCCTAAGCCTCAATCCCAACCATGCTGGAGTGAGCTACATGAATCCTTCTTTTCTGTTTTGCTCTATCTTTGGTTATACTCTTGGAAGCCTGTGAGATGTAAGAATCTAGATCTCTCCTGAATTGCTCCCCCGAGTGATTAAGGTATGTCACCTTCCACTTTAACTGAGTCAATAATATCACTGCAAACAGGAACATTTGTTCTTCTATGCTGCTAATGTCCAAAATCATCCAAGTCGCCATCTCATGGTTTTCCATCAATGCTTGTGACTCGCACCCTCGCACTTTGTTTGTTATATAGTTAAAAATTCTAATGCGATCTTTCCCCATCTTCCCAAATATCCATCTTAGCATTCTTATAAAGAATTGTAATCCAATATACTTTGCAAGGTATTTTAAGTTTAACTCTGATAGCATTAGATATTGACTCCGATTTCATAAGAATAATGCAAACTCCAATTATCCGCTAGAGCAATTTCAATGTCTATAAACTAGTGCTTTGATGTTGTCAGCAGAAAGCCGTGTACAATAACAGATGTATGTTCACATTCCTATTTTACCAGGTTACAGACACGTTGATTTTCATAGAGGAGATGTGTCATCACCATTAGCAAGTGGTTCATAATGTTGTTTTACTGATGAAGATCAGAATATGTAAATTATGAATTTAAAACATGAATCATGAATTTCAATTAGAGGCCGATTACCAAATATCTTACACATTAAAAATGATAGCATGTGCCTTAAACATCGATCAGAGTAATACCTGTCCATAGAATGATCCACGGTATGGAACGGTTTGCGGATTTGGCACCAACAAGAAGTCATGAGCGTGTTGTAAAGTTGGTATTAGTCCCTCACCCAAGAATTCCGAATCTAGTATTTCGCAGACCTGTTTTGTTACCTTTATTAGTCTAATTCATGAGGGAGATAAATGGATGTTCGTGAAAACATGTATAATCTTGGGTAAAAATAATCCTTAAGAAGAAACAACAGCTAAAACGACCGGGAGATAGAAAAAATAGCGCACACAGGGGTTTACCCACCAACGTATCCGCACGGGAATCAACATCCACTCCAACTTCAACCTCATCGGAGCGCTTGTGGATGACTCTGACATTTTTATCCATGTCATTTTCGCGCAGTATCTTCCTCATCACTTTTCCCATAGGGAGATAGGATTCGAACGCCGTCACACTCCCACTGCCTATTTTTCTGGCGCCACTCTGCTGCATCGCTCGTGCCGCCATCATGGAGAGCAGTCCCGTTCCAGCCCTGCGCATATACATTTCCTGACTCCGTCACCAGCTCCAAGAGTAAAGTGAACTCAATGAGTGATGTTTGACGCTACCCAATATCGAGGACGTGACATTGTCCGGTGACGATTCTCTTGATTGCCTGGTGAAATACGTGGTTCCGGTAGCTGTCATTCAGCATGTCGAGATACGAAGTGGTGGCCAGGAGAGCCTTGGTTTTAGATTGAGCTGACCGATGTTCTTCCTCCTCCCCTGCTTCCACAACAACCCACTCGGAGTTCCCAGTGAGCGGGTCAAACCTCAGCTGGAATGCGCGCTGAGCCATTTCTCCGTCTCGGTCGTAATTGGTGGTGATCTGTTGATAGGAGATGCAATGGGTTGGGGAGAGCGGAAAGGGACGTAGGTTGAAGAGGTCACTACAGAGGCGAACGGCTGGATACCGAAGCGACGCTTTGGTAAGAAACGGAATGCGCATCAGAAAATAACACGGCAAACTCCAACCGACCAAAACTCCTTTGGCGTCTGCTTCTGATGTTGTCAAAGCTCAAAGCTGTAAAGCCCTAAACCATTGTGGCGGGTTTTTCTTCCCAGCTGTTGCCTTTGGTTACACAAAATTTGCAATGTAAGAAAACTTGGATTACAATAACAATTTTACGTGCAATCATTTCATTTGCATAACCGGGCTTAGTATTAACAGGATGCAATAAATTTGACAACTCCATGTAGAACTGTCATTTCATTCTTTTTTTTTATATAAAAACTTTCATTTCATTCAAACCATATGTAAGGAGATTATTGATGTAACTTTTACTCTTCAATTGTTCTAAATTCAAACATTGTCAAACAAGGGATTATAAGTTTAGTTAAAAGTATGACACTGGATACATGACTTATACGGTTGATTCTTATAGCCATTAATCAATTTGTCACGTAGCATGAAATCTAGAAATGTGTTTGGAAAATGTCCCCATAAACTAAACAATCTCACGTGAAATTTCCATTTAGAATGGCATGTTGGGTTAAGGGAGTTCATCTATTTTTGTTTATGAATGGAATTCTAGCCGGTACATTATTAGAATGTGACATTCATGTCCATGTATAACATTTTAATTATGTGGGAAACCACCTACCTTGAATTGGAATCAAAAACCTCTACTTTGAAGTGAAGTATTCTAGATAGTGGGTAATCATAAGTTTAAAATTCAATCATAGACCTAGGTGAATTTTATAATTTTAATGTCCCAGACCCCTCTTATTGATTCATAAGTTTTTTCCGACTGGACTCCACATGTAAATCAGAATAAATATTTGTCTTCTATGTCATATCAATTTAAACATGTGTTAAGAATCACTGAAGATGCAATAGAAAAACAAAAATTTTATCTAGAACCCAGAATCACCTCATATACTTCAAAACTCATATTCAACGAACTCTTTGACCCCCCCCCTAAAAATTCAAGGGATTCATCATTTAAACATCTAGAGAACATATTTTTGTAGTTTGAGCTTCAATATATTGATCATATTTGAAATTAGGAATCCTTCACTTCAATATTGAGACTTATTAGAATCCCCACTAAAGATTTTGTATAGTAGAAAAATATTAAAATGCAACCTCCATTAGCAAAAGCTACGCAGAGAAGGATATGAAATAAGGAACGATATGAGGTAGATCATGCATGAAATGTCGTATATATGCTGGCTTTTTGACCACTACAAAAACATTTATAAAGTAGATAGAAAAATAGAATATAGAATATAACATGATGCTTAATTTCTCCTTTCAATTGGTCATGGGAGAGCACCAATCAATTGTCTCCTTTCTTGATGAACATGAGAAATCACTAACACATCCTTTTATTTTTGTGAGCTTGGGAGGACACCACCTTCTCATTTTCTTCTAGACACAAAACAACACCAACAAGGATACCTTTTACTGGAATCACCAAAACATCATTGTCCCTTGCCACAAAGCCACTTTTGATTGAATAAAAAAGTAAACATAGAGGTAGAAAGAAGGAATTGTAACTCTTTGAATAACTATATGGACAAGGATAATGGGTGATCTTATCCCATATATAAGAAGGCAGATATGAGTTCAAGGATAATCTCTACTTGGAGGAGCTATAGGATCAAGATACAAAATTTAATCAAAAATATTATCAAGTTGTTTTTCTAGTGATCAATTGTGTGGTTGGGGTCTTCTAATACTTCTAATATAGGAAAATATTTGCATTTCATCCAATATAGTTGTTGAAGAGTCTAGAGATGAAATCCAAACATTAGTGGTGGTTAATTTGGTTTTAGTATTCCTCAAATGACTAGTAATAGGTGGTTTAACTATTAGTTTGGTTGATCATGTATCGATTAGACTTAGTTCAACTGATAGTGGGTAGATGAAAGGTCACAACACCCAACATATATATACTTGGTGGAATATATCTGATCATGGCTATCAGCCAAAGTACAATTTGACTGAGTCTTAGCAGTCAAACATAGAGTTTGATGGAGAAGGACAGAGTCTAAATGACTCAAAATTATTTCTCTACTAAACTAAATGTGTAACGGTCCAAGCCTTGATCAAACTTATAGTTTGATAACATTTTCTCATTAGTCCTTTTATACAATAGTCTATAACAATTTTTATAATATAAGTTTGCTAATGGGTGGTTTCCTATGAATGTAGATAAGAATTTTACATGATTTTTTTTCTCAATAGTAGATTGTACTTTTATAGGTATAAATTCGAGGTCACTTTACATAGTTTCATTCCATGCTCAATGCTCGCTGAATATCAACAAGGTTCAATAATCCTTAGCATACTACTGGAACCTTTCAAAGGAGAGACAATAGGTTGGGGATAGCGGAAAAGGTTGTAGGTTGACGAGGCTTTTGTAGAGGCAAACGGCTGGATACTGAAGTGACGCTTTGGCAAGAAACGGGATGCACGTCGGAAAATAAATGACAATCTCGAACCAGCCAAAAGTATCGGGCGTCTGGTTCTGCAGTTGTCAAAGCTCAAAGGTGTAAAGTCTTAAATAATTGTGGCGGGTTTTTCTTCCCAACTCTTGTTCTGTTATGTTGTGTTCGTTTCAATTTGCAATGTAAACTTGGATTACAATTTCAAATTTACATGCAATCATTCCATTTGGACCAAGTTGTACAACACTCAGATTTTGTTAAACCGGGCTTATTAACACGATGAAATAAATTTGACAACTCCGGGTAGGAATGTCATTTCATTCAAACCACATTTGAAAGGATTTTTTGTGTTATTCTTGCTCTTAAATGGCTCTAAACTTAAATGTAATAATACAAAGACTATACTTTTAGTTAAAATATGACGCGGGATACATGATCCATGGTATTGATTCTTATAACCATGCATAAATAACATGAAATCTAGAAACATGACTGTGAAATGCCTGTAAAAACTAAAATAATCTTACATGAAATTGCCATTTAAATTGGCGTGTTGAATAATAAGTTATGCCCTTTGACCCTACATATTGGAAAATTGGCATGCGCCCCTCTTCTTTACTTATATTTGTGGTTGTTATTTGAATGGGGTTTGTGTATTTTTTTTCTCGTAAAAGTAAGAAGTGGACCCTCTCGGGTTCCACTCCTTTACACTTGCAGTCATTGTACAAAATCATGTATATACTCCTCTGATAATCGTTGTTGTAGGCAAAATCTATAAAAATGGGGAAAATATCCAAACTATTATGAAACTAAAACACACAAACCCTTAAAAGATCTTCTAAAATATTTATCATACTCCCTCCATTGGTATGCGAGTGAAAAGTTATTTTGAACTTCAACTAAGTAACCAAGTTCCATGCAGACACTCACAACGCGTACTTGTAAATCGAGGTCCTCTGTGTGACACTATAGCAACTAGTACACCATACAGGGGAACTATCTCATCCATGTAGATCTATTCCAACTTTAGACTCATGAAGACAAGCATGCTTCTTTTTGCCAAACTATGACTAGTATGTTCTGTATCAAAGTATCATCTTGTTGCATGTCTTTGATCTATTGTTCCAGTGTCAGTCTATATCTGTAACCATGCTAACAAGCCACCTAGCAAAGAAACCTCCATCTACATGTTCATCTTCTGAAGAGACACCAACATGTCCCTCACGGAATACAAGTCTACTTTGTCTGTAGAAGAAGGTAAAAATGACTTTCTGCTAAATGTGTCAACCACCGCATTCACCGTTCCCTGGTGATAATCTATCCTATAGTCATAGTCCTTGATCAAGTCCATCCATATTCATTGCCTACATAGTTTTTGAGGTAGCCATGCGGTACTTGTCCCTAGCTGGACGCCCAGGTCACCCAGGTCGACTAGGCGTCCCCCAGGCAGTTTTTTTTACACATAATATTATACATATGTAAATTTATGCTTATATATATTATTTATGTACTATACTATGATATGTATATACCTATGCATGTAAATTTATGTATTATTTATACTATGTTATGTATATACCTATGCATGTATATATAACTTATCCACCCCTCCCAAATTTATTGAAATAACACTTTTTATAAGTCATTAAGTCCATAATCAATAAAGAAAATGAGACAAATTCAATACCAAAAAGAGACAACAACAAGTAATTAAGTATACTACAGTAGAGTTTCTAGAGTAGAATTAATAAAATGTTGAAAGAAAACAATTATTAAATGGCCACTGGGCCCGACCTTCCAAAAAAGTGACCGCCCATAAATGTTTTGGGTCGCCCAGGCGGAATAGGAGGTCGCTTAGGCGGACCCAAAAGTGACTCTAAAGCAAAGCGGTTGGCTAGGCAGAGCCATGTTGAATGCCTTCTCAACTAGGTGGCTCCCAGGCGGCCGCTTCAACAATAATGGTTGCCTCATATTCAACATTTTTGTTAAACAAAATACTTGAGATTCTTGTCACCCGTGAAGATCTAGCAGAGATTATATGGCAGAGACATCATGTGTCAAACTACAAATAGCTTTCCAAGGTATATTGGCATCTTCTCTATAGAGTTATAGCATGTAGCATATACTCTCTTCATGATATGGCCCATAGCCAATGCCTGATATTATATTGTGGAGTCATTGCCCGTAGCCATACTCTTATTGGGGTATAGTCCGTAACCAATCCCATGCATAAGACATGGCCCAAAGCTATTCCTATGGGGTGTAAGGATATATTCACCCATTACCCCCACATATTCAAAAATATGTGGCTTCCGGGTTATGCCGCGGAGCAACCCGTTTCACCATTTAGCAAATTCTGACACCGATGGATCTGTGATCAGGGCAACTACATTATACGATATCACTTGATTAATTAAGTACATTACTATATTCTTTTAGCATTAGTCAAGTTATCAAACATGAATTATCATAACAAATGCTACAAAGAATATATAATACTTTCATCAAGTACTCTTCAAAACTTTATGAAGCATTGGGATCTAAATCCCTTATCTCATCAGTAGCATTCTCATCCATTCACAAACTAATCATCATTATTATAATAAAATGGGTATTCAAACACTCAGTTCATCAAAGAACATTTTTTACCACTTATCAGGTAACTAGAACACCTTCAGGTCATCTGACCAAGGTAACATGATACTTGCTACACAAGCATCTCATATGGTTCACAAAGCCCATTTCATCTCTTGTTACCTCTCACTAGGCAACAAAGCATATTATGGATCACAAGGTCCATTAACAATAATAAATGAAACATCATAGCTCATACCTGGCTATGCTCATCATCTCATGATACCTGCATGGTCAGAACACATGATGACAGTTATATCAATTACGTATCAACATCATGCTATACAAGGGTAACACCACTAATCCTTTATTAGGGTTAGGGTTTCCCAATTCATGTCAATTAGATATACTCATCCCATTATTCATCATTAGGGCTATGGTTAATCATATCATTGCCCAAAATTAGGGTTTCATGTACAATAACCCAAAATTAGGGTTTCTCATACCTTTACCCTGTATTAGGTTTAGGGCTTCATATCAGGGTTTCATATAACATTACATAACATTACTCTGAATTAGAGTTTCTCATCACATTACTGCATTAGGGTTTCACATGTTCATATTATTGATCCAGATCCCACTTGAGTGCTTCACACATCTAGAAGCATACATTGTTATCATAAGTATTCAATCATACTTATTTATTCTCATCATTTACCACTAAATGATTATCAACACAAGATATGAGTTTCTTTCTCATCCATATAAGAGTATGATTACATCATACTTTATTATCTTGGCTTAACCCTTTCTCAAGTATGTTAGCTTTCACTTATCAAAGTGTATTAAGCTTATTACATCTCAATATAACAATTGGCATGACACACTTCATGTGTTACTCATCCAAGTATATTGGATTTAGGATACTTCAAAGTGTATAAATCTTGAGGTGCTGGATGTGATATATATATATCATGTCTTGATGTATCACTTCCCTCATCACCTTTATCTTACTTAAGTGCATCAACTTATCTTGTATTAGGGTATTTCCCATCCTAGTACTTTATACACCAGTTCATCATATTTATTGTGTAAGGTATTGGCTATAAGTCACTCATTTGAATTATTCAACCATTATCAATAATATGATCTCATCTCGGGTTAAGGAATTATTGATATAAGGTTATCCATTATCAACCACTTTAGGTGTTTCACCTTCCAATATATTATCCACTACTCCATTATTAGGAATAGGTTTCCCCTCTTTATCAATTAGGGTTTTACATAACATCACCCTATGTTGGGGTTTCTCATGGCATCACCCTAAATTAGGGTTTCACACATCATTATCTTGAATTAAGGTTCCTTATTTCTTTTTCCCCAAATTAGGGTTTCATGAAGCATCCTCTTAAATTAGGGTTTTTCATTATATTACCCTGAATTGGGATTTCTCATATCATCACCCTATATTAGGGTTACACCATTACCCTAGATTAGGGTTTCACCTAGTATTACCCTAAATTAGGGTTAGGCTCATCAATCTTCTCGATTAGGGTTTCATGATCTCTTTATCAAGGATCATACCCTAATTGTATATTCTATTCGTGTTGAGAGTGTTGAGATTTAACCACTATATGATTATTATACATGTATAAATTCCTCTATCTCTCATCCTCTCTAGGATATCAATTACTTCAAACTTGATTAGATTAAGTTAACTCTTCATTCAAAGTATACATTTAGGGTTAGCATAGTGTATTGAGGCATTGCTTCCATAAGCATCAAAGGTTAACCACTCAAAAGGTACTAATCACTTAAGTACTTTAGAGGTACAACCACTGGATTTAACTTGGATATATGCTATTTAACAATCAAGGGATTAATTGGTCTTTCATAACTTTGAAACTATTAAATTTTCAAACGGTTTTGTTACTTTTGAACCTTCAAACGGTCTTGAGGTACTTGACCTCCATACGGTCTTGAGGTGCTTGACCTCCATACGGTCTTGAGGTGCTTGACCTCCATTCAGTCTTGAGGTACTTGACCTCCATATGGTCTTGAGGTGCTTGACCTCCATACGGTCTTGAGGTGCTTGACCTCCATTCAGTCTTGAGGTACTTGACCTCCATTCGGTCAACTCTCCCAAACGGTCAACGTGACCAAACATTTTTGAAGATCAAATTACCCATTCGATCTTGATCAACTTTACACATTCAATCTTGATTGATTTTACCCATTCGGTCTTGACTACTTTTACCCATTCAGTATTGATTGATTTTACCCATTCGGTCTTAATCAATTTTACCCATTCGGACTTGATCAATTCCATCAATTAATGCTTCAATCAATTCAATCGATTAGGGTTTGAAATTATGGATCATCCATACATGGAACCTTTAAAATCAAATCAATTGGTATCATTGGATCATCATCCATCCACATCAGCACTGATCCTCCAAATAGTTTCAGACCATTTGATCTCAAACGGTCTTGAGACCGTTTACTCCCAAACGGTCTTGAGACCGTTTGGTTTCAATCGATGTTGAAACCAATTGGTTCCAATGTTGAAACCGTTTGCTCATGTACTTTGTTGAGGTGTGTGATTAAGATGACATCATCATATTCAATCTCTAGACCTTCGAAATTTTCTATGATTCTTGTGGTAATATCAACAACTAATCAAATGGAATTTCGAGAATGAAGAAAGAATCAACATATGATGAAGAAATGAAATCAATAATAACATTCAAGGTTTCAAGTTATATAACCCGCCTTCAAAGCTGAATCCAAGCTTCAAGCTTCACGTCCTCAATGGTGAATGAAGCTTTCTCAACTATCCAAGGCTCGTCCTCAAGTCTTTGAGTGAAAAGAATGGCTAAGGTTGAAGATTGAATGAAGAAAAGGAGAAATTAATCATTGAAATTCGATTTCCGCCATGAAATCAAGGTTGAAAATGACTATGGAGCTTACCTACAGGTTGGGGCATGTCCTCCTGTTTCTCCTAAGCTCTCTTGTGCACGGCCAAAGCAAGGAAAGAAAGAAGGGTCGAAAAAGCCTTTCATGTGGGTTGAAAATGGGATGTATATAAGGGAATTTCAATGAGAGAGAAAGTGATAAGCAATTCCTTCAACTCCCAAAATTGGTGCCACATACTCCCCTCCATCCCTTGCATACGAAGCCATATCCCCCACCTTGTAATTCCTCTTCATTATCCATGAATTAAAAGAAAGCAAATTAAGCACCTTAACCGTTATAATAATAATATCCAAAAATGAGTGGATATTACTTTTTCTTTAACTAATGTGAGTGGGCTCTCCACTCGCTTTAGATATTTCTTGGCCATTGCAAGGAACAAGGACATCCAATCATATAAAAATTCAACCATCAAATTTTGGTTGAAGGGCACTTCCGTTAATATATTTATTTTTCATTAAATTGAATTAGAGTTTCAATTATGCTTAAATCTTGATTATTTTAATATCAAGATTCTCTCTCCTCCAAAGAGATTAAAATGAGACGCCCCTCTGATTTTCTTGTCTCTAATTGATACCAAGAAACATTAGGGACTCTCTAGAAGTGGTATTTTGCATATTGAACCCTAGGTTTTAGGTAAATTGCACATTATACCAAAACTAGGTTTTAATGCACAAACATTGCTTTTATAAGCTCTTTCTTGGTGCTCAAGCTTTCACAAGTCATACCTCTGCATCATTCTCATTCTTATGATGCTTCAACACTTGAGGAAAATTTTATCATGTAACATTTGCAAGTTAACCCCTCAACTTGGGTAATTTGCACTTTAGTCTAAAATGAGCAAAACATTGTTTTCAACATTATTCAAAAAGGACTAAAATTGAAACATAAGTTCCACTTGGGCCTTACTTTTCAAAAGATAAAAGCAAGCATATGATTAACTTTATTAAGCAAAACATCTAGGGTTAAAGCATAACCCAGGTCAGGGATGTTACAAGTTATAAACCCCTAACAAGGATTTTGTCCCCGAAATCCCAGGAATAGGAGAGACATATATTATTCATTCATCATATCATCAAATCTCTGCATAACATCTTAATGTCATGGAGATACCATAGAACTTTGATTAATACAAAGTTATTCCATATTTCTTATTTATTTTAGTATTCCACTCCCAAGGAATGTCCAGAGTTACGTTATGTCACCCACTTGGGATTGCAAGTCTTACCATACATCTGTTGTGCCATCCAATCTACTGGCACAACACTAATCTTTCTTATCACTTGTACCAACTATCTCATTAGTTACACATACTCCTTTTTATAAGGGAAGGTTACTTGTCAATTAAGAACTTATCTTAGAGATATCTCTAGATTATATATATAAGTTGATTTAACAGGTCTAGATAGGGGTATTCTTATGGAATTATTTTTATCTTGATAATTTTTTCCACAATAATTACAATTGTTCCTTCAATTAGTACATCCTTATCGATGTTATGTTTATGCAGAGCATAAACCCCTAACATATGATGTATGTACTATTTTATGTAAGTAAACTGATTTCTCAATTGGCCATTCCATGTAACTAATATTAATCATATGATTAAGAGTTATGCTTTTATTTCCTCATACCACCTGATATTTCTTATATAACAAAATTTCTTACGTTGGTATCTGTCACATATGTTTAAAACACATCACATCCTCATTTTTCTTTCTTCTTGGGACATTACTTGTTACTCATATCTTTATCTTGGAACCAAAGTCCAAGACAAACTGATACTTTTCTGGGTATCCATTAATTGAACATTTTTGACTCATGCACATCAAGTGTCATAAGAGTCACTTGATTCTCATGTCCCAGAAAGGAAATAGCACAAGGAAATACATTCCTCTTATCACCCTGTCATCACCCAGGGTTGTTTATTAAAGAGAAGATATTATCATCCTTTCTAATTATTATATGAACTTTCAACTATTCATGAGTTATTGAATTTTGTTTCATCCTAGGTTACTTGCCATCAGTATAGGGATTATAAGGATGATTACATATCATTATTCCTTCCTTTGTTATTGTCTAACATGTTCATGAACATTTTGTGATTTCATCACATTTCCCTCTTCCACACTATGGGAAAAGATATTTACTATACAAACAGACTTTATCGAATAGGTATCACCTCTCTTGTCCTCATTCTCATCTTATGAAGATTATACTCTTCATTTCCTCATATACACAGATTGATCTGAGATCATCTCAGATTCCATTTTATTGCACTTAGGATGTGATACAAATGTCCATACCATATTTCCAGTTTCATTATACTCATTAGATTGTCTCAGAATGACAACTTGATCAGGGTAATAAAAAAGATGGCAATCTAGGAGTTCCATACTCACCTTATATTTAATAGTTGAATACCTGGCCAGGGTATACAAATACTGAGATTAGATTGTATGCACGTTGTGTACTATCATATTCCTTACTTTTTGTATTATTATATACATAGGATTCAATATACCTGGATTTTCACCAAGCATCACTTCTATATTTTATCCTCTTTCACAGATAAGAGCAATAATAGAGCATTTTAAAAGAATACTGAACAAAATATAAATCCTCATCTTCCTTGTGTCCTCATAGGACTAATTGAGGGAAGCTCGACAATAGCTACTTTTTCACTTTTAACTCATAAAATTATAAAATGATACACCAAAATGATATTATTTCATCTGACCTGTTTTTGACTCGCGGATTGGTCACTGACTCAAGCTGATTCTTTTCATAGAATCTTACTGTTGCTGGTTGCCGACTACACTTTCAGTTATTGTATGCAGATGAGCCAGCTTAGGACGCATGTCCACGTCCTTGGGTGCCACTACTAGACCACTGCCTATGAGAGTCATGCTGACTCTGTCTTGGCGGCTGGGTTACACTCACATCTCTAGCCCAACAATCTTTCATCAGATGTCCCATCTTCCCATATTTATAACAGTTTCTGTTCTCCCACTGTGGCATAGATGGTCCTTTACCCCTTCTGGGTAGCCATTGCATTGGTGTATTAGACATTGGTTGTACTAGTGGTACCAAAAACTTTCCCTTTTTGGAACTACTAGGCCTCTATTCCTGGGTTTGGTTAGGCCTCTTCTTGATTCTCTCTTCCTTATTCTTTGCTGGACAGTTCTTTCTAAAATGTCCAGGCTTCCCACACCTGTGGCAGATTCTACTTTTGTGTTGTAACCTATTTCTTCTAACATTTTATATTGCTTCAACATGCTGATGTTGATTAAGAATCCTGTTGGAGTCCAAAACTTCATCATTTGGGGTTGGTAATTGATGTAGCCCTATTTTAGGGCTCCATCATGTGCCATTTTGTACTTAAATCACATCTAAACATGTAGATTACAAGCTTTTTGCCCCTAATGTGCTTATCATTGCAAATACACTTATGGATGTTTTTTGCACTGTTTTCAGGTACTTGGACCATGCTTAGATGGACGAGAGAGAAAGAAGGAGTTCTAGGGTTCCCCCACTCATGGAGGGACCCAAAGAAGGCCCCAAAGTCTCCCTCAACCTACCTACAATGGCCAAGAGTCATCCCCAAGCAAATACATCCAAGAATAATGAAGTTTGAAGTGAAATCAAGTAATGCAAGCCTCACCACGGCCGTGGCCACAACACCACGGTCGTGTGTTTTTTTAGCAAATAAGTGCCCTATTCAATAGGGTTTTCCCAAAGAATCCCACGGTCGTGACCTCCTGCCCTGACCGTGGCCATTGAAGACACCACGGTCATGGCCATCAACACGGTCGTGGTCAGAAGATGAGAAAACAGTCGTGGGCCTTCCCCACAGTCATGGGAATTAATGACCAAAGTTCCAGATTTCAACAGGGTTTTTACCCAAGGTGCCACGACCGTGGCTCACTGCCACGTTCGTGGCCGATGAAGTATAAAACGCCTGTGGTGCTGCTCTACGATCACCACTCCCTCCTCTAAAATGGCTGTGTTACCCAACACGACCATGGTGCCTCTCACCCACCATGACCGTGGCACTCCGCCACGGCCGTGGCCACCACCATACTTAGCTTTTCACCACTCCCATCCATACCACGACCGTTATACCACCCCACGACCGTTCCCTACTACCCTCACCACGGCTGTGGCACACCAACACGGCCGTGGTGATCCACCAACCCTACCCTACTTTGCACTGATTTTCCTAAACTACCCCCCACTTACCCTAGTGCCTCCCCACCACCTATATACATAGGTGGTGGCTAGGGCATGAAGGTTAGACGCCCCTACAGCTGCTCCAAGCTCCACTCTCCACCCTTGAGCTCTTTTTGCAATCCCCTTGCATTTTGGGCTCATCATCCACCATTTCCACCCTCATTCCACCATGGAAACCTAGTTCCCTAGGTTTTCATCCATAATCCCCTACCATTTCATGCACCCCTACACCCTTGGAGGAGGGAGGACGTCTAAAACAATCTTGGAGGTGAAGAAGGAGGCTTACACATCAAGCTTCATGGAGTCCCTACTTCTTCTACCCCTTTCTTTTCTTGTTTTCTTGATCATGTCTAGCTAAGCCCCTTGTGGTGGGATGTTTGGGATTTAAATGTGACTTTGATACCATGTTGGGGGATAATTTCTTGTAATGAACTTAATTCATATCTATGATGATTACTTCTCGCTTCTATCTCTTTTCCTATCTTATTGCATGTGGTTTGTGCTTCTTGTATGAATTGCTTGTTTTGAGGTTTTTGATGACACTTAGTTTCTAGGAGGAATTGGGGTGTATGTGGCAATCTTAGGAATGGCTCCTAGGTCCAATTAGTGGATCCTTAGCTAGCCCCCTTTGTTCCTACATACACATCACTCCTCCTACAAATGAGTGTGAGATCTAAGTATCTAGTGTAAGTGAGATTGATGTAATTGTCTAGGGCCTTCTAAAGGCTAGAGTGGCTAGTGGCATGAGGTTAAATACCCTCATCTCTACTCCCATCTCTACCCTCAACCCTCAATTACTCACTATCACTTACCCTAGAAACCTATATTTGGTTAATCTCATTAGAATTACCCTTAACCCTAGTCTTCTAGTAGTAGTATAGGGTATGTTCTAATGGCATTGACCTTATTGTTTGGTTTGGTAATCTAGATATGAAATGAGAACCATGCATGTTTAATGATCTTCCCCCAACTAATATCAAAATTACATTCCCCAAACAGCCCACCCACCTTAATCACCTTTGCTTAAAACCCTAATTGCTTAGTTTGCTTGTTAATGCTAGTTTAGTCCAATTGCTTTGGTCTAACTTAGTCAATTGCTTAGTTTTGCTTTCTAGTGCTAATTTAGGCTCTTGCTCTTGCTAGTGGTTAGTTTAGTTCTTAATTGCTTCTTGCCTTGTTAGAGTAGAGTAGCTCTTCTTGCTCTTGCTTAGTTAGTTTGTTAACTTAGTTTACTAATTTGCTTGCTCTTCCATAACTTAGTTTCCATCTTGCATTTCTTACTTGTTCAATTATCTTAATCAACAACCAAAACCTTTCAAAAACCCTAAAACCCTAAGCTCCGCAAAAGGAACGAAGCCCACTCTGTCTAACTCTAGTGCCCCCTCTATCTCTATGGTTTAACCCCTTATCTTGCCAATCACCTATACTACAACAGTACCCCGTACGCTTGCGGGCGACCTGTTTTAGTCTTAGTGATCGACTCTGTTAGGGATAACATAAATTTCGAAAGCATAAGATCCCATATCACGTGCGCTTCGACCTCGTGGGGTGTAAAAGCACCACTAGCGGGGCCGCACCAAGCTTTCTGGCGCCGTTGCCGGGGATAGAGGTGCTCGGCCTAGTTAGATAGTGTAGCTTAGCCCTTCCTTTTGCCCTCACCATTGCTATTATTTATTCTTTGTGTTACTTTTGCATCTTGGTTTGCTAACTTGGTTTCTTGTTGTTTGTTTGTGCCTTGCGCAGGTGACAGCTGTGCATGCGTAGCACGCGTTCTACTTGCACCGAATTGGTGGTATACGACCTCGAGATTGGTAGAAGGAGGCGTCAAGCTCGCCGCAACCTACACCGAGAGGCTGAGATGGCTGAAAACAACCCGCAACCGGATGCTCAACCTCCACCGCCACATCACCCGTTCCATGAGTACTTTATGCCGGGGAACTACAACTCCCCCATCGCCACCTTGGTTGACCAGATGCCCGGTCAACAATTCTCCATTCTGCCTGCACTTCTGGGACTCCTCCCTACCTACTTTGGGATGGAGAATGAAAACCCCTACCACCACATTGACATGTTCCTTAAGATGTGTTCAACCTTACACACTCCCGCAGCCACTGACGATTCCATAAGAAGGACCCTCTTTCCTTTCTCCCTCAAAGAGAAAGCCAAAAGTGGTATGTGTCCAAGCCGGAGTTGGTCTCGTGGAACGACGTCAAAATGAGTTCCTCAAGAAGTTCTTCCCCATCGCCAATCTATCTTACATGAGAAGGTGCATCACGTCATTTGCTCAGAAGGAAAATGAGCCCTTCCGCGAGGCGTGGGAGATGTTCCAGAATTTGCTCTGTGACTGCCCTCACCATGAGGTACCGATGTGGCAACTCATTCAAGCATTCTACACCGGGCTTGAAGAGCAAAGCCAGAACAACGTGGACTCTTCATGCGGGGGCACTTTCATGGCAAAGCCGCCCGAAGAATCATGGCCATTGTTTGAACACCTTGCTGAAAATTCTTGCCACCGCGCTTCTACTAAAGGGGGGCATGTCGGCTGGAGCTACACTCCTCCATCTTCCTCCACAGCTCTGACTCGCAATGCTACTGACCCGGACATGATGAAGATGATGGCCGAAATGATGAAGATGATGCAAAATCAAGCTGGTGGCTTTTCTAGCCAACCCACAATGGCAGTTGACACTGTAGATGAGGAAGTAAATTCTCTACACTCCTTTGGTGGCCGCAACAACCAAGGCCCCATGTCCAAATCCTACAATCCCGAGTGGAAAAACCATCTGAACTTTTCTTGGAAGCCACAAAATGAGGATGGATAAGGGCAAGGGCAGCCGAGGCCACGGTACAACTCTAAATTTGAAGATGAGGTACTCGGGAGGTTGAGGAACTTGGATGAGGTAAAGAGAGAAGTGTCCTCTCAAGGGAAGAATATTAGTCGCTTGGAACAAAAACTTGATCAAATTTCCATCTCGCTTGCTCACCGCAAAGAGGGGAGACTTCTGTCGCAACCCATGATAAATCCAAACAACGATAGTGGTTATGTGAATGCTACTCAAGCCGCATACGTCCCACCATGAGGCCAAGCACCCTCACTCATACAATATCAAGGACCACCACATCCATATGCTCTGCCACCTCACCAACCCCCACTTAACTACCAATGTCCCCCACCACCTTCACATACCTATCAACCACCACCTACACAACAATCTCCCCAACAACCAACTTCTATACTCCAAAATCCTAACTCCACCCATCAAAGACCGCCACCACCTTCGTCTTCACAAGCCCCCCCTCCTCCCCATGAACAAGTGAGTATGGTGTCTATCATATGGGGAGAAAAAGCTACTCAAAATCTTGAAAAAAGGGAAAGGAGAGTGATTGAAGTTGATGAAAAAAGCTCAACGCTAGAAGGGTCTAGCAAAGATCACAAAAGGTCCGGAGAATTTGCCACTCAAGCACTACCAAAGGATGTTAAGTGCACCCAAATTTCTGCTGCTCCCGGCGCAAATGTAGAAGCGCCCTCACTTGCCCCACCATCTCTTGGGAAAATTGAAATAGCAATAGATAGGGCTCATCTGGCTGTTTGTGACAAGGTTGTGTCCATTGCTTCACACACCATTGACATAGCAGCGATTGAAGCCATACCTTTATGGGAGCCAAAATCTTTTTATGAGATGAGTATCACCATCATCCCTCCTCAAGTTCCAACCAGTGCTGCGGAGATATTTGATGAAGTCGGAAAGCAATTCCATGAAGGTCCGACTCTCCAAGAAAAGGGAAGCAGTATCATGAATCTCTTGGGAAACTTGAAGCGAGGAACGATGGGAATCACATCATTCTTTTCATTACTGAAGGATGTGTGCATTGGGAAGAAAAAGTTAGTGCTACTACCAACCAAGGATATTGTTGCTTCAAAGTCTGTGAACTTCATCTACGACATTGGCTTACCTAAAAAGAGAGATGATCTGGGAGTGCCTCTCATCACCTGCTACATTGGTACACAACCCATCGGGCACTCCCTCCTTGACTTAGGTGCAGGGACAAGCATTGTGCCATGGAGCATGTATCTACGTTTGGGCCTAAATAAAATGGAACTGTTGGATTGTGTCCTTGTCTTAGGTGATGGAACCAAAAGGAAACCCTTGGGAATACTACCAAATGCAATAGTATCAATGGATGAAAGGATAAACATTGCTTATGTGTCTGACTTTTTGATAGTGGATTCTAAACCTATTGATGGGAAAGAATACCTCATATTGGGGAGGTCCTTCTTGTCCACTGTGAGTGCAGAAATCAATGTGCGTACTGGCACTTTGACGGTCACCTATAAGAGGAGAAAATTTGATTTCTTTATATTTACTGAAGAGGAGAGGGACAAGCTGGGTAACGAAGACTTTGGTGAGAGTCTATGCTATTATGATCCTCTAGAGCAGTGGAGATCAAGTCCATACTTTTGTTCGATGCACACTCCATGGGATGAAGCACATGTCGTCATAACGTTGGATAGGATCACTATAGAGGAAAAGGAGGACATCGTGGGTGTCGATACATAGTGAAAAAAGAGCAACAAGCCCGGTTGAAGGCTCTAAATTTAGCGCTAGTGGGAGGCAACCCACGTGGTTTGAGATTCTCAAACCTTGTTTTATCATACTTTCTTTTGGTTTCCAAGAAACACACACACACACTATACTTGATTGTTTTTCTGTTTGTGAATCATGTTAGCACAGGTACAAGGAAGAAAAGATGATGCAAAAAGGGTTTAGCCAAAGCGGAGGTCAAAATGGAAGAAGAGATTGCAAATCAATAGAGGAGCTACAGGAAGAAGGACAGAACGGTCGTGTTGTTCAGCACGGCCGTGGTGGCCCTGTACTGCTCACCTAGTATTACGTTGACCACTCCAGCTCTTGGCGGTTGTCTTTCGTGACTCCACACCTTTTACCCTACTAGTCTAAACTTCTATTTTATGTTGAGGGCAGCATGATTTGAAAGTTTGGGGTGGTAGGGCGGTAAACCCTTCTCTCACCGCACTTTTCTCCATGTGCCTTGTGCTAAATTTTTGCAAGATAATCAAACAGTTTGACTGACATTTCATACTTGTTTACCCTGACCTGGTGTGTCTACTTGCATTCATGCATACATGTAGTTTAATTTCATGCATTTTTGTGTAATTTTTCAAAATTTTTGATCTTTTTGCTCTTCTATACCATGCATTGCATCTTCATGTAGTTTTTGTAGTTTCTTGTGCGTGTTAAGTAGGATTTGCTGCTTTATGCTTTAAATTCCCCTAAAGTCGGTTTAGATGTGATTTAGTGCAAATTGGCACCATTTTGACCAATTTTGCTCAAATTTGATATTTCTTGTCTAAAAAGTATGTTTTGACCCAATCTCCACTGTTTTGAGTAAAAATGACGACCTTTGACTAGTGCAAGTGAAATGTCATGCTTTATTGCTAAGTGGTATCAATGTTTGACTTTTTACATGTGCATCACCTCTCTTATGATTGTGATTGATTTGGTAGAATTGTGAACTTGAGCAAGCTTTGAACGCTTAGTGTTTGTGGAATCACTTGTTTGATATATCAAATTTCATCTTGTTCATTCATGTGGTGTGATATCTAGGATGAAGTATTGGATTAACTTTCATGCAGGATGTCTTATGTGGAAAATCATACCAATGACCCCTCTTTGACCCAAATCTTCTTCCACCATCTTCATACCCATCCACCTCATAAAAAGATGCCCTAGTGCACATAATCAACCTTGGCCACCTCCAAAAGTTTGGGGTGGCCACATCTCTACCTCCCCGCTTCACTCTATCCACCATATACCCTATCTACACCAAGGAAAAGAAAGAAAAGAATAGAAAAAGAAAAGCAAAAACAAAATAAAAGGATGCTCATGTTTAAGAGCATTCAAATAAAGAAAAGATGAGTGTGTAAAAATACTCCAAAAATCTTACTGCAACCCTTTCTTCCACTTTCATACCCATTGAGCTAAGAAGCATCAAACTTAGCTCATTTTGCCTTTTTCCGCAGCCACGTGGGTCATTTGGTATGATTTGAAATATAAGATTGAATGCATGAATGTGAAACAACACTCCTAGTCATCCTCGATTAACACTATCATGAAACGGTTTACCCAAAACTTTATGGAAGAAGTATGGATAACTTGTGTATTCTATGCTCTATATTTGAAGTTCATGTGCTTTGTGCTCTTTTCATGATTAGATTGTGAAATTAGGAGAGGAGAGAGGTGAAATGCATGCACTCAGTCATCTTTGATCCCATTCAGCAATAATCATCTTTTACATTGCATATGTCATTTCTTTTTGTGGAAGTTTTGTAGAGAGATTGAGTTGGAGCATACTTGAGGACAAGTATGTTTTAAGTTTGGGGTGGTGATGTAGCCCTATTTTAGGGCTCCATCCTGTGCCATTTTGTACTTAAATCACATCTAAACATGTAGATTACAAGCTTTTTGCCCCTAATGTGCTTATCATTGCAAATACGCTTATGGATGTTCTTTGCACTGTTTTCAGGTACTTGGACCATGCTTAGATGTACGAGAGAGAAAGAAGGATTTCTAGGGTTCCCCCACTCATGGAGGGACCCAAAGAAGGCCCCAAAGTCTCCCTCAACCTACCTCTAATGGCCAAATGTCGTCCCCAAGCAAAGACATCTAAGAATAATGAAGTTTGAAGTGAAATCAAGTAATGCAAGCCTCACCACGGCCGTGGCCACAACATCACGGTCGTGCATTTTTTTTAGCAAGGAAGTGCCCTTTTCAATAGGGTTTTCCCAAAGAATCCCACGGTTGTGGCCTCCTGCCACGACCATGGCCATTGAAGACACCACGGCCGTGGCCATCAACAGGGTCGTGGTCAGAAGAAGAGAAAACGGCCGTGGGCCTTCCCCACGGTCGTGGGAATTAATGACCAAAGTTCCGTATTTCAATAGGGTTTTTACCCAAGGCGCCACGACCTTGGCTCACTTCCACGACCGTGGCCGATGAAGTACAAAACATCCATGGTGCTGCTCTACGATCACCACTCCCTCCTCCAAAACGGCCGTGTTACCCAACACAGTTGTGGTGCCTCTCACCCACCACGACCGTGGCCTTCTGCCACGGCTGTGGCCACCACCATACTTAGCTTTTCACCACTCCTATCCATACCATGACCGTTCTACCACCCCACGACCGTTCCCTACTACCCTCACCACGGTCGTGGCACACCAACACGACCGTGGTGATCCACCAACCCTACCCTACTTTACACTGATTTTCCTAAACTACCCCCCACTTACCCTAGTGCCTCCCCACCACCTATATATACATAGGTGGAGGCTAGGGCACGAAGGTTAGATGCCCCTATAGCTGCTCCAAGCTCCACTCTCCACCTTGAGCTCTTTGTGCAATCCCCTTGCATTTTGGGCTCATCATCCACCATTTCCACGCTCATTCCACCATGGAAACCTAGTTCCCTAGGTTTTCATCCATAATCCTCAACCATTTCATGCACCCCTGCATCCTTGGAGGAGGGAGTATGTCTACAGCAAGATTGGAGGTGAAGAAGGAGGCTTCCACATCAAGCTTCATGGAGTCCTTACTTCTTCTACCCCTTTTTTTCTTATTTTCTTGATCATGTCTAGCTAAGCCCCTTATGGTAGGCTGTTTGGGATTTAAATGTGACTTTGATACCATGTTGGGGGATAATTTATTGTAATGAGCTTAATTCATATCTATGTTGATTACTTCTCGCTTCTATCTCTTTTCCTATTTTATTGCATGTGGTTTGTGCTTCTTGTATGAATTGCTTATTTTGAGGTTTTTGATGACGCATAGTTTCTAGGAGGAATTGGGGTGTATGTGGTAATCTTAGGAATGGCTCCTAGGTCCAATTAGTGGATACCTAGCTAGCCCCCTTTGTTCCTACATACACATCCCTCCTCCTACAAATGAGTGTGAGATCTAAGTAGCTAGTGTAAGTGAGATCGATGTAATTATCTAGCGCCTTCTAAAGGCTAGAGTGGCTAGTGGCATGAGGTTAAATACCCTCATCTCTACTCCCATCTCTACCCTCAACCCTCAGTTACTCACTATCACTTACCCTAGAAACCTAGATTTGGTTAATCTCATTATAATTACACCTAACCCTAGTCTTCTACTAGTAGTATAGGGTATGTTCTAATGGCATTGACCTTATTGTTTGGTTTGGTAATCTAGATATGAAATGCAAACCATGCATGTTTAATGATCTTCCCTCAACTAATATCAAAGTTACATTCCCCAAATAGCCCACCCACCTTAATCTCCTTGCTTAAAACCCTAATTGTTTAGTTTGCTTATTAATGCTAGTTTAGTCCAATTGCTTTAGTCTAACTTAGTCAATTGCTTAGTTTTGCTTTCTAGTGCTAATTTAGGCTCTTGCGCTTGCTAGTGGTTAGTTTAGTTCTTAATTGCTTCTTGCCTTGCTAGAGTAGAGTAGCTCTTCTTGCTCTTGCTTAGTTAGTTTGTTAACTTAGTTTACTAATTTGCTTGCTCTTCCATAACTTAGTTTCCATCTTGCATTTCTTACTTGTTCAATTAGCTTAATCAACAACCAAAACCTTTCAAAAACCCTAAGCTCCGCAAAAGGAACGAAGCCCACTCTGTCTAACTCTAGTGCCCCCTCTATCTCTATGGTTCGACCCCTTATCTTGCCAATCACCTATATTACAAAAGTACCTCGTACGCTTGCGGGCGACCTATTTTAGTCTTAGTGATCGACTCGGTTAGGGATAACATAAATTTCGAAAGAATAAGATCCCATATCCCGTGCGCTCGGACCTCGTGGGGTGTAAAAGCACCACTAGCGGGGCCGCATTAGTAATCTGGGTTGTATTGCTAATGCACGGTCCACTATATGCATCATAGCTGTCCTAAATTGCCCAAATAGAGCATGGAAAGTTGGGCTCTCTATCTCTGCTCGGTTAAACTGAGGATGTTTAGATATTGGTTCCTTCCTAGTCAGGTCCCTTGCACCTCTTCCTGGTGCAGCAACGCTGCTCTCAGCAGCATGTTCTTCATGTGATCCAGACATCTTCAAGTTCTTCTTCTCCTAAATGAGCAGAAGTCACTATTAGATAAATTGGAAGATACTAGAACAGACTCAACAACTTTAATCCTATGTCTCTATAGACTCAGTGAACTTAGAGCTCTGATACCACTAAATTGTGGCATACAAATCACAGAACATAATTCACTTAAGCGGAATCGATCATTAGCATCAGATTACTGAAAATCAATAAAAATTAAAATCGTTTACATAGAGATTCAAACATAGGAAAACTCTTTTATCAAGAACCAATGTATTTTATTTACATTCTGGTTCATAAGTACATATCATGTATCATCCCTTCTCGAGGATTACAAACATCAACTGCCATGTTAAGAACTATACACAAGCAGCATAAGAACCTCCAGGCATCAAGCCAAAATCTCAGATCGATTCATTAAAAGTACTAACTACTAACTCCGAGGACCTAAGAGTATAGAGACGACACATAGGACTCTTAACTACTTAACATGACAGACAGTTTCTCCACCTGAGTTATTACTGCTGTTCCTGCTGTTGTTGTCCTTCCCTTACTTTATGGTTTTTACTTCCTTGTCCACGTTCACCTAAAAATGTTGGATCCCACGGGGGTGAGACAATTGAAAATTCTCCTAGCGAGAGATATAACTCTCCACCAGAAACATTATTATTGTAGTTTAATAGAATAAAACTGAGCAGAGGATTTATATATATTAACAACAGATAGATCAATGTCTACACATATTAGAACACTATTCTTATTCAAAGCATTTCAGCTATAACTTGATAAAACAACATAACATTTATCCAATAAGGAATTAAAGCACATGTATAACATTTATCCTTCTAGGATATGCTAAGCAGGATAACATCAACCAATGATTCTCGTATTTCAACCTTAAGAAAATACGCTACACGGTTGGTTACATTTTACAATCATACTTAAGCCCTGAGGAAATGAGGTATACCACTCATACTCCAACCGACCACAACTACTTTAAGCATAGGTACCACACAAGGTCAATGGAAGAGCCGGAATCCAAGACCTCAACCTTCTTGGTCAGTACGAGATTATATGGCAGAGACATCATGTGTCAAACTGCAAATAGCTTGCCAAGGTATATTGGCATCTTCGCTATAGAGTTATAGCATGTAGCATATACTCTCTTCATGATATGGCTCGTAGCCAATGCCTGATATTATATTGTGGAGTCATGGCCTGTAGCCATACTCTTATTGGGGTAAGGTTTGTAACCAATCCCATGCATAGGACATGGCCCAAAGCCATTCCTATGGGGCGTAAGGATATATTCACCCATTACCCCCACATATTCAAAAATATGCGGCTTCCGGGTTATGCCGCGGAGCAACCCATTTCACCATTCAGCAAATTCTGACGTTGATGGATCTGTGGTCAGGGCAACTACATTATATGATATCACTTGATTAATTAAGTACATTACTATATTCTTTTAGCATTAGTCAAGTTATCAAACATGAATTATCATAACAAATGCTACAAAGAATATATAATACTTTCATCAAGTACTCCTCAAAACTTTATGAAGCATTGGGATCTCAATCCCTTATCTCATCAGTAGCATTCTCATCCATTCACAAACTAATCATCATTATTATAATAAAATGGGTATTCAAACACTCAGTTCATCAAAGAACATTTTTTACCACTTATCAGGTAACTAGAACACCTTCAGGTCATCTGACTAAGGTAACATGATACTTGCTATACTAGCATCTCATATGATTCACAAAGCCCATTTCATCTCTTGTTACCTCTCACTAGGCAACAAAGCATATTATGGCTCACAAGGTCCATTAACAATAATAAATGAAACATCATAGCTCATACCTGGCTATGCTCATCATCTCATGATACTTGCATGGTCAGAACACATGATGACAGTTATATCAATGACATATCAGCATTCAACATCATGCTATACAAGGGTAACACCACTAATCCTTTATTAGGGTTAGGGTTTCCCAATTCATGTCAATTAGAGATACTCATCCCATTATTCATCATTAGGGCTATGATTAATCATCTCATTGCCCAAAATTAGGGTTTCATGTACAATAACCCAAAATTAGGGTTTCTCGTACCTTTACCCTGTATTATGGTTAGGGCTTCATATCAGGGTTTCATATAACATTACACAACATTACTCTGAATTAGAGTTTCTCATCACATTACTGCATTAGGGTTTCACATGTTCATATTATTGATCCATACCCCACTTGAGTGCTTCACACATCTAGAAGCATACATTGTTATCATAAGTATTCAATCATACTTATTTATTCTCATAATTTACCACTAAATGATTATCAACACAAGGTATGAGTTTCTTTCTCATCCATACAAGAGTATGATTACATCATACTTTATAATCTTGGCTTAACCCTTTCTCAAGTATGTTAGCTTTCACTTATCAAAGTGTATTAAGCTTATTAAATCTCAATATAACAATTGGCATGACACACTTCATGTGTTACTCATCCAAGTATATTGGATTTAGGATACTTCAAAGTGTATAAATCTTGAGGTGATGGATATGATATCTATCATGTCTTGATGTATCACTTCCCTCATCACCTTTATCTTACTTAAGTGCATCAACTTATCTTGTATTAGGGTATTTCCCATCCTAGTACTTTATACACCAGTTCATCATATTTATTGTGTAAGGTATTGGCTATAAGTCACTCATTTGAATTATTCAACCATTATCAATAATATGATCTCATCTCGGGTTAAGGCATTATTGATATAAGGTTATCCATTATCAACCACTTTAGGTGTTTCACCTTCCAATATATTATCCACTACTCCATTATTAGGAATATGTTTCCCCTCTTTATCAATTAGGGTTTTACATAACATCACCCTATGTTGGGGTTTCTCATGACATCACCATAAATTAGGGTTTCACACATCATTATCTTGAATTAAGGTTCCTTATATCTTTTCCCCCAAATTAGGGTTTCATGAAGCATCCTCTTAAATTAGGGTTTTTCATTATATTACCCTGAATTGGGATTTCTCATATCATCACCCTATATTAGGGTTACACCATTACCCTAGATTAGGGTTTCACCTAGTATTGCCATAAATTAGGGTTAGGCTCATCAATCTTCTCGATTAGGGTTTCATGATCTCTTTATCAAGGATCATACCCTAATTGTATATTCTATTCATGTTGAGAGTGTTGAGATTTAACCACTATATGATTATTATACATGTATAAATCCCTCTCTCTCTTATCCTCTCTAGGATATCAATTACTTCAAACTTGATTAGATTAAGTTAACTCTTCATTCAAGTGTATACATTTAGGGTTAGCATAGTGTATTGAGGCATTGCTTCCATAAGCATCAAAGGTTAACCACTCAAAAGGTACTAATCACTTACGTACTTTAGAGGTACAACCACTGGATTTAACTTGGATATATGCTATTTAACAATCAAGGGATTAATTGGTCTTTCATAACTTTGAAACTATTAAATTTTCAAATAGTTTTGTTACTTTTGTACCTTTAAACGGTCTCGAGGTACTTGACCTCCATACGGTCTTGAGGTGCTTGACCTCCATACGGCCTTGAGGTGCTTGAACTCCATTCGGTCTTGAGGTGCTTGACCTCCATTCGGTCTTGAGTTACTTGACCCCCATAAGGTCTTGAGGTGCTTGACCTCCATACGGTCTTGAGGTGCTTGACCTCCATTCGGTCTTGTGGTACTTGACCTCCATTCGGTCAACTCTCCCAAACGGTCAACATGACCAAACGGTTTTGAAGATCAAATTACCCATTCGATCTTGATCAACTTTACCCATTCGATCTTGATTGATTTTACCCATTCGGTCTTGACTACTTTTACCCATTCGGTCTTGATTGATTTTACCCATTTGGTCTTAATCAATTTTACCCATTCGGTCTTGATCAATTCCATCAATTAAGGCTTCAATCAATTCAACCGATTAGGGTTTGAAATTATGGATCATCCTTACATGGAACTTTTAAAATCAAATCAATTGGTATCATTGGATCATCATCCATCCACATCAGCACTGATCCTCCAAACGGTTTGAGACCATATGATCTCAAATGGTCTTGAGACCGTTTACTCCCAAACGGTCTTGAGACCATTTGGTTTCAATCGATCTTGAAACCGATTGGTTCCAATGTTGAAACTGTTTGCTCATGTACTTTGTTGAGGTGTGTGCTTAATATGACATCATCATCTTCAAGATCCAGACATTCGAAATTTTCTGTGATTCTTGTGGTAATTTCAACAACTAATCAAATGGAATTTTGAGAATGAAGAAAGAATCAACATATGATGAAGAAATGAAATCAATAATAACATTCAAGGTTTCAAGTTATATTACCCGCCTTCAAAGATGAATCCAAGCTTCAAGCTTCACGTCCTCAATGGTGAATGAAGCTTTCTCAACTATCCAAGGCTCGTCCTCAAGTCTTTGAGTGAAAAGAATGGCTAAGGTTGAAGATTGAATGAAGAAAAGAAGAAATTAATCATTGAATTTCGATTTCCACCATGAAATCAAGGTTGAAGATAACTATGGAGCTTACCTACAGGTTGGGGCACGTCCTCCTATTGCTCCTAATCTCTCTTGTGCATGGCCAAATCAAGGATAGAAAGAAGGGTCGAAAAAGCCTTTCATGTGGGTTGAAAATGGGATGTTTATAAGGGAATTTCAATGAGAGCGAAAGTGATAAACAATTCCTTCAACTCCCAAAATTGGTGCCACATACTCCCCTCCATCCCTTGCATACGAAGCCATCTCTCCCACATTGTAATTCCTCGTCATTATCCATGAATTAAAAGAAAGCAAATTAAGCACCTTAACCATTATAATAATAATATCAAAAAATGAGTGGATATTAATTTTTCTTTAACTAATGTGAGTGGGCTCTCCACTCACTTTAGATATTTCGTGGCCATTGAAAGGCAAAAGGACGTACAATAATATACAAATTCAACCATCACATTTTTGGTTGAAGGGCACTTCCATTAATATATTTATTTTTGCATTAAATTGAATTAGGGTTTCAATTATGCTTAAATCTTGATTATTTTAATATCAAGATTCTCTCTCCTCCAAAGAGATTAAAATGAGACACCCCTATGATTTTATTGTCTCTAATTGATACCAAAAAACATTAGGGACTCTCTAGAAGTGGTATTTTGCATATTGAACCCTAGGTTTTAGGTAAATTGCACATTATACCAAAACTAGGTTTTAATGCACAAACATTGCTTTTATAAGCTCTTTCTTGGTGCTCAGGCTTTCACAATCCATACCTCTACATCATTCTCATTCTTATGATGCTTAAACACTTGAGGAACATTTTATTGTGTAACATTTGTAAGTTAACCCCTCAACTTGGGTAATTTGCACTTTAGTCAAAAACAAGCAAAACATTGTTTTCAACGTTATTCAAAACGGACTAAAACTGAAACATAAGTTCCTCTTGGGCCTTACTTACTTTTCAAAATATAAAATCAAGCATATGATTAACTTTATTAAGAAAAACATCTAGGGTTAAAGCATAACCCAGATCAGGGATGTTACAGCTATAACACTTCATCTTGTACATGTTGCATGTGATGTAGACCTAGATGACCGTGATTCCTCTTGGCTCGAGGAATCACATTAGGATGGCCATAATCATCGCTTTTATCGTTTCACATGTTTTATGTGGGATATAGCATGTATATGATATGTACTATGTATTGTGGTGATTGGATTTGTATATGTACATATAAAACAAATCCCTCATTAAATATTAAAGTTTTAGATGCCTTCCAAATGCAACACACGTGAAAAGCTTGATTGGCCAAGTGTGGGCACACCCTAGCGTGGTGCACCATCTATATTGTGGAAGCGTGAAGGATGGATATGTGGGTCTGCCCTAGAAGGGTGCATATTCATCGTGTTGGCTTTGGGTCGGACTTAACAAGGTGACCTAGATAGGATCTAGCACCTTGAGGCATGGAGGTGATCATGGCAAGGAGTTGCACATGACATCTTTCAAGAGTTGCATATGATTCTATTGGCAAAAGTTTCCTACCTGGAAGATCTAAGTTGTGGGTGACAGCCCTAGCTGGTCCATGACTCAGAGGATTTCAGGATCTTGACCCATTAGAAGATTGTACGTTGCAATCTTTCGAATTGATGTTGAGGGCTATCAATTTGAACAAAAATAGTGGGAGCGATAATTAATTAAAGTCCTAATTATATCATCAACCTTTCAAATCAATGAAATAAGTCAAAATTGAGTTTTGGACTAAATTGCATATATTTCCTTTTGTAGTACAAATGACAACAAACAACAATCATTTTTCATTGCGATCGGTCCTTGAGAAGGACAAGCTTAATGGGACTAACTTCCACGACTGGTTTAGGACATTGAGAATTGTTCTCACTCAAGAGCGAAAGCTCTATGTCCTGGATACTCCAGTTCCAGAGGAACCTGCTCCTACCGCACCATAGGCAGAAAGGGATGCTTATAAGAAGCATTCTAATGATGCCATTGATGCAAAGTGCTTGATGTTGTGTTCAATGAACCACGAGTTGCAGAGACAATATGAGAACATGGGTGTCGTTGAGATGATTCAACATCTCAAGAACATGTATGAAGATCAAGCACGACAAGAGAGATATGATGTCTCCAGGGCACTGTTCAAGTGTGTCATGACAGAAGGAGATCCAGTTGGTCCTCACACACTCAAGATGATTGGGTATGTGGAGAACCTGATGAGACTGGGATTTCCCTTGAGCCAAGAGTTGGCTACTGAAGTGATACTGCAATCGTTTCCAGAATCCTACAGTCAGTTTGTGATGAACTACAACATGAACAACTTTGACAAGCCGTTGACAGAGTTGTTGGGCATGTTGAGGATAGCTGAGACATAGATGAAGAAGGATAAGCCTAGGTATGTGATGATGATCAGCAGCAAGAAAGGCAAGTCCAAGCACAAGGGCAAGGGTAAAGCTAAGAAGGGTTTTGATGCTAGCCAGCAGCCCAAGTCGTCTTCAGATCTCAAGGCCAAAGGAGGCGTGACCAAGAGAGGCAATTGCCACCATTGTCAAAAGCCAGGACATTGGAAAAGGAATTTCCCATTCTATCTGGAAGAACTAAAGAAGAAGGAGGCGACAGACATCTCCACCTGAAGGTGTCATGAAATAAACTTATAACACTTTTAAGGTATACGATACCAAGATGTAAAGTGTAAAGCACTCAATAAATGGGGCAAGTGTTGCTGCCATAGATAGGAGTACTTTATTTTATTTTCAGCAATGAAGGCATGTAATAGAGTTATGAACTGCTATTTCATATTTGCCAATGGATAGAAACACATTATTTTTTTTGCATATTGTATGACAATGATAGCAATTAATAAAGTTGGTGTTTCAATCTCAAAGATATGATCTTTGTGGCAATGCCTTGTTTATGTTGTGGTACTTGGTATACATTAGATAAAATGATACCTAAAAGTTATTGATAACTCAAACAATCAAATTAGCATAAATCATGAGAAATTCATTTCTAGTTTCCATATGATGGATAAGTCTAGACTCTTTTTGGTTAGAGAACCAGTAAAATACATGAATCTCTTAGACATGATTAATCAATCTTCACTAGTCATAGTGGGAGATTAATTATCCTATTAGGTATAATACATGTGATGTATTTACATACCTATTAGAGTTAATGCTAACACTTCAAATGGTGTTTAGAGAAATACCATTATTAATATCTTGAAGTGTTCAAGAATATCATAGATGAAGTACAAATTTGGTAAAGTGTTAATTCTTGATGAGATCAATGAGTGAAATACTTGGACCAAATGTTTGAGATCCTTATGAGTGATTATGATAGTGTATCATAGTCAGCTCATGATTAAGGCATGGTGATGTCTAAATCAAAAGGAGTCATACTCTAAGGAGTTAGAGGATGATTATCAAATAGCTAATTTCTTCTTAATAAAGAATACCCCACACTAATAAAGGACATTAAGAATCACAAGGAGTTTGTGAGTTCTTTTATCCTTGACAGATACGCCTCAATTATCTATGTGATGAGTTGGTCATGTGATGAATCAACTATCTAGATGAATATGAGGAACCCGATTTTGAGTTATGGTTTATAACCATTGCATCCTAAATGACTTCCATGTGAGCCATAAGGTATGACCTTGATGGTAGCACCCATTGGGATGAAATCCATAAGTGCAAATGAGTCTTAAGCGTTAAGTCACATGGATAACATTTTGAGAAGGATGATGCTTGTTGATTGCAACTTAATGACTAAGAGATTTGGCATACAGATACTAAAACCACATTCTTATAAGGAATAAAACAAGGATGTGTACGTGACACAACCTATAAGGTTTATGAATCCATTAATGAAAATGAAGTCTATAAGTTACAATGGACTAATCAATATGATTGATTAAGTACAAGCAACCCAGAGTTGGATCTTTACTTTGATAATATAGTCAAAGGGTTTAACTGATATGTCAAAGATAAAGAGAGATCTATGATTTAGTGGGAGCATATTCACATTCCACATGTTGATGTGAAATGAAATGTTCTAGAATGGAAATCCAAAGTGGAAATTATCTTAGGAAAGATAGAGACATTTCCTATGTGATAGGAATAGAGATCTATCGAGATAGTTCTCGAAAACCTCTTGACCTGAAAAAGAGAGAGCATACATTGGCAATCTATACTGAAGGGTTCAGAGTACATAGATTCAGTGGGAGAAAACTTGTCCATGTTACATGGAGTTGGTATCCCAAGGCCAAGTATCCAATTCTTATGAAGAATGGGAACACTAAGAATAGATAAGGATCTATGATGTATGTAATCATCCCATTATCTTGCATGTATGGACATAGCAAAATAAAGTGCATTCATCATCTTGTATGTAGGACATGACAATATGATGTGCTCATCCTGATAACTCATATGTGGGACATGACGAGTGGATGTCTGTCTAGTTTCAATAAGGGTTACTGGAATACTATAAGAACTTGATAAGTGCTTGAGAAGTACTAGTTCTATGGAAATAAGGAAGGGTTCACTGTAAAGAGTTACACTGATGTGAACTTCCGAAAAGGACAGAAAATTAATCGCAAAATATATATGGGATATATAAAAGTGAATGTTTGTTGATAAATGGAAATGTTCCAATAAAGTTGTTTAAAAGGAAAGGTCGAGTATCTGTGTGTTAGAGAACATTAGTGGATACTATATGGATCTGGAAGTTCATGAGATGAACTTATAGATATTTCGATCTTTGATGACAAGTAAGGAGCACTTGGTCATGCAATGTGGCAAAAGGTTAGAAAAGGAATACTAGATCGCATATTATGGCAACTCCATCTCATACGTGTGACATACATCGAAGAGATGAGAGACATGCAATTAATACCGAATTTGGTAAGGTGTTGCCATAACTCACTATGTTAGCACTAGAGCACAGTAACATGTGGGACATGTTTGAAGATCACTATGAATATGATTCAAGGGTGATTGGCTCGCAGTGCAAGAGGGAGTCTGTTGGTATGTATGCCCTGAGATCCAATCATATGATGATTGGTGGGATACATTAAGATTGATTTGATAAGCATTTAAGGCAAGCTTCCAATTCCTTTTGGTTTAGTCATATGAGATAATGATAGAACATATTGAATGTCTAGAGAATGACCGTACTCAATGATGTATGCCTTCAGGTTCAGGACCTGAATGATGAGATCATACAGATGCTAAGAGTTTGTACATTCTTATTATGTCCCTAGTCGGATGTCATTGTGGAAGGTAGATAGAAAAAAATGACACACAAGACTAGATTGTGGTGTTGGTTGATGACAGAATCTCATTAGTCATGATATGGAGATATCAAACCAAACACATAGGTACTTGTTAGAGAACAAGTGTACCAGACAAACCCACCATGAGTTTGACACATGGAACCATGACATGGTAGTCACAGTCAGTTCTCACAGTGATGGTGGTGAGTGTGATTCTTTGACATGAAATCACTACACTCAACACATGTCATTGGGTACACTTTGACATCATCAAACACAGTCCTGAAACATGGGTTGTTATAAAGGTGATGATTGAGTGGCTTTGACACATGGGGCTTTTGAGGGGTGAGTGATAGATATAGGATTTGTCCCTCCTGAGGGAGTTTGATATCCATGGCCACTTGATGAGTAGGATTGAGATAGGCGTGTGCACGCATGTGTGAATTAGTATGTGATATTGATGTCATAGATATCTCCTCCAATCTACTCTGAGATCAAGAAAGTGAATGAACGTTGATAGGATGACTATTCCATGCCTTGAGTTCATTCAGGATATCAGTGACAAAGGAATTATACATTCACTATAACACCATTCACAGATTGTAGGATTGAAAGTTGTTCTCCAACTTTCTATTTCACTTGGGTAGCACTGATGTGCGACTAGGCACCGCTCTTTGCTTGTGAAGTCATAAGTGTTATGGACTTTCACTTCCAACGTGAAATGGACCTGCAAGGTCACACACATAGGATTTAACCTGGAAGAGGAGTTTATCCACAAATGATGTTTAGATTGATCACTAAAGGAGTTTAGTAGTTCAATTAAACACTCAATCAATTGATAGATCAATATCGTAGTGTTCAAGGTGTTGGACCGATTGATTAGAGTATCAAATTGATTAGAACTGCAATTGACTGATTTTGCACAGTCTGCACTTCCAACCGATCGGCTCATGTGATGAACCGATCGGCTCAGGTTGGTGAACCGATCGACTCATGAAATGAACTGATCGGCTCAAGATAGGCTGATACGATCGGTTCAAGGGTTGAACCAATCGGCTCAACTGGTCTAACTGAGATCGTTTGGAAAGTCAAAAGACTATTTTGCAAATACAATTTGTTTCACTTGTACAAATTTGATTTGGACAAGGATTAATATTTGATTAATCGGAAACAAATTTGAAAGTCAATTTGAGTTGGACCAGGATCACAAACTAATCGTCTCAGTTGTGAACCGATCGACTTAGGTGCTCCAACCGATCGTTTTAGGTGTGAAATGATCGACTCAACTCCCCAACCGACCGTTTCATGCTTGAAACGATCGGTTCAGGTGGCGCAGTTGGTTGTTTTGTGGAAAATCTCAAACCCTTCTACTCCTGCATTAATCCCGCATTGCCTGGGATAGAGAACCCTGTCCCATGACCCTCCTATATATAGGGGTATTGGGGGCTTCTCAGAAACACAACTCAGTGCACTAGTTGCTCTGTAAAGTTGTCATTCTATCTGGTTTTGGTAACCGAGAGAGAGCCCGAGAAAGTGCTACCCGATAAGGGAGGCACATCAAGGGAAAGACAACTGCAGAAAGCAACAGGTGGTAGGAGAGTGTGTCGGTGACTAGTACGCTGACAGGAGGGTGCGACTCCTTCCGATTCCTTGTGGGATAAGGAGATTGGAGTTCCAGGTGGTCCGTGTGGACTACTTCAGAGGCGGGAGACTTCTGCTGCTCAGAGGATAATTATCAATCCCGACAGTCCCGATGAGACCAGGAGCTGCACAAACATCGTACAAGATCGGAGGTGAAGATCGCACAAGCCACGAGGTAACGTCACCAAGCAAGCCTCGGGACAAGGTATGCCTCTACAAACCATCCTTCCTACTATATAGACGTTGACGCGTTTCCTTTGTTTTGGGTTTGGGAGAATTTTTTTTGTTTCCGTTGCCTTCTCTGTCTCCCCTAAAACCCAACAATAATAATCGCTAGAACTTGTTTAGTGGTGATTATCTTGCTTGGTTTGGATGAAATCCAAAACCCTAATTTCAAATACCCAATTTTGATGATTGTGGTGTTATAATGATATTCATCTATCCTTTTAACCTTAGTATTGCTCACATGCATGATGTTTGTATACCTAGATGTTGGGAAGTTTAGGTTCTATTTTGGGTACCTTACTCATGGTTTCCTCTCTATTAGATGAGGTCCTTCCATGTGGTATCATAATGTATGACTTAGGGTTTATGATGATCATTTTGCATGAGCCTTTCCTCCGTAATGATAATGGTTTTGCCTTAGTCTTATTTCTATTTTGAAACCCTCACATCATCCCACAGGGTGGTTGAGATAGATACCCCATGTTGGTCACGATTGTAGTTAGTTTTGAGCAATATGTTGCTCTTTTGATGTGTTGTACCTAGTGTTGATGGAGGTTGCGACACTTTAGGATTAATGGTCATGTTGACACCTATTTGGTGAGGTGGTTGCCCTAGCTTTTGGGACTTGACCTTTCCTTAGTTTTAGTCATGACATGTCCTTGAGAGGGGTCGCTACATGTCGGTCTTGGGTTGCGACATGCTGCCATGAGTTGAGGTCGAGACATCCATGCTCCTTGAGATCATGACACAAGCCTTTGGTATGTGGAACCCTAATCCTAGGTGAGTCGAGACACCCTAAGTGTCGCGGTCATGACTTGGACATGTTGGGTGGTCGTGACCTAGATGTTTATGTGGTCAAGGTACATGATGTGGTTAGTGGTTGAGGCACATGTTAATGGTGGTGGTTGAGAGGTATTCTTGGACACTTGATGATACTCTTGCATGTGTAATGTATAATCCATGTAGAGTGTTGTTTGGAATAATGTCTAATTAACCCTAATGATGTCCCTTAACCCTAATACACTCTAAGATGGTGGGAGGTGGTGAGCCTAGCATTGGTAATTGAACTTAGATTCAAAAACCTAATTGGCTATGAATGGAATACCCTAACCCTAATGATGAGTATGGTGATATCATTGCTTCCCCTTCTTGGAATGGCTATTATATTATGATGATATCTTTTTCTTATTGTGAACCTTTAACCTTGAAGGATGAATGCATTCCATGCTTGGGTATGCTATGGTGATGGTTGTGTATAATTGAGGCATGTGGAGATGATGATGTAACACATGGATTTAGGATGCTTCCTCTTTCTCATTTTTCAATTTCTGACCATGCATGTGATATGAAATTGAATATCATAGCTAGTGCATGCTATGATTAAGCGATTGATGTCCCATAGTGATGTGACATTAGTGATAGCCTTTGAGTGGCTATGCAACAATGATGATTGTCTTGTCAATGGCAGTATACATGTGTTATGTGGTGATAGTGTGACAAGCTCACACCTTATATATGTCTTATATATTTGAAAGTTGTACCATGCCCTTATCTTTGTAGTGCTTGTTATGATTTTGTACATTGTAACTTGATTGATGCTAAAAGACACTTAATTAGCATAACTAAGAGACGGCCAAGTGTGAGACGATCTTGTTGTGATGTATGGAATGACAATGCGTGAGCCGGTTTCCTTGCTAGATATGGATGGCCATACGTGAGCCACTCCTTTTCGGGATAGACATGCGTGAGTCATTCCTTTTCGAGATAGCCACGTGTGAGTTGATTCCCTTGTGATATATGGATAGCCATGTGTGAGTCACTCCTTTTCGAGATGGCCATGCATGAGACGATCCCCTTGGGATATATGGGCGGCCGTGTGTGAGCTGATGCATGTGTTAACTATATGTCACTTGTACGAGTTGACTAATATGACACTATAGTGTTACTCTCATGCTAGTTGGGTGGTGTTAGAAAGGTCATGGAATCTGACTCTTCCATTGACGATGGGTGGTTGATGTGCACAAATCCTATCATCTTTTGGATCATGTTTGGTTGCATATCTATGTTGTTTTGACTCAATTTTCACTCTCATTCATGCTAGATTCTATATTTTTAGCTATTCTTACTTGTCTCATGGTTTGGATTGTAGGTACTACATTTTGCAATGAATTGATGAGGAATATATCACATTATCACTTATTGGATCACTCCTCAAGTATCTACATGTTTTGGGGTTCGAAACTACGCAAATACCACTTTTTACAGCATGTAAATCGGACCTACACGCTGAAAGTTATGAGCAGAATACACAACAGCCCAGAACAGCCATTGACATGCCATGTCTTAAAAAAGACACATCGTGCACCTGGGAGCGTCGAGTAGACTGAAAGTTTCTAGAAACTTACACGACGTGCATTAATTCAGCACACACTGTGCACCTGGGAGCGTCGAGCAGACTAAAAGTTTTTGGAAAGTTGCACGGCGTGCATTAATTCAACACACGCCGTGTAAAGTGCATTCTGGAGTAACTGACGAAGGATTTGCATACCGTGCACTGGGAATGCACGCCGTACGTCTGTTAGTTTCAACAATTTTCAAATATGAATCCTTTCATTTTAAAAAACAAAACCACTCTATGGAGCAGTTATCACTTGTCATAATTCAAATGTCTTTCGTCCCAGAGCAGGTCTAGAGCAAGGGAGGGCGATTTTGGGTGGGAAAATGTGGTTTCTTGCAAAAGAACCCCCATTCTTCTTCTCTTCTTCTCCATTTTCTTCTCCAGAGGTGCAACAGAGCTTCTTCACTCCATAAAGCTTCTCGGGAGGGAAGTTTGTCCAGTTTGGAGTAGCTGTAGGAGTGGGATTTTGTCCTCAAGTTGGAATTCTACCTTTCTTGGGTTACACCTTAGGATTACTTTGCTTTTCCTTCTCTAAATCATGTTGAATTCTGAAAATTCTGCACATTTCCTGTTGTACACATTCATGGACGAGTAGTTTCCTTTTCTTGGACATGGGAGAGTAGCTCCCATGTCATAGCATGTTTGGAACATGGTAATTTCATACTAAATACTATGTTGCTTGTTTTTTCACCTTGTGAGTACCAATTTCTTCCTTTATGCATGTATGGCTGGCCACCTTATGTGTATGTTTTATGCTCTTTTGCTTGATCTGAGAAGATAGGTGTGAGAGTAAGGATGTACTCTCTTGGCAACTCTTTCTTTACCACAAGAGTGGAAATTATGGAGTTGAGGAGTAGGTTTGTGATCCAAAACAAAATTCATACAGTGGTACAAATAAGGACTTAGTAGTGGTGCTTTCGTAAGATCGAATATGAAAATATCGAATGAGGCTTTGCTTGCTTTTGTATAGTTTGGTTGGTAGAAAATATGCATGTTCTTCATATTCCTCCTTAGTTTATAAAATGTTCTACTACTCTATTATAGTTCCCTGATCTGTTTAGAGGATGATAACTACCCTGCTTACATCATTAATTGTATATTTTTATTATAGTTGTAGCTTTACATCTATTCTTTAGTTACTTTACTTGTGCTTTAATAGCGTTGATGGAGAGTTATATCTCTTTCTGGGACGTTTGGTCTCACCCTATGAGTTTTTACATCTTTTAGGTGATCGTGCATAATGTGGTGGTGATCGTGCAGCTGAGGAGGAGGAGCAACAAGATCAGTAGCTGATAAGGTTGAGTTTGTTGCTTGTTGGTCTTTTGGTGTTAGAGTCCTAGAGTCGTCCCTATACACTCGGGTCTTGGGGATAGTTCAGTGTACATTTTGTTGTTGTGCTAACGATATAAGTTTTTGGCTTATGTGCTATCTTGTTGTATATAGTTGGCAGATGTACATGTATATGCAAGTGAAATAGAAATCATGAGTAATAGTTATGTCTATGGAACATGTTGTAAACATGATGTTTTATGAGATATATGAAAAAGATGGCAGGTTATGGATTTTATGTCACAAGTTTTCTGATGTTGGTGCCTTGTACAAGCGGTTTTAATTCTTAGTGATTTTCAGAAATCCAATGTTAGTGTTTTGTTTTAATCTCACAGATGTGATGTGTGGTGTTACACTACATAACATAGGAAAATAAGGATATTTTCAAACATGTTTTTGGAGTTTTTTTAAAATATGTATTGGTTGATGCATGTAAACTATAGGTATCATTTATAAATATAATACACCGACAATTTGTTAACAAATTCAATATATGAAAATAATATTATATATATTATACATGTTTAAATATCATGGTCATATCCCATGTATTTATAAGATTTAACTAAAAATTACACAATCGTATATGAAGTCTTTGCAAGATACCATTTATTAGAAAGTGCACAGTAACTTTCAATTGATGGTCTACCCATGTCCAATTAGGATAGTTGTTGAAACACATAACATAAGTGGTACTATAATGTTTGGTTATGTTTTATATTATTGTAGATATGTTAGATATCAAATGGTTTCATGTAACTCAAATGTACTCTAATACATTATTGAATAAGTCTTGCTAATATAACCATATAAATGTGTTTCAGATCAAATGTAAGTTGGAAAGTTTATAGTGAAACAATTCATGCAAAAGATTCATATTATATATGACAATGTGGTTGTATATACATGTATATGTAATAATCTTGGTATTTGAGTTTCCAGGCATGCGTTTACCTTGGCCCTGACCTGGGCCATATACAAATTTGTGTCAAAATTTTCAGCCAAAACCAACCATGTAAATTATATGGAGCGGGACTGGATTGGGTTATGTGTGCTGGGATATGGGTGAGATCAGGTCATGCTTGTCACGCGAGGATGGCAACCAATTCCACCCCAATGATGGATTGAACCTCCATCTTCTTCCCACTTATGGAACACCAGTTTTCTGTATGGTCTATAATAAACCAAACGAGGGATCCCTTTTTCCTATGAATTGCTGTGTCAATGTTTACCTTGATCCATCCTTCATCCGGTATCCTCTACCTACTATCATTAGGTGGATCATGGTTGTGGGAAGGGGGGCCACATGCTCATTTGATCTTCACCTGCTCAGCTCAAATGGTCCTCACCAGATGCTCAAATGTATTGTTTTTGTTGAAGATAACTTCATTTCAATCCTTTCAGACCCTTTGTCAACTTTCTATGTTCCTCGTTACAATTTGTTTTTTGTGAGAGCCATCTTTCACATCCAATAGTTAAGAACAAATCCAACATTGCTAGTTCATGCAGTGAACACCAAACTCCCTTTGTCTTGTCACAGTCATGGATCATGAGTGTAACATCGAGATTTGATGTCTCTAATAAAATGATCTTAAAATGAATGATTGACCTACCCATATCATTAAGGTGCACCTCCTTTTTAGGGAGTCCATCACTAAGAACTCCGTAGTTAAGAGTGCTTAGCTTGGAGTAGTACTAGGATAGATGACTGGTGCACTTTTCTCCCTAGCCTTGAGGTATACACACTAATCAATTGAATCTTGACTAGACCCAACCCTAGATTAGGGACACACTTTGATCTTTTAAAATTATAAGGAGCACTAAAAAGCTTATTCACATACACCAGAACACTACACCCTCGAGCACATGGGGTTGTGTCGTAGTATAGGAAAGCGACAAGTTAGGGGTTGAACCCAAGGGAGAGAGGGGGCACTAGACTTGAGTTAGTTTCAGATAGGTTCCTACTATAGAGTCTAGGGTTGAAGGGTACAAAGTTGGTTTTGTTAATTACACTAAATGTGAGCAATCAAACAATTAAAGGAGAACAAATAAGATCAAAACCTAAGCTAACCCTATACAATTTAGTTATAATGAGAAAAGAAACCAAAATTAAGCAAGGAATGAGCAAATAATAGTAAGGCAAGCAACCAGAGATCTACACTACAATAAGATATAAATCAAGACCAAAGGACAATTAAAGACCTAAACTAGCTAGAACAAAACAAGATTAAGGCAATATACTAATTAAGCCAATACTAGATGAGAAATAAGGTAATTAGGGTTTTAAGCAATTATGGGAAGTGTGTGCTATTTGGGGGAATGCACTTGTCAATTAGGTTTGGGGTGATAACATGTAAATATTATTCTTTGATTTAGATTACCAAACCAAACATCAAGATAGATACTAGTAAATTTCCCTAAACTACTAATTGGTCATGGATGAGGTAGGATGTGTATAGGGGAACTAGTCCATATCACCTCCTATCCACCCTTATGAGGCTCACTTGGATTAGGGTTTATGTGGAATTAAATTAGGATCTAATCAAGTATAGGTTTCTAAAAATAAGATTATAAGACAATTAGGGGGCGAGGGTGGTAATGGAAGGTGGAAATGAGGTTTTAGACCTCACATCACCTACATTTTAGCCTTGAGAAGGCTCCAAGCTAGTTACACTAAATGCTTTAATACTAGATACTTCGATCTCTCACCTAGGTAAGGATGATTGGCATGTAGGAAGGCGAATGGATAACTAGGGATCCATTAATTGGACCTAGGTGCAATTCCCAAAAAGAGCTACATATAAGCATTTTTCATAGAATCTTAGGTGATTTCAAGCACAAACCACAAAACAATTTATGGGAAATCATATAAAAATAGAACATAATCATTAGCAAACGAAATTAAAATGTTTACATATCACTTCTCCCCATCATGGTATCAAATTAACATTTTTGATCCCAAAAAACCCACCTAAGGGGCCTAGCTACTCATAGAATAAGAAAATACAAAAATGGAGAAGAAAGAGGTAGAAGTATCCATGGAGCTCAGTGTAGATGAAGAAATCTCCCTATCTAGGAGCTGTAAGGACGTTCTCCTCCCTCCTCCAAGGTAGAATGGCATGGGATGGTGGTGGAAAGTGGTCAAACCCCTAGAAAACTAGGGTTTGTTGGTGAAAATGGTGAAATGGGGTAGGGAAGTGATGGAAGGCTAAGGTACGAAATGGGGGAGCTAAGAGGGGGTATAAGGTAGCTAACCTTAAAGCCCAGTCACCACCTAAGTATATATAGGTGGTGGGGAAGCACTAGGTCAAGTGGAGGGTAGAATGGGTAGAACTATTGAAAAACTGGGTAGGGTTTCTGGCAGCACAACTGTGGTGGGTAGTGTTAGAACAATCATGGTGGGGTGGAATGGATGAGGTGAGAAATGGGAAAAATGGCAGAATGATTTGGGATTTTGGAAGGTTGGTGGAATGACTGTGGTGATCACCATAACCATGGTGGGTCACTGGTTGCAGGGCTGTAGTGAGTCACATGACTATTCTGTCTTGGAATTGCATCGGTTATTCCTTAGAGCACAATCATTCTGCCTCTGGATAACACGGTCGTTCTGGATGGCACGACTGCACTGGGGTCTTCTTGCCACGACTGTGCTATTTGTCATGACCTTGGTTCTAAGCTTTGTCTTCAAGGCCAAACTTTGTGTTTTCTTTGTGATCTTGATTGGGTCAGCACAACCTTTCCTTGGCATTACAACCGTGTTGGGGTCTCTAGCTATGCTTTGCTCTTGAACTTTGGATTTCAATGGACTTATTTACTTCACTTGAGCCTTCAGGAAGCTCTTGGACCCCTCTAATGGTGGAGGAACCCTAGGATTACCCTCATTCTCTAGCGTCCATCCAAGCATGGTCCAAGTACCTAAAAAACATGTAAGAACACACATAAGTGCATTTGAAAAAAATATGCATATTGAGGGAAATAACATATAACCTAATAGATTTAGATGTGACTGAAGTGCAATAAGACAAAAGATGAACCCTAAAATAGGGTCGCATCACCACCACAAACTTAAAACATACTTTTCCACAAGTATGCTCCAACTCAATCTCTCTTCAATTTTTCCAACAAATAAGAAATGACAAATGCATTGCAATAGATGTATATTGACTAGTAGGCTCAATGATGAATAAGTACATGTACATAACATCTCTCTTCTCCTCTTTCCAAACCAATCATGATTAAAGCACCGAGCATATAGAATTCACATATAGAGCATATAATACACAATCAATCCATATGGTTGTCTTGTAACTCTGGGTAAATCATTTCATGTAGTGACAATAAACAAATGACTAAGGTTGTTGTTTTACCTTCATGCATTCAATATCATATGTCAATCAACACTAAGTGATCCATGTGGCTGCAAAAAAGGGCAAAATGAGCTAGGGTATATGTTTTGTAGCTCAATGGGCATGCAAATAGAAGAAAGTGTTGTGGTAAGGGGTTGGAGTGATATTACACAGGACCACTCATATTCTCTTTATTTAGATGCTTTTAAATAGGATCATATTTTATTTTATTTTTGCATTTTTGTGTCTTTTTCTTTGCCCTTGGTGTAGATAGGGCACATGGTGGTGAAAGTGAAGCAAGGAGATATAGATATGGCGACCCCAAACTTTTAGAGGTGTCCAAGTCTGAATATGTGCTCTTTGGCATCCTTTCATGAGGCAGAGAGATAAGAAATAATGAAAGAAAAGTGACCCAAAGAGCGGTAACTAGTGTGGGTTTCAACATGATATCTCCTACTTGAAAATGTTACTCCCAACAATTTCATAAAGTAATGACATACCACATGAATGAGCAATATGAAAACCAAATTTTAATCATGACATTATACAAACCCTAAGTGTGTGCGATTTGCTTAAATCACAATTCAACCAAATGATTCACAAGTGTGAGAGAGGTGATTCACATGTAAAAAGTCAACAATTGAGGCCATTTATAAATAAAACATGAGAATGTATCATGCATTTATCAAAGGTCAACATTTTCAATTCAAGGAGCAGAGAATGGGTCTAAACATGTTTTAGGCAAGAAATTCTAATTTTGGGAAAAGTTGGCCAAAATGACGACAAAATGCCTTCAATCACACCTAAGCCTTCCTTATGAAACAAAAAGCAAGAAACAAGCAAATCCTAGATACAAACATGAAAAAAAAATACAAAAAGCTACATGCTATGCAACACATGGCAAAAAAAGTAATTTTTTTTTTGAAAATTATGCAAAAATGCAAGGAAATGAACTATATGGTATGCATGTATCCAAAGCAAGCAAAATCTAGTAAAGATGGCAAGAATTATGAAAAAAATTTAAATGGCATGATTAATTGAAAAATGAGTGAAAAGAAGGGTGTACTGCCCCACCACGCCAAACCTTTGAATCATGTTGTCCTCGACATGACTCTAAAGTCTAGGAGTGATAGGGTAGTCAATCACGGCTGTTGTGGTGGCTTGGGTGGTGCTCCTCCCTGTGGTGGAGGATATTGGTAGTAGCTACCCCAGTAGTCCACCTATGGAGGCAAGTAGGTCTTCTGATACCCAAACAATACACCCCACCAATCTCCCCCCCATTGGGGGTTCCTCTGTACCTACGCATTTTGAAAGCAATACATGTGATAGATCTAATGGTGAATTTGATGATGATCCAACTACATTGCATCTTGTGTCCTTTGAAAACCCTCATGTGCCCTCAGGATTCCCTCATGGGTCCTCTTGATGCCCTCCAACTGTGCATGCATAGTAGACATGCCATAGGCGTTCAGTGTGGGCTGTTGTAATGTTGTCGTCTTTGTCTCTCAGCTCTACACCCTAGGAGCCTCTCTCTCCTCTGTTGCTCTCCTTTGCTCTACTACTTGTGACTCTACTAATCCCTAGGAAAATATATGGGTTGATGTTGCCACATGTCCCTAGGATTCTCCTCTCCCACCTCAAAATATCCAAGAAATCCAAAGATGGGCCACGCCCCTCTAGGAGAGGTGTAGCATGATAAGGCAGCTCCATTGAGACTCCTGCATAAAGAGGTTTGACTTGGTAAATGATCTTTTGATTTACCACTAAATTGTTAGACGAGCAAATCAAGTATTGTAGGTCCACGAGTTTCCCTCCATCTGCCTTGGTGTAACCAGACACATCATGATTTAGGGGTAGATCAATGGAAGTCATAATCCCTCCCATAATAAAAGGGATCTTGCTCTTGGATAAGACTGTCTTCATATGATCAATAATTAATTCCCCCAAATTTACATGCTTGTCTTGTACCATCCATCCCAACATGGAAAGATCTTTCTTACTATAGCTACCATGGTTCTTGTGGGTGAAGATTTTGGTCGTTAAGACCTTCTAAATATATCTCAAAACGGGGTTTTGAGTCGAGCTTGTCTTTGATTTACTCGCTACAAAGATGCTCTGTCTGGTAAAACTCTTCCACATGGCTACATGAATAACATTAGTATCCTTGTCTATTGTAAAACCCTCCCTAAGCACACACATGCATGTAGCTGAATCAATATTGAGTTGTCCATAACTCGTGCACTCAAGGGGGCATTACATAAAACTGGCATACATAACGACAATATAATCAATCACACAAACTGAAGTATTAAAACATTCTCATGATTGTTCTTACAGAAGTAACATAAATGTTATTATAAGAAAAACTCATTTGACATCTTGAGTCTCCACTCTAAAGTTCTAAATATTAAAACATATAGCTGAGTCTATAAACCTGAGGATCATCTTATAGTTGGCATCCCACCAAATTTTATCATACTCTATCTTTGCACTCCAAGCCTCTAAATTCTACTTCTGTTCCTGCTCATCACCTGCAGACATCTCACCCCCAACCATGCATTAAAAAAATCAATTATTAGCATAAGTGGAATGAGTATTCTAATATATAAGTGATAACATGTTACATAATATTCTTGAGCATTATAAGCATGAAACTAATATTAGACTATGTATAAAATCTGAAACATAACATTCTTTTCTTTCTTTTGCTTAGTTATTATGTTTTTACTTTATCTTTCTCTGGAGATTTGTACTCTGGTACATGGGTCTCATGACCTACACCAAGGTGCTTTTGGTCACATAACATGCACTCTGGGCCTGGGTTATGACTCTCTTAATTTAATCTCTTTTGTCTATTTCTAAATTATATTATGTACATGCTCTGAATTAAGGCATCTTTTATTTATGACTTTTATCTAATTGTGGCCATCTTTATACGATAAGTCCTCCTCCATTGACATCGAAGTGTCCTCTATGGTGCAACACCCTTTATTGACACAACATGTCCTCTGTTGACACCGAAGTGTCCTCTATGGTGCAACACACTCTCTGTTGGCACAACGTGCCCTCTATTGACACAGAAGTGTCCTCTATGGCGTAATGCACCCTCTGTTGGCACTACATGCCCTCTGTGACACACATAGTGTCCTACGAATTGCCTCAGGACTCTCTGGTGAGGACTTATCATATAGTGTATTAGTGTTTTGGTGTCATTTTCTATCTTTGTTCTTAGCTTCTTAATCTCTTATCTGTGAATCTTCTTCTCAGATTCTATCTTTGAATCTTATTCTAGTAACTGTGAATCTACTTTTAATTTCTATCTTTGAGTATGTCCTTAATTTCTATCTCTGAATCTGATCTATTATCTCTGTATCTAAATCTTTGTCTTAAAATTCTGAAGTAAATCTACACCTGAATATAAATGTAAATATCAATTACTACATAAATGAGATTGGGTCTAAAACCCTTATCATGTATCCTTATCTACTATCTAGCTACTCACATAATGTGGAATCTAAGTATGAATCTAAATTGATATTTTTATTATCTGGATAGACCTCACTCTAATACTCTTCTTTGATAGGATGAATTAATTAACTTTTGATACTATATATATGACAACTAAGCCTAAAGGCTTAGTAAAAAGGATCTGAACTAAATATGGAATTCTAAGTATATGAGAGTTCTCAAGCATCAAACATCTAAACGAATGTGATTTCTGACAAGGTAACTCAATTTCTATAAAATCTCATTAAGTCTAATCTTAATACATTCATATGATCTTGAATCTTAAATCTTTAAGTAGGAATCTTATAGAATCCCATCTTGCAAATTAATCATGACTTAATGTCTCATAATTTGATAATATCATCATGAACTCAAGTTGTCACATATTCTAATCCCAACAGTACTTTTATCTTAAGGAGTGGACCATGTCTTAATATGTTCAAAACTCATATTCTCACTTTGTACTTAACTTTTATATATTAATCATTATAAGGAATCTATTTAACTTCTTAGTTCTTATATATCTACACTTATTAGAAATCTATATTACATTCCTCTTCTTGAAATTTTAATACATGGTTATATCTATTGATATGGGGAATCCTACTAGCATGTTCGCATTTAAATTCTTGATACATGGTTATATCACATAACCATGGAAGCGTGTCAATCTTACTTGCATTACTTATCTTTTAGCCTTGAGCATTCAGATTAGACATTACTAAGAAATATGATAGAAATATATATCCTTTATCCTTCTAATGAATTCAATTCGTGAACTTATCCAATCCATGGCACATCACTACTTATATAGAGCATATGAAATTCTACAATCATAAAGCACATAAAAATATTGCTTGCATATCATGACTTAGAATATTGGACATGAAGGTCTCGACTAAAAAGCATGTAAATGCACTAGGTTTGATAAACTTAAATACTCATGGGCATGAACACTTACGTCTCTTAAAGAAAACCTAATCACTCTTCTTAGGTTGAATAAACCCTAGTCTTGGGGTTGATGAGCTATAATCACCATGTTCAGTCAATAGTCATTCATTAATAATTATAATCACCTTAGTAGCTAGGGTTTCATGGTTCTTGGCTAAAGGAGTGAAACTCAGTTAAAACAGGCTTGGAAACTTTGTCCATCGTCTAGATCTTGAAAAATCGATCAAAATTCATATATAACTCGACATTATATGAGTTACAGATTTATTTCTAAGATTTATACAACTTAGGAACTTATTTAACCAAAATCAATGTTTATTTACCTCATGTGGGTACTAACTGGATCAGGGTATGATCTACCTTGGGCGAGATTCACTTGATCCGGTCCTCCCCTTCGTCCTAGCAGGTCACGAATGAGGGTGTGCCCCCTGTTTCCTCTATTTTATAGAGTACCAGGTCGGGGGCATCTCAGCGACACTCCACGCAAATCCAACTATGGATCTTGCTCCATGATCAGGCCTTTGAGATGCCTGGTCCTCCACCCAACCCAGCCAACCAACTCCTTTCTCTATCTTCTTCTTACTTAAACCTGAATGCACTGCAAGGGTGGGGGTGGCGACCATCCTAGGACATGGTGGCTGGATCCATTCATGGCGACTCAAGAGACGCACGACCAGGGGTCTAGGAAGCTACTGTGGGATTTTGCTTGCTTCCTCATCATCTTGCCAAAACCCGCACACATTAGAGGTCCCTATTATCAAGCTTTACATGCTTGTTGTGATTTAGATGGAGTGAAGAAGCTACTGCAGACTCTGAAGTGCTTTTCCATATCTCCATGGACAGATGCACATGTCTGAAGTTCCTCATTGGTGAGGATCCAACTTGTTGTTGGCGGGTCTTGTGGGTTGAGAACACCAGATCTTCACATCAGAAAATGGAAGTCGAGGTGGGTTTCACGAGATCGAGAGATGGTATAGCAACAACAGATTGAAGGGTGTTGGTGTTGTGATGGAGAAAAATGGCGATGATCACATAGAAGGTTCTGGTGGCAAAAAATTGGGCATCTTTTATATGCTAAGCTCTAGGGTTTGAGTTAGAAATTGATGTGTGTGGTATTCTGTCTTGAATCCAACGGGGAAATTTGTTTCCAAAACCTTGATCAGGACTGCAAGAAAATCAACGAGATTGAGAGTTTGGAAACCTTGGGATTATGTTCCTTGGAGTTTGGTCAGATGCAGGAGTCATCCAATGGCTCAACTCAAAATTGTGTACAGGAAAAACTTGGGAAACTATGCGTGACAATGAGGAATTTGTGGAGGCTATATTTCTCTTGCTCCCATAAATCAAATTAATAATATTAATGCATTAAACTTATACTTTCTTTCTAATTTGATTTGAGGGGTCAAACAAGGTTCTGTTCACTCCAAATTTGGTCTACTAGTCAATTAGAGGATCTAAAACAATACTATGAGGTAGTTTCCAAATCTGATGATCAGACAATGAACTATTACTAGGATATGATTAGTATTGCTTTTGTACATTTGGGGTTTACCTTAGTTGCATTGAATCTATATTGATGAACTTAGGCCACTTAGAGCGCATATGGTGATGAATCTACATTAAGGAGAGAGAAAGTACATGTGACACCCATGCACAAAAGCAAGATTACTCAAAACAAAACCATGGAAGAAAGATTAACAAGCAGATTACCAGAAAATACTCAAAATTCAAAACCATCTTTAAAAAAACTACCAAATAGCAAAAACCTTTTCGTACGATTTCTTTCATGCCTCAAAGCACTTACTGTGTGTGCCATCATCCTGTTACCAAAAAACCTATGTCAGAACATATATACATATATCCACTACATCTGTATACAAAAGGGCACACAAGCCAATCACATATCGAAAGCACATCCACGAAACATCCCCAAAGACTCGAGTGTACAGGGATGACTCTAGGACTCTAACAACAATAGACATCCAACAACACTTCCAACCTTGTTAGCTACCACCTCTCTTACTACTCCTCAACCTTTGTTGCACGATCTCTACCTCATCATGCACGTCCACCTAAAAAGGATGTGGGAAACCCATGGGGTGAGATTCCAAATCTCAGCAAGAGATATAACTCTCCACCAACTCTATTATTATCACATATAAGATAATTAAAGCAAGCAGTAAGGTTACAAATATGATAAGCATGAAATCATTATTAACAGACTAAAAAATTACTATTGGATTATGATAAATATTAACATTATAAAAGGAATATGACGAACATGTATATTTTATACCAACAATACTATATAAAATCAAGCAAGGTCTCATCCAAAAATTTTGTATTTGATCCTACACAAGTATACTACATGGCTATTTATGCATTTTATTATGCCCCAAGAATTCGAGTCATACCACCCAAATCCAACCGACCACTACTAAGTCAAAATCGGTTCCATACAAGGTCAATGGAAGAGCCTGACTCCATGACCTTCCCACACCTCTTGGTCAGCACAAGAGAAAACACCACATATACATATCAGTCAACTACAACAATGACATATTTTCAAGCTCAGGGATTGGCAAACGCACATACCTACCCCGCCTTGGTATAGGTACGATGCTAGAAGAACAAGATCACACATGGCCATTCTAATAAGTAGTGGCTCACGCATGGCCATCCATATATCACAATAAGATTGATTCATGCATGGTCGTCTCCCACAACCTGTAATCAAGGATGCAAAGGAATACTTGACTTACATGCTACATATTAAAAAATATGCGCTCCAAATTAAACTCATTTCACCATTCAGTAAAAGCTAACACTGAATGGATCTATGGTACATGGCAAGCTACAAGATTAGGTTCCACTTACTTAGTTAGGTCAGTTAAGTGTCTTTTAGCATCAATAAAGTTACAACGTATAAACTTTAAACAAGTTCTATACATATAAGGGCATAACACATCACCCGAACATTTTTGAGCATATAAGGTGTGATCACATCACATTATCACTTGATGCTTGTCATTCATCGTAATTCTCATCACAAGGACCACATACTTTTGGGGTAGCAACCCCTCATCTCATTACTGAGGAAATTATCATCTCAAGTAAGGCAATAAGCCATCATTAGGTCATAAGACCATTTACCTCTTCTTCCAGTGATACCAACATCACACATGCCTCACAAGGCCCATTCAAATATCTCATAAACACCATAGCTCTTACCTAGCTATGAATATCCACTTGTGTTACCTGCATGGTTAGGAACTTATAATAAGAAAGATAGTATTTCATTATCACTACCATTTCATCAAGATTCATAACATTCACATTCATCATTAGGGTTAGGGTTCCCTTCAACCGATTAGGGTTTACAAAGTTGGATCAACAATCGAATTAGATCATCACTTCTATTATTACTATAAGGTGTGTTATGAAATTATAGGTCATAGAAAACAACACTCCTTTATTGTTCATGCAACCACCCCATAGGGTATCTCAACATACCATGTAACCCTATCATCAACATGATATATCATAACCACCATCACAAGGTATCGTTTTAGACCTATCATATAGTGTATCATCTTAGACCATCTTGGTGTATCGGTTGATATTTGTCATAGGGTGTCAACTTGTCATCATCATTACATGTTGAATACCACTATGCAAGGCACAAGGGATAACCTTACAAGTGGTGTATCGGTTGAGCACTCATGGTGTCGGGTTACCCTCCTAAAGGTGTGACCGGCTACACCACCTAAAGGTGTGACGTGTAACACTTAGTGTTTTAGGAAACCATAGGTATGTCATGTTTTTAAGGATAGGGTTTCAACAAGGCATCACAGTTCACCACTTCAAGGTATATTGGGCAACCCTACACTAAAGTGTGTCGACTTCTTACTCAACCACGACATCACAACTTGACACTCAAAGCAAACCAGCTCATAAGATACTACCCTGGTCATGATGGGATAACACCCTCAAGGCATATCGGTTAGGCACTTCTAGGGCATGACATGCTAGCTTCATCGAAGCATGTTGACCTAAGCAAACATATCGGTTTACCACCCACAAAGCATGTCGACCTAAGCATCTTCAAGTCATGATGACTTGTCACATGGTGTGTCAATATATGCACCACAAGTCATGATGACCTCCCCAACATAGTGCATGTGTGTGGACTTGTCATCTTCAACCTTAGAAAGGTCAACCACCAGTCCATCTACTAGAATGGAAAGAAGGTGCAAGATGTAGGCAGCAACTTAAACAAGATTCCTTCACCAAAACAGTTCTCTAAACTACCAAAAACTACTAGCATGCATGAGTTAAATGATCAAGAGATGAAGAACAACATAAGCATATGAAGAGTGAAAATAACCAAGGAGGTTAAGAGTTATATAACCCGCCTCAAATATCATCACCAAGATCCAAGCTCTAAGGTCAAGTTTCAAGCTCACGACCTCAAGGTAGAAGATGATCCACCAACTTGGTCACCACAACACCTTCAAGGAAGAAGATGAGACCAAGGTTAAGATGGCTTAAGATGAAAAGAAGGTATCCAAGATCCATGATCGAGAAAAAGAAAAAGAAGAAGAAGAAGAAAGCTAGGAAACATATCTTACCAAGGTAGAAGATGGAAGATGATCAAGGAACAACACAACTTGGAACTCGTCCACCAAGCTTCAAGAGAGACTCTCTTTCTCCTTAAGCTTCTCAAGGTCGTCCACCAAGAAGGAGAGAAAGCAAATATGGCCAAAAGGATTCTCTTGCATGGAGAGAAAGAGGATTATATACTATATGGATGAGAGAGGGATCATGGAAGAAGTGTCATCACCTTAAGAGATTGGGTGACACTTGTCCATGATAAAAGAGCCACATGAAACAACATTCAATACATGATGATAAGGTCAAGGCTAGGGCTTGTTCTAAGGTCATGACTGATACGGTATCTCTACACACCCACAAACCGATAGGTAGAACCCTACACACTCACAAACCAATAGGGCACAACCCTACACACTCACAAATGGATAGGTCACAACCCTACACACTCACAAACCGATAGGGCACAACCCTACACACTCACAAATTGATAGGCAACCTCTCGAAAACTCTTCAACCTGAGACAACACATCTAAGTGCAAGGCACACCTCACTCATGTATTCAAAACATCACCAATGATGTCACCATACAACCAAGACCAAAGCAAGGTGCCCATCTCTCTGTCTCTTCTCTAGATGATGCCAAGAGAGAGAAGGAACACTATAGAGGTGGAAAACTTGCACATCAACCCCTGCTCTGAATGAATTGCAAATTGCACCAAAACCTCACCACAAAACACAGGCATCATCCAAACAAGCTCAAACAAGAAAGTTAAACTTTCTACATGCCCTAATTACATCTCAGATGATTAGAGCAAGGTTCTAAGCAAAATACTTAGGCAAAACAAATAGGGTTATCCCAAAACGTGGGTTAGGGTCCTTACAATACATTATATTGAAGCTTTGGTTTATTTGAATATTCCTCAAGATCAAAGGACATTTATTGAAATCATTATTGAAAGGGTCAGAGATAAATTCTGTTACTCATATTTGTAATATTGAAATGTACACTCATTTAGTCGGGTTATTTGCATTGGCGTCCAACAAATTTAATTATTTAGTACAATATTTATGAAGGACTTACTTGTAATTATTTTCTTTGTATTGAATTTTTGGGGTGTTACAATTCTACCCACCTTAAATAAATTTCATCCTCAAAATTTGATTAGTCTACCCACCTTAAGATTTCACATATTTTGTGCATACTATATTTCTAATCATATTAAAAAGGCTCATTTACATTCTCTAAGTGTAGTCTTCTCTCATGGTTAAACACATATATCTAGCATCATTATCTGGAAAACATGTTGATATACCACTAATGAATCTTGAAATCTAAATTATACCTTCACCACCTATACTGGTAAGGACTCTAGCATGCCTCCTTTCTGAGATTGGATTAGGGATTTGGTTCACTTAAAACCAACTCTCTTATATATGTCAAAGTATCCACCCTTCGTTTACATGCTCACTCTTACTATGTGTATGATTAGGATTAGATGACTATATGTCTTAAACTTTTAATGCAAACACTTGTTTTCTTTTTTGCCTTTGGATACATGTCAGTTGGTCATATATTCAGAGGTGACATGTCTTAACACTTATCTTAGAACCTCCCTCGTGCACATGTCCCATACCACATGCACTTGAAAGGACATGAAAAGCATGATTATGCACATAACATTCTCTCTACAAAATCCCATAAGCTTGTGTCCCATACCACAAACATGTGGGAGACAGAGAGAGCATGCTATATACAATTCTATAGTTAACATAAAAGTCTAAAACATCTAGGTACATAACTCTAATCCCTATTTAAAGTCCTTTTGTCTGTCTAGACCTGTACTTTGATTTCTAATGTCATTCACTCACTTATTCTATACCTAGGGCTATTATTTATCTTTCTAAATATGTATTCTACTCTCACATAGCTTTTTATAGGGTGGTCTTAAGTAAGAACATGAGAATTCATCTGGTGGCCAACTATAATGTTGCTTTGATACCATATTATAATACCCTCCCTACGAACACACATGCACGTAGCAGAATCAACACCGAGTTATCCATAACTCGTGCACTCAAGGGGGCATTACATAAAACTGGCATACATAACAACAATATAATCAATCACACAAACTAAAGTATTAAAATATTCTCATGATTGTTCTTATAAAAGTAACATAAATGTTATTACATGAAAAACTCATTTGACATCTTGAGTCTCTATTCTAAAGTTCTAAATATTAAAACATAAAACTGAGTCTATAAACCTAAGGATCGTCTTATAATTGGCATCCCACCATATTTTATCATACTCTATCTTTGCACTCCAAGCCTTTAAATGCTACTTCTATTCCTTCTCATCACCTACGGACATCTCATCCCCAGCCATGCATTAAAAAAAGTTGTTAACGTAAGTGGAATTAGTATTCTAATATATAAGTGATAAAATTCTATAAAATATTCTTGAGCATTATAAGCATGAAACTAATATTAGACTTTGTATAAAATCTAAAACATAACATTCTCTTCTTTCTTTTGCTTAGTTCTCATCTTTTTACTTTATCTTTCTCTGGAGACCAGTACTCTAGTACATGGGTCTCATGACCTACACCAAGGTGTCTAGGTCACATAACAAGCACTCTAGGCCTGGGTTACGACTCTCTTATCTTAATCTCTTTCATCTTATTTCTAAATGAGATTATGTACATGCTCTGAATTAAGGTATCTTTTATTTATGACTTTTATCTGATTGTGGCCATCATTATATGATAAGTCCTCCTCTTTTGACACCGAAGTGTCCTCTATGGTGCAACACACCCTGTGTTGGCACAACATGCCTCTATTGACACCAAAGTATCCTCAATGGTGCAACACACCCTGTGTTGGCCAACATACCCTCTATTGACACTAAAGTATCCTCTATGGTGCAACACACCCTTTGTTGGCACTACATGCCCTCTATGACACACATAGTATCCTCTGAATCATCCCTGGACTCTCTGGTGAGGACTTATCATATAATATATTAGTGTTTTGGTGTCATTTTCTATCTCTATTCTTAGTTTCTTAATCTCTTATATGTGAATCTGCTTCTCAGATTCTATCTCTGAATCTCAATCTCTTGACTGTTAATCTACTTTTAATTTCTATCTCTGAGTATGTCCTTAATTTCTATCTCTGAATCTGATCTATTATCTTTGTATCTGAATCTTTTTCCTTAAATTTTTAAGTAAATCTACACCTGAATATGAATGTGAATCTCAATTACTACATAATTGAGATTGGGTCTAAAACCCTTATCATGTATCTTTATCTAATATCTGGCTACTCACATAATGTGGAATCTAAGTATGAATCTAAATTGATATTTTTAATATCTGGATAGACCTCACTCTAATACCCTTCTTTGGTAGGATGATTTAATTAACTTTTGATACTAGATATATGAAAACTAAGCCTAAAGGCTTAGGAAATAGGATCTGAAATAAATATGTGAATTCTAAGTACATGAGAGTTCCCAAGTATCAAATAACTAACAGAATGTGATTTCCAACAAGGTAACTCAATTTCAATAAAATATCATTAAGTCTAATATTAATACATTCATATGATCTTGAATCTTAAATCTTAAAGTAGGAATCTTATAGAATCTTGTCTTGCAAATTAATCATGACTTAAAGTCTCATTATTTGATAATATCATCATGAACTCAAGTTGTCACATATTCTAATCCCAATAGTACTTCTATCTTAAGGAGTGGACCATGTCTTAATATGTTCAAAACTCATATTCTCACTTTGCAGTTAACTTTTATGTATTAATCATTCTGAGGAATCTATTTGACTTCTTGGTTTCTTAGATCTCTACACTTATAAGAACTTTGTATAACATTCCTCTTCTTGAAATATTAATACATGGTTATATCTATTGATATGGGGAATCCTACTAGCATGTTTGCTTTTAAATTCTTAATACATGGTTATATCACATAATCATGGAAGTGCGACAATCTTACTTGCATTACTTATCTTGTAACCTTGAGCACTAGGATGAGACATTACTAAGAAATATGATAGAAATATATATCCTTTATCATTATAATGAATTTAATTCATGAACTTTAGCCAATACATGACACATCACTACTTAAGGTATAGCGCGTATGAAATTATACAATCATAAAGTGCATAAAAACATTACTTGTATATCATGACTTAGAATATTGGACATGAAGGTCTCAACTAAGAAGCATGTAAATGCACTAGGTTTGATAAACTTAAATATTCATGGACATGAACCACTTACCTCTCTTAAAGAAAACCTAATCACTCTTCTTAGGTTGAATAGACAATAGTCTTGTTCTTGGGTTTGATGAGCTCTAATCACCATGTTCATTCAATAGTCATTCATTAATCATTATAATCACCTTAGTAGCCAGGGTTTCATGGTTCTTGGTTAAATGAGTGAAACTTAGAGTCAAAATAGGCTTGAAAACTTTGTGCATCGTCTAGATCTCGAAAAATTGATCAAAATTCATATATAACTCAACATTATTTGAGTTACATATTTATTTCTAAGATTTATACAACTTAGGGACTTATTTAAACAAAAATGAGTGTTTATTTACCTCATGTAGATGCTAACTATATCAGGGCAGGATCCGCCTTGGGTGAGGTCTGCTTGATCTGGTCCTCGCCTTCATCCTAGCGGATCGGGGACGGGGGTGTGCTCCCATGTTTCCTCTATTTTACAGAGTACCAGGTCGGGGGCATCTCTACGACGCTCCAGACAAAACCGGCTATAGATCTTGCTCCATGACCAAGACTTCGAGATACCTGGTCCTCCACCCAACCCAGTTGACCACCTCCTTCCTCTATCTTATGATTTCTTGAACCTAAATACCACCACAAGGGAGGATGGAGGCCATCCTAGGACATGGCGGCTGGATCCATTCATGGCGACTCAAGAGATGCACGACCAGGGGTCTAGGAAGCTGCAATGGGTTTTTGCTTGCTTCCTTGTCATCTTGTCAGAACTCACACACACTGGAGGTCCCTATTATGAATCTTTACACGCTTACTGTGATTTTGCTGGTGTTGAAGAAGCTATTGAAGACTATGAGGTGATTTTCCATATCTCCCTAGACAGTTGCACATGTCTGGAGTTCCTCGACGATGAGGCTCCAACCTATTGTTAGTGGGGCTTCTGGGTTGAGAGCACCAGGTCGTCGCATCAGAAAATGGATGTGGGGGTGGGTTTCATGGGATCGAGAGATGGCGTAGCAACAAAGGATTGAAGGGTGTTGGTGTTGTGATGCAAAACAATGGCGATGATCACACAGGAGGTACTGGTGGCATAAAATTGGGCATCTTTTATACGTTAAGCTCTAGGGTTTGAGTTAGTAATTGATGTGTGTGGTATTCTATCTTGAATCCAATGGGGAAATATATTTCCAAAACCTTGACAGGACTGCGAGAAAATCAGCAAGATTGAGAGTTTGGAAACCTTGGGTTTCTGTTCCTTGGATTCTGGTCAGACACATAAGTCATCCAACGGCTCAACTCCAAATTGCGTACAGGGAAAACTTGGGAAACTACACGTGACAACGAGGAATTTGTCAAGACTATAGTTCTCTTGATCCCATAAATCAAATTAATAATATTAATGCATTAAAACTTATACTTTCTTTCTAAGTTGATTTGAGGGGTCAAACAAGGTTCATTTCACTCCAAATTTGGTCTACTTGTCAATTAGAGGATCCATAACAATATTGTGTGGTAGTTTCCAAATCTGATGATCAGGCGATGAACAATTACTAGGTTATGATTAGTATTTCTTCTGTCATTTGATGGCTTATGATTGATGCCCAAGTGATATGGTCACTTAGGATTTACCTTAGTTGCCGTGAATATATTTTGATGAACATAGGCCAATTAGAGCACATATGGTGATGAGGCTACATTAAGGAGAGAGAAAGTACATTATATTGAAGCTTTAGTTTTTTGAATATTCCTCAAGATCAAAGGACATCTATTGAAATCCTTATTGAAAGGGTCAAAGAGATATTATGTTACTCATATTTGTAATACTAAAATGTACAATCATTTAGTTGGGTTATTTGCATTGACGTCCAACAAATTTAATTTATTTAGTATAAAATTTATGAAGGAATCAATTGTAATTATTTTCTTTGTATTGAATTTTTGGGATGTTACATTTGTACTCCCTTGATCAAGTAGGATTTTTATCTCAGGGTTGGGAGCAAAATGTTGTTGAGAAAGGAGGCAATGATGAGGTGAGTTTCATTCTCCAAACTGTCACAGAGGGCGCATGTGAGACGTTCTCCAAAGTGGAAAAAAATTGTTGTGTGAGCTCAATATATGTCTCTTGGACTATGGACAGTACATCAAACAATCCAATGGGTTCCAAGACATCTTGCAAAAAGAGAAGATATTCAAGGCTTCCATTGCCTCCTAGAAAACGTAGCAAGTGGTAATCATGCCATGTGTCAGACACTATGGATGTCGTGGCTTCTTCACCTGACTATTTCTCACATTTGGGTCCTCCTTGTGCTGATCATTTCACATCTCCTCAAGTGGTTCATCTTGCATCTATTACTCCTAATCATCAAGAAGTAGTCTCCTTCAAGCTTGCGACTGTGGTTGCGTCTATGGTGTGACTGAAGAAGTTAAAGGTCGAGATGTTGAAGTAGAAGGTAGAGCCGATGAAGGTTGTGGTGTTGCCCTTGAAGAAGTCAATTGTTATGATACCACCACTCCACTTGGTTTTAGAGTTATGGATTCCTCCACCATGGGATCCATCGATGTATTCAAGCTGGCCGCCGAAATACAAGGTGTTTTTCCATGAGAGTAGGAGGCAAACGATGGTGGTGGAGGAGAAAGACTTTGTCGAGGATGAAGACGAGTTGTTTTTGGGAAGATGACCATAGGAGATGACTTCTTTGGTTCTTATCACTACTTGCTTTGTGACTTCCTTCGTCTTGGGTGGATTTTGGATGAAAATGTGGAGAATTAGTTTTTTTTCAAGTTCTAGACAATTGGGGCGGAATGGAGAGAAGGGTGTGGATTTGATGGTGGAAATGGGGTCAAAATGGTTGATGGAGATGGGGAGAAGGTTGATAGAGGTGAATGGAGGTAGATTGGGGGTGAAGGAGGAAGAAATCAGAGCTTGGAGGTGTTGGGAGACCACCACACAACTACTGGAACGTGGACGTGAGCATGGTGGCTCACGCAATTGAAGAATGAAATGAACTAGAAAGTGCTAGAATCGATCAACTTAAGTGGGTTGGGCACGCGGAAGAATGGTCATTCTTGTCTCCACGACCATGTTGGCTGGCTGGCTACACGGTATGTTGGGTCACAGGGTTGTGGTGTCTGACTCGTCAAATGACCATGCTATCTTACACGACCATTCTAGTTTGTGATTTCTTTCCTTGATTCATCTATATCTCTGTGTTGTTTTGAGTAACCCACCACGACAACTTCATGGTACCACAGTCATGGTGGACATTGTAGTGGGTCATTTCAACTTGAATTTAAATTAAAACATCAAATCTTTGATCCCATGTGATGTTTCATCAAATTTCTTCAACATTTTAGCCAACTCTTTTCATTTCATTACACTTTCACATGGACATCTAACACCTAGATAAAACTATTAAAAACAAGTGTGTTTTCATAGAAAAGTGTAAAATAACCAAAAGTATCAATAATGAAAGGTTGTGTGAAAAATTTCCCAAACCTAGGTTGGTTGTCTCCCACTAGTATTAAGTTTCATGCCTTCATCCAAGCCTCTTGTAGTTCTCTCAATCAATCAACCATTTGGAATTGTCGTGTGTTCACTCTTGCAATAGACACATCCCTCATTTGCATTCAAAAGATGTGTCGTATCGCATTGACCACAAAAGCTATCATGAGGTCTTCCATCTGAATCCCCTTTCTTTCAAGTAATCAGCTGGATTGTTCAAGTGACCATGATCAACATCCTCATCTCGGGCTCACCGGGTTAGGGTCTTGAACATATTGATCTTTATCGTATCCATGAAAGATATTGTCATTGTGCCACCATGCATATGTATCTTGGCATGAACTATAGATAGGAATGGTCTCCCCATGATGATGGAATTCTTCCTATCCTCCACACTCCATGTCAAGAGCAATGAAATTACCTAGTAACTTTACTTCCCTTTCCCTATCTATCATCACCAAAACATCATCCAGTCTTCCTCTAGGCACTTTGGTGAAGAAGTACACCAATTGGAGTGTGTAATGGGATGGTTTCAACTTTCCTAACCCCAACTCAACATAGACACTATATGGTATCAAGTTCACACTAGATCCCAAATCAAGTAGGGATTGGTCTATGCAATGTCCTCCTATATAGCTAGGTATGATTGGGGCTCCTGGGTCTTTCCTCTTAATGGGAAGTGAGTGTTGGATGATAAAGCTCACTTGTCAGTCAGCTTGATCTTTTTATACATCGTCCCCATTGACTTCCTATTTATAGTACACAAATCCTTGATAAACTTGGCATAAGTTGGGATTTGATTGATAGCATTCAACAAAGTAATATTCACCTTCACCTGCCAAAGCAACTCTAGAATGTCAACATTGTATTTTTGCCTCTTTTTTACTATTGGGGGCTCATCCAATGATTTAGGGAATGGTGGCTCACTTCATTTTTCCTTACTTGCATCAACATGGTTTTCTTGTGGCATGCCATGAGGTGGAACACTGGGAATGGTAGAACCTACAAACAGAGTGTAAGGTGGAGCACATGGTATACATACTCAACATGAGGTGTCACAATATCATCTTCACGAATCTCAATCATAGTATCATTACTTGGCTTCTTTGACCTTGTTTCATCAACATCCATTTGGCTTGTGGGCTGCTTAAGAGAGCTTCCACTCCTTGGAAATCTCACAACACTACCTTGCTCATGGTGGAGAGGGGGAGTGGGCTGTGGTTTTATAGTAGGTGGAGGTGACCCTTGGTATTAGAATTGAGGTGGAGGAGAAAATTGAGGGCGGTAGGTGAATTAGTGAGATGGTTGTGGTGATGGAGGTGGTGGAGGTGTATAAGGCTTAGGGTGGACTTGAAAGTGACATATGGGTTGGACTTGCATAGGGGTGGACTATAGAAAACTTGAGAAGAACCCATTGGTCCACTTGATTCATTGAAATTCATTATGGGTTGAGAGGATAGTTTTACTTCCTCTTGAAGAGCAAGTATTGAAGAGAGCTGCTACATTGTGTCCTCAAGTCTTGTAACATCCTTTTGCACATCATCAAATCTTTTCAATCTAGAGAAAATTTCCACCTCAAACCTTGAGCTATATCTTGTACTTGGTTGTTCAGGGTTGCTTGAGAATAGGTGTCTTCACTTCTTCACCAAAGGATTAAACAAAATTAACTGAGTGGCAAGGACACTTGGTTCTTCATAAAGTTCACCATTTCTCCATGAATCTTCATCATTTGTTGGCTTGAATCATTAGGAGCTGGAGATATCACACCAAAGGGCCATTCACCATCATTAGTCATGCTAGAAGCCAGATCCTTGAATTTTCTGCTAACTACTCAAATAAGAGCCATGTCTCCTCATGTGGCTTAGCCATAAAAGCTCCTCCTCAAGAAGAATCCACTGTAGCTTGACCTGTTGGACATAGAATGGAGTAAAAAAGACCGGACAAGCTTCCATTAAGGGATCTCATGGTATAGAGACTCTCTAGACATATTTTGAAATCACTCGCAATTATCATGGAATCACTCATTATCCACTTGATTGAAACTGGCTATGGCATGCCACATTTGTGTCAACCTTGCAATGGAGTAGAATTTCCTTAAGAAGGCATTCTTCATCTCTTCCCAACTCATGATGTCCCTTCTAAAATCATACCAATTTTTAGGTTTGTCATCAAGGGAGAAATAGAACAAGGTCAACTTGATTAAGTCATCACTGGTTGTCGGCGTCCTGAAGGTAAATCATACTTCAAGAAAATAGTCCAAGTTATTGTAAGAGTTCTCACTCTCTGAGCCGTAAGGGAAGGAGCCCAAGAAGACTGGAGGTATAGAGTGGCATTGATCAACTCTATTAGCAATTAAAGATTTGTAGTTGCTAGGCATGAAGCATTCATACAGTGGCTTGTGAGGTGCATTTTGGCCTTCCATCTTGTCTTCCATGGGTTGCTTGTCACATGCACAAGGCACAACCAAATAAAAGAGGACAAGTTAGCAAAACAATATGCACAACTAATACAAAGAATAAAGAATAAAAATGATGAGGGCAGTAGGAAAAGATCAAAGCTAAACTAACTAGCTAGGCTGAGCGCCTAGCGCCTTTCTCCCTAACACCGAAGCTATAAAACTTGGTGCTTTTTTCTCCATAACCTTGAGGTATACACATTGATCAATTGAATCTTGACTAGATGCAACCCTAGGTTTGGGGCACACTTGAATCTTTCAATATTTATAAGGATCCCTAAAAGCTCACTCACATACTCTAACACACACATCAACAAGCGCATGAGGTTGCATCGTAGAATAGGAAAGCGACAAGTTAGGGGTTGAACCCAAGGGAGAGAGGGGGCACTATACTTGAGTTAGCTTCAGATAGGTTCCTACTATGGAGTCTAGGTTTGAAGGGTACAAAGTTGGTTTTGTTAATTACACTAAGTGTGAGAAAGCAAACAATTAAAGGAGAACAAACAAGACCAAAACCTAAGCTAACTCTAGATGATTTAGTTCCAATGGGAAAAGGAAGCAAATTTAAGCAATGAATGAGCAAATAACATTAAGGAAAGCAACAAGATATCTACATTATGCTAAGATATAAATTAAGGCTAAAGGACAATAGAGAACTAAACTAGCAAGAACAAAACAAGAGCAAGGCAATAAACTAATTAAGAAAGTAAAGAACTAACTAAGCTAACACTAGCTAAGAAAGAAGGCAAATAGGGGTTTAAATAATTATGGGAAGTGTGGGCTGTTTGGGGGGGAATGCACTTGTCGATTTGGTTGGTGGTGATAACATGCATACATTATTATTTCATTTATATTACCAAACAAAACAACAAGATAGATGCCAATGAGTTGCCTTAAACTATTAATTGGCCATGGATAACATAGGATGTGTATAGGGGAACTAGTCCTCATCACCTCCTATCCACCCTTACGAGGATCAGTTGGATAAGGCTTCAGGTGGAATTCAATTAGGATCTAATCAAGTGTAGGTTTCTAGGAAGAAGCTTCTAACGCAATTAGAGGCCGAGGGTAGTGATGGAAGATAGAAATGAGGTTTTAGACCTCACATCACCTACATTCTAGCCTTGAGAATGCTCCAAGATAATTACACTAAATCCTTCTATACTAGATACATAGATATCTCACCTAGGTGTAGGAGGATTCATTAGCATATTAGAAGGTGAATGGCTAACTAGGGATCGATTACCTAGGAGCAATTCCCAAAAAGAGCTACATATAAGCATTTTCCCTAGAATCTTAGGCGATTTCAAGCACAAATCATAAACAAATTTATGGGAAATGAGATTAAATAAAAAAAAATCATTAGAAAATGAAATTACAATGTTTACATATCACTTTCCTCTAACACAATATCAAAGTAACATTTTTGATCACTAACAACCCATCTAAAGGGCCTAGCTACTCATAGAACAAGAAAATACAAAAATGGAGAAGAAAGAGGTAGAAGTGTCCATGGAGCTCGGTGTAGATGAAGAAATATCCCTCTTGAGAAATTAAAGGACGTTCTCCTCCCTCCCAAAAAGGTGGAATGTCATGGAATGGTGGTGGAAAGTGGTCAAAACCCTAGAAAACTAGGGTTTTGGTGGTGGAAATGGTGAAATGAGGTAGGGAAGTGATGGAATGGCTAAGGTACAAAATGGGGGAGCTAAGAGGGGGTAGAAGATAGCTAGCCTCAAGGTATAGCTACACCCAAATATATATAGGTGGTAAGGAAGCATTAGATCACGTGGAGGGTAGAATGGGTAGAACAGTGGAAAAATTGGGTAGGGTTTTCGGTAGCACAACCGCACTGGGAAGCACATCTACGGTGGGGTGCAATGACCAAGATGAGAAATGGGAAAATGACATGTTGATTTGGGATTTGGGAAGGCTGGTGGCATGGCCGTTTTGTCTTGGAATTGCACTAGTCGTTCCTTGAAGCACGACCATTCTGACTCTGGCCAACATGGTTGTTTTGGATGGCACAACTGTGTTGGGGTCTTCTTGACACAGTCATGTTGACTGGCATGGCCACAGTGCTGAGCTTTGTCTTCAAGTTTGAACTCTATGATTTCTCTATGATTTTGACTTGGTTAGCATGATTGTTCCTTGACACCACAATTGTGTTGGGGTCTTTAGCTGCACTTTGGTCTTGAACTTAGGATTTTAATGGACTTCTTTACTTCACTTGAGCCTTGAACACTAGGGTAGGTTGGGGGAAGCTCTAGGACCTTACTTGGACCCTTTCAATGGTGAAGGAATCCTAGGATCACCCTCCTTCTCTCCCCTCCATCCAAGCATGCGCCAAGTACCTGAAAAACATGCAAGGAACATATGTTCATTTGATAGAAATCTGCATATTGAGGGAAATAACACGTAATCTAACCTATTTATATGTGATTGAAATGCAATAAGACACAAGATGAAGCCCTAAAATAGGACTGCATGAGTGACCAATCAGGAAGTTTATCCTGGCTTACATGTGAGTGAAGACAAAACATGTTGTTAAGGTTAGTGGTGGTATACGGGCCCAATCGTCATTCTGAAAACTCTACTAGAGCCTTGGGCCAACCATTACAAATGGTATCAAGGGAAAAAAACCACTAATAGGTGGGGCCCCACATGAGCATGTTGCATGCCAGTCATGAGTTGTGCATTCCAGGCATGGTAGAAAGGGTTGTCCATGGTGATGTAGCCACCCTTGAACTGGTAGCCATGATCGCGAGCTAGTATCCATGGGTCATTCTGGTTTGCATTAAAATGGGGAAATATTATGAGGCCATATAGTTACTCCTTGATGAGGACATCAATATCTAAGTGGGGGAGATTGTAACGTCCAAAAAATTTGAGGCATTGGATGAAACAATCTTAAAAGGAATGATTGGACTACCCATATCACCAAGGTACACCTCCTTTTTATGGAGCCCATCACTAAGAACTCCATAGTTAAGAATGCTTAGCTTGCATTAGTACTAGGATGGCTAACCAGTTGGGAAATTTATCTTGAGTTGTACATGAGTGAGGAAAAACTGTGCAGTTAAGGCTAATGGTGGTCAATGGGGCTAGTCGTCATTCCTAAAACTCTATTAGAGCCTTGGGCGGTAGGCCCGAGAATTACAAAATGTAAGGTGGATTCCTCCTTTAGTTTGCATCTTGAGAAAAGTTTGTCACCTGTCATCTTTCTCTTGTACCTCGTTACATTCATCAAGATGGCTTCATGTGCCAGAACCACCCGAATGTTTGAACTCAGGTTGGTAGCCTAGCACTCCATATCTCCTTCCATAATCATGTCCTCACCCGACTCTTACCTTGCATCAAAAACCCATATGCTGAGTTGGTCGTGAAGTTCCCCTCTCCCATTGAGTCCCAACTCCAATGGCCTTATCCCCCATGAATGGGGGTGGTGTGGTCCTGTCTCCTTGCCTTCGACCACCACCCTTCTGTAGTGTTATCGGATGGGTTCTTTGAGCCTGCTCACGGTTCTCCATAGGGGCATGGTTCTCCCTCTTTTATCTATGTCAAATATCTAATACTTTGTTGTAACTCCCTTTCACCATGTGGCATGTCTATTTCTCTACAAGTCCCAGCTATTCTTCATTATTAATGCCCTATTTCGTTCACACATAGACTTAATTCCCAATCTGCACTCTTCCACCTATGAAACCACTTGCTCCCAGGCAATGAGAGAGATGGGGTGTCATTTGTGAGCTCCTATCTAGATGAACTTCCTGAATATGTTGTCCAGCCTTGTGCAAAGACACACAAGTAAGGCAGTTGTTTGCATGGTATAAGTGGGGACCATTACTAGAACTGACTTAATAAGGTTGATCATTCCCACGAGAGACAAGGTGTGTGTTACCCAACCATTCACAACACCTTCAAACTTTTGGATTAGCTCATTGTTGGTCTCCTTTCCAAATGATTGTGCAAAATGGGAACTTCTAGGTACTTCCCCATGATATCAATGGCTTCGAAGCCTGTTATCCTTTGTATGATAATCATTGTGTCGGCAAAGACCGATTTTATAAAGAAATGTTTTATTTTGTCTCTAGAACTCCACTGCCCAAGGCTTCTTCAAATCTATTGAAGCAACCCATAATCACCCTTGCTTGGTTAGGGATTGCCTTGGCAAAGAGGACAACATCGTCAACAAAACAAATATGTGATACAACTGGTTCTTGAGCATCCACTTTGATTAGTTTCTGGTGCTTAGAGTCAACCTTCTGCTAAATAAGTTGCGTGATCTCTCAAGGCACATCACAAAGAGATAAGGGAATAATGGATCCCCTTCCCTCAATCCTCTGCTAGCCTTATAACTAGGAAACTTATATCCATTCCAGATTGGACTAACCATGCCTCCCTCAATTGAATTCATGACATATCGCACAATGTTTGGGAGCCAATTTTCTCATTAGATTGTAACCCTGATGAGTTGCTAATATGTACGTTCATATGTTTTCAAAATATCAACTTTAATTGCCATGTACGGTTCCGCATTAGCCTTCCTCATGTTATGGATGAGTTCTTGTACTAGGACTATATTATAAAAAATTCTCCACCTTGGCATGAAACTAGATTGCGAGCTCGAGATCCACCTAGGAATATGATTCTTCCGTCTACCTACCAAAACCTTGGATGCAAGTTTCTATACCATGTTGTTCAACAAAATAGGCCTCAAATGTCCACAATTCACAGGTGCCTGCACTTTCATAATGAAGGCAATAACATAGTCATAAAATCTTACTGGTAGCTCCCTCACATCCAACACATCAATGACATACCTTACGACATATTTGCCTACAATGTGCCAATTACCTTGTAAGAAGCCGACATCAATGCCATTAGGTCCCACCACCTTGTGAGGGTCCATACTTTTCATAGTTTTGTACACCTCTGTCTCAGTAGGGGGTCTCTCCACAACACTCCATTGTTGTTGAGAGATATTTTTGAAGGAGGTGGGAAACTCACGACCACCCTTAGATTCAGTGGCCTCTCTATAGTGAAAATGTTACAAAATATGATTGAACCTTGTTTTTTTTCCTACTTTCCTCACTAATCCACCTACCTTCCTCATTCTTCAGTGTCGTGATAAGGTTTTGTTGGCACCTTCATTTCACAAAGGCTTGTAAGTGTTTTGTATTTTGATCTCCATTTCTCAACCAAGTTAAGTGGCTTCTTTGGCACCAGTGTCTCTTCCTCATGCAGGATTTGATCATATGCCTCTTGAAAATCAATGGCATGATCATCAGTCTCTACGTTATGGATGCTACATAGCTTCTTTTCAATTTGTTCAATCTCCCCTAGAATTTGCAATTTCTTTTTTGTGCTTTGCTCTCTCATTCTTCTTGTTCCATTGGATGATCGAATTAGTTATTCATTCTATCACTTCATTAAAGCTCAAATAACCTCTCCAATTTTTTTCAATCAGCTTTGTGAATTCCTTGTTGTCAATCCAAGATGCTTTAGCTTGGAAGACCAACTTCTTGACCTTCAGGTTGTGGTCAGATTTCAATTTGGGGAGGTTCATGATATAGATATTGAGGAACTGGCTGATCCATTTTGCATTAGCTAGGACCCTATCAAGCCTCTCCAAACATATGTCATATTTATAGGTGAACGGGGGACCACTGTATCCCAGGTCAGAGAGACTAGATTCCACCAGGGTCTCACTAAGGAGTCAAGCTTCACCGACATTAATATATTTACATCCCACCTTTTTTCTAGAGAGAGCATAACATCTAAGTCTCCCATGACAGTCCATGCCTTGGTAACATACTTGTTGATGTTGATCAAATGCTGCCATAAACACTTCCGAAACACGATATTGGGACTAGCATACATGAATCTAAAGAGGCTATTGTGGTTAATCTGATAGTGGATGAACTATAAGTGATTGAGTAGGATTTCCATTCACACTCCCCTTCATTCCACATAATCCAAATGCCACCTGAGAACCACCTCATTTCTATCGTGTGAGAGCACTTGAAACTGAAACTTTTTATGGTTGTCTTAGCAACATCGCCAGAGATTCTAGGCTCCATAATCACCACCACCTTAGATTTATATGCACATACTCCTTCAACACATTACAAGTCTTTGGGTTGCCTATACCCTTAGAATTCCAACACATAACTGTGATCATAAAACTGGCTTGGGTGTGTGCCACTATGGAGCAAAAACTAAGCCCCACTGCCTACTTCCGTTTACCTTCCTTTAGCTACCTTCTTTGCATGGATCCTCATATAATATGGTGCCAATTTTGTATAAGTACCACTTTCCTTAGACTTTCATCCTCCTTTCAAACTTATATGGAAATCTAGATTCTCATATCAGTCTACCTCCACTCTAGGTTTCCCAACATCTATTAAGTAGTCTTATGATGTGGACATTTCTACATCCACTCTCCCATCAATCACGATACACCCAACTAGGGTCACCACAAAATGTACTTTGAAGTTTACCTTGGTCATCTTGTGTGTCTATGGCCATGTTGCCCCTCTCATATATGTTCATTGAATAGATTTTGTGATATCTTATAAGATCTAATAGTCCTCCTCCACATTCTTGTTGTGCTTCTATTTCTTCTTTCAGATCTCCAGTTCCCAATTTTCAACCGATTCTCCTTCTTTCAGGTTATCTAGTCCACTTTCGTCTCCAACAACTCCTTCCAAAAACCCCTCCTTATTTTCTAAAATGAAAAAGTTGATCCCCTAGACCTTTTGCTTTTATCCCTCTTGTGTTGTTCATCTCATTGCGTGTATGTTCTCCTCGCGTGAACACCCTTGCCTTAGTAAACCTACCATTTCTGTTCCTACTCAACCAACCTACCTCTTGCATCCACATGGTCTTCTGCTATGAACTCCATGTCCTTATAAGTAGTTGCTTTCAAGCATTTGTCATGTCCATGGTTGAGTTTTCCACATGTCAAACACATGTCTGGTAGCGACACATACTCCACTTTGTACTTGTATATATTACTTAGCATGGATGGGTGTATCAGTTTCTCTGTGTTGATTTCTATGGCCAACCAAGCGAACTTACTCCTAGTTATCTTCTTAGTATGCACATCTACTCTCACTAATATTTCCAGCATGCCACCAATGGTTTTGATTATCAAGTTTTCATACACGTGCAGTCGTAGGTTAACCACTATCACCCACGTGACAATCCACTTTGATACTCTCATAGTAGGTTGAAACTCAGGGAACCACAACCATAAGAATCAAGTCCAAGGTCCTTCTATCAGAACCTTATCATAGTCCTCCTTACACTTCAGCTGGACCACATATTAATTCTTCTTCTTCTCATAGATATTGCACCTTCCCATTGATTTCCACATCAACCTAAGTCTCTATGCCATCGTTTGGTATCCTAGGTTCTTCCTACCAACTTGACGATGACAGTGTATTGCCATGCCTTCAAGGGTGTGGACTCCCTTTATCCTATGAAAATCTCCAGGTAGCCTCTCCATACCGTTAGCTCTATATCTTCTGGCCTGATCCATTCTCAGAGGTCATCGACCCCAAGGAAGTACTCACCCATTTTGTCTTGGGTGCTTCATGTCCATGCCTCCCAAGTAGATTTGTTGTGCTCCAATTTAATAGTGGTTGTCTTTCCCAAATTGGGTCATGTGGCCACAAGATCTAGAATATGGATATCAATGTCTATCTAGTAGTCAGAGATGTTGTTGACCACCAAGCTCTCTCCCCCAGGATCTTGACTGTCCTTTGGGCTTGGTCCCTTCATCCCATTATAGATGAATTATAGACCTATGTCTTGCATCTATAGGCAAGTACCTCCATCTTCTACTAAGATAGTTCCCACTCGTCCACCCTTTCTTGTACTGCCATTATCCTTCTCTATGCCCTTCACTACTGTCCCCATGTATCGAGGTCCTTGCCCCTCACTAGGGATTGGTCACTTTCACCATCGCCTCCCTCCTCCCAACAATGCTCCCCATCATTTTTTCTTCCAAAAGTCACAATATATATGAGATCTCCACTTTAGGTATATACCTTATTGAAAGAAGATTATCTAATTCTTCAAGATGGGTATTCATATTGGATGTTGATCTCACATAAGCTCAATATGCATGATCTGAAAAATGTTGACTTGAGAGTTATACATTGCCCATATTTTGATAATGACTTAACCACTCCATTACTATGTATCTAATATGTTTGTTTAAGATTGATTTCAGGCTTTAGGTACATGAAAAGGATCAAATTACACAAGCCCTAGCTTGTTCAAGTTCAATTCAAAAGCAATGTAAGTGTGTGTTTTAGGAAATCATTCCAAATGACCTTATATGATTTTTGTAATCACTTGTATAGATGATATGACTTGTAACTAAGATGAGAAAAAATCAGAGACACTTAATTCCAACGTTTGATCACTCAAATGTCAATTTAGAAAATTTGTCACAGGTTGTTCATCAATCGAGTTGGAAACTCGACCGATCCAATGATGGATTTTTTGAAGAGACCAATCGGTCGAGTTGCACACTCATAGAACTCGACCGATTGAATCACTAAGAAAAACTAATTTTATCTCATCGGTCGAGTTTCCCAAAATAAACTAGACCGATAGTTTGAAAATTGGCTTTCTCATTTAGTGGATCGGTCACATTATCTTAATTAGAACTCAACCGAATGTACTATATGGAAAATATAGAAAAAGTGATTATAACCATTGGTGAGTTGTTTGGAGTGAGAATAGATATGTTGCAACTTAGAAAATGGCTATATTTTTCCCTTAAGTGATCCCACACTCAAGGGAACACCCCCAACTATAAATAGGACCCCTTAGAGTTCATTCCAAGTTTGCTCGTTCATGCTATTCTACGTCCTTGCTATAGTTGAGTGTGTTGCAACTCCTTGAGGCCCTTTTTCTCTCTCATTTACATAGCATTTTGTGATTATGAGTGAGTTAGGCTAGTTGTAAGAGAGCTACTTCATTGTGCTTGTAAAGCTCCCATTCCGTTCCATCTTCCCAACCCCTTTCCTCAAAGAAGCAAAGGTGAAGCAGGCTACTCTGAGTGAAGGTGGAGTTATTGTTTTTCTTCTTCAAGGTTGAAGAAGAGGTGAAGATCTTCTCCGGGTGAAGGAGAAGGCAAAGGCTGAAGATCCAAGAAGATTGGGTAATCCCTTGAAGGCTAAAGACTTGTGCAAGAGTAGGTAGGTCCTTATAAGAAGGCGGAAGACTCTTTGCAAAGTGGGTAAGTCATTGGTAAGGTTGAAGACTCTTAGTATTGGATAGGTAAGTCCTTTGGTGCATCTTGTGTTGTAACTCTTATTGGTGAATATATAAAGGAAAGCACTTGCAAAGTCCTAGAGGTTGACCTCTCTAGGTAGTGGATTGCTCTCTCTCCTAGTTTGGAGAGTGGAACCACTCTAAATGACCTTGTCCAAGTGCTTGTTTAATTTTCTCTCATCCTTGCTATGCTTGTTAGTTAGGATTTCAAATTGCACTTAAGCTATTGGTTTTTATTGATATAACTTGAAGGTCTAATCTATCTTGTGAGAATTTTTGAAGCTCTATTCACCTCCCCTCTAGAGCCCTGGATCCAACAATTGGTATTAGAGCTAAGGATCTTCTCCAACAATCTCCCACTAAATGAGAAGATGGGTGACAACCTACTTGGTTCACTCAACCTAGAGGGAGGCTTCTCCATGCACCCTCAATTCATCGATGATACCAACTTTCTCTATTAGAAGAAGCGTACGCAATTCTACATTCAAGGCATGAACTTTAATATGTGAAAGGTGATGATCACACCATACAAGGAGCCAACCGAAGTTGTTGCAACATGGAGTGAAGCTACTCTTAAATAAGCCCAGCTCAATGCCAAATCCATAAGCATCCTTTATGCAACCCTTACCCCAACGGAGTTCAACCACATCTCATCTTGGGACACCACCTATGAGATTTGGGACAAATTGTGCATCACTTATGAGGGCAAAAACCAAGTCAAGGAGGCTAAGATCTACATGTTGAACAACCTTCTAGAAAACTTCAAGATGGGCAAGAAATAAGGGATTGCAAAGATGTACGCTACGCTCAATGTCATCATCAATGTCCTAGCTGCTTTGGGAAACACTTTGGATAGAGGTGTAATCAACTCCAAGATCTCGAGGACTCTAACAAAGATATGAGAGTCAAAGGTGACGTCCATTGAAGAGGTGAGGATCCTTGGTGACATCCCAACCGAAGAGCTCATTGGCAACCTCCAAGCTCATGAGCCAAGGCTTGACAAGCAAGAAGAAGAAGCCAAGCAAGAAGAGAAGGAAGCCAAGAAGATCAAAGATAGTGCTTTCAAAGCACAAGTGGAGGCAGTCATCCTTAAACAACAAATTGCTTGCCAGACTTATCCTTCCTCTAGTGAAGATGATGGCCCAACTAAGCATGAAGGCAACTACATCAAGGACAAGCACTTCAAGGGAAAGCAAGCCTCCTCCTCTACTCCTAGATGCTACAAGTGTGGACAAAAGGGACACTACTAGAGTGAATGTCCAAAGTCAAGAAAGTCACACCACAAGGGTACCTCAAAGAAGGAGGAAGAGTACAAGAAGGAGATAAAGTGCAAGAGGAAGGACAAGAAGGAGAAAATACACAAGAATGCAGCTCATGCAGCTTGGGAAGCTTCATCCTCAAATAGCTCAAGCTTCAAAGAAGATGGAGAGTGCCACCTTGCACTAATGGCCTCTACCAGTGAAGAAATTAGTGAGGTAAGTGAGGTAAGATTGCATGAGTTATCTAAATAAGCTATTATTGATGTGCTTGTTTCTACCCGTTCTTCTTTTGCTAAGTGTAAATATAAAAGAAAAAGGTTAGGAAAAAATATTGATTATTTATATGCTAAACTTAACATTCTTAAGCTTAATGAGAAAACTTATCTTGAGAGCATTGATAACTTGCAAGTCTAATATCTTGATCTTGAGCTCCAATACAATTGAGTTGAGGTACAAAATGTTATCTATCTTAAAAACATCGAAACTCTTAAGGAAGATAACCAAAAGTGCCTAAAGGAGCTTCAAACTCTTAAAAATAAAAATGCTGAATTTAAGCTACTTGTTGATGCTCGTAAGGATGAAAGAGATGTTTATATTAAGGAAATTCAAGTGCTTAAATATAAGAATGCTAGTTTTCTTGGTCAAGTTAATGATTTATCTTCTAGACCTATCTTGCCTAGTAATGATATTGCTTCTATTTCTCTTAAGAAAGATTCTTATTTGACTAAAGCCCTCTGTCTAGAGGCCGACCTTATTCATGCCAGAGATGATATTGCTAGCTTGTCTTCTACTATCATATCTCTAAATTATGATAACCATATACTTAGGTCCTCTCTATAGAAGTTCCTCAAAGGAAAGAACTCCCTAAATGAAATCCTTGACCATTCTACCAAACAAAGTGGTACTAGTAGTTTGGGATTTGTAGGGGGAGCACCAGAGGGCAAGAACAAAGCCAAAGGCAACAAAAAGAGCAAGGAGACCTCTTTCGTAAAGTCTTCCAGCACTAAGAATCCTATGGTTTGTTCTTATTGCAAGTGTGATGATCATTACTCTACTTATTATCCTTACAAGCCTAAGGGGACCAACCCAGAGATGAAATGGGTCCCCAAGCTAACTTCAGATCCCAAAGTATGAGTTGGAAACCAACACTCTCCTTTCTTACAGGAAAAAGGAAGATGGATTGTTGATAGTTGTTGCACTAAGCATATGACAAGTGATATAAGCCATTTCAACAACTTCACCAAAAAGAAAGGAGGATCATTTACCTTTGGAAACAACAAGAAAGGTAAAGTCAAAGGTGAGGGTGATGTAGGTGAATCCTTGTGTATCAAGAATGTTCTTTTTGTGGATGGCCTACATCACAATTTAATTAGTGTTAGTCAATTATGTGATAATGGTTACCTTGTGTTATTTACTTCCTTTGAATGCTTGATTCTAGATTTCCTCACCTATCAAGTTATATATAAGGGAACTAGAAGTTGTAATCTTTATGTTATTGTTCTTGACTCTATTAATCCTATTTTTGGTAGATGCCTAGTAGTAAATTCAAATATCAATTCTCTTTGTCTTTGTCGGCTTGGTCATGTAAATATGCATCAGTTGAAGAAGTTGATCAAAAAGGACTTGGTCAAGGAACTTCCCAAATTGAATTTTGAAAAGAATGAGGAATGCCAACCTTGTACCCAAGGAAAGAAAACCAAGTCCTCTTTCAAATACAAAGGAGTCCATAGTACCAAGAGAGCTCTTTAAATTCTTCACATTGATCTATTAGGACCAATGAGAACTCAATCGCTTCAGGGTTCCAAGTATTGCCTTGTTATTGTCGATGATTTCTATAGATATACTTGGACTTTCTTTCTCATTTCAAAGAGTGATAAGCTTGATGTTTTCTTGAGCTTTTGTAAATGAGTAGAGAATGAAGCCTCTTTCCGCATCATTTCCATATGTAGCGATCATGGGGGAGAATTTGAAAATGATCTTTTTGAACATTTCTGTCAAAAATCTGGTTATGCACATAACTTTTCTTCACCTTGAGCACATCATCAAAATGGGGTTGTAGAGAGGAATAATAGTTCACTTTAGGAGATGGCTAGGACCATGCTTTTATAGTATGACACTCTAAATAAGTTTTGGTCTGAAGCCGTCAATGCCTCATGTTTTTTTACAAAATCGAGTTTTTACACATCCTTCTTTGAAGAAAACCCCCTACGAGCTATGGCGTGGTAGGAAACCTTCTATCACGTATTTTCATGTTTTCAGATGTCCTTGTTTTGTTCTAAATACAAAAGATTCTCTCAACAAGTTTATCTAAAATCTTACAAGGCTTTCTTTATTGGTTATAGCACTACTAGCAAGGCTTATAGATATTTAATGTTGATCTTTCTAAAGTAGAAGAATATATAAATGTTAAGTTTATTGAGACTAACCCCTCTATTCCCAAAGATATTGTTCCAAAATGATGATGTTGCAGGTGAAGTAATTCCTATTCTAAAAGAGCCCAACATCACCTAAAAGGGAAAAGAGGTGTTCACTCAAGAAGAAGAGAAAGATGAAGAGAAGAAGGATCCAACTCCCCGGTTTGCAAAGAATCATCCAAAAGAGATGATTTTAGGTGATCCATTTGAAAGAGTGAAGACACGGGTTGCATTCAACAAATAACAAGTCAACAACGCCTTCATCTCACAACTCGAGCTAAAGAACGTCAAGGAAGCTCTTGGGGATGATGAGTGGATCCTAGCTATGTAAGAAGGCTTGGAGAAATTTAAAAAGAACAAAGTATGGACCCTAGTGCCAAGACCAAGTGATAGAAAGATCATTGGCACCAAGTGGGTCTACCGTAACAAGCTTGATGAAAGCGGCAAAGTGGTAAGGAACAAAGCAAGGTTAGTGGCTCAAGGCTACAATGATAAGGAAGGTATAGATTTTGATGAAACATATGCACCTATAGCTAGACTTGAGTCCATTCGTATGTTACTTTCCTTTGCTAGTTATAAAAACTTTCTTATTTATCAAATGGATGTTAAAAGTGTATTTTTGAATGGTACAATTGAGGAGGAAGTGTATGTTTCACAACCTCCTGGATTTGAACATGATAGTTTACCTAACCATTTTTATTTATTGCAAAAAGCTCTTTATGGACTCAAACAAGCACCTCGAGCTTGGTATGAGAAATTAAAGAACTTTTTGTTAGATCATGGTTATATCATGGGCAAAGTAGATTCTACCTTATTTCTAAAGCACACTTCTAACAATTTTATTATAATTCAAATACATGTTGATGATATCATTTTTGGCAGAACTAACCTTGATCTTTGCAAAGAATTTAATGATCTTATGCAGAGTAAATTTGAAATGAGTATGATGGGTGAGCTCACGTTCTTCCTCGACTTTCAAATCAAGCAAACTAGAGATGGGAACTTCATCAACCAAGGCAAGTACACAAGTGAGATACTTAAGTGCTTTGGGATGGAGAACACCAAGCCGATGGACACACCCATGTCAAATACCGCCAAACTTGACAAAGATGAAGAAGGTGAGAAGGTAGATGAGAAGCTCTATAGAGGTATGATTGGAAGTTTACTCTACTTAACCACGTCTAGACCTAATATAATGTTTAGTGTTGGCTTGTGTGCTCGCTTTCAGTCAAATCCTAAGAAATCACATATTATAGTTGTTAAGATGATTTTAAGGTACTTAGACAAAGCCCAAAATTTTGGACTTTAGTATCCCAAGTCAAGGGACTTTACTCTTACTGCTTATAGTGATGCTGATTATGCAGGGTGCTTGATTGATAGAAAGTGCACAAGTGGCACTTGCTTTCTCATAAGACCATGCTTGGTGTCTTGGTTCTCTAAAAAACAAAGCACAATGGCATTATCAACCACCGAGGTTGAATACATTGCAGCCAGGAGTTGTTGTGACCATGTCCTATGGATGAAGCAAATACTCCAATACTTTAACATTCATTTTGATGCTTCTCCTATCTATTGTGATAATACTAGTGCAATTAACTTGTCGTATAATCCCATCTTACATAGTAGAGCTAAGCATATAGAGGTTCGCTATCATTTTCTTCATGATCACATTGCCAAAAAGGATACCTATATCATGCATGTAGGCACGAAAAATCAATTGGCAGACATTTTCACTAAACCTCTAGCTAGAGATCAATTCAACTTTATTAGATCTAAACTACTCATAATAGCTTTGAATGAATCTGATATTCCTTCTAGCTAGTTGTCATCTATACTATATGCTTTTCCTATGTCTTGATCACCATTGCTTGCTAATATGCTAAAAATAAGTTTTTCAAGTTCTTTTGCCTTATTTTTCTCTTGTTTGTGGGTATTTTTTGCAAACACTTGTTTTATCACAAAATACTACCCAATGATGAGTGATATGTGCCTAAGTATATTTAAAATGTATAATGGACTTGAAAAATAAATTTAATTATCACCCAAATGGCTAGAAATTAGAATTTCTAATTTTGGGTCAGGTTAAACATCAACCGAGTTGCCAAATCGACCGATCGCAGGTCGAGAGCTTTTTTAAAGAGCTTGTTAGTCAAGTTTCTAACTCACAAAACTCGATCGATGGCTCAGCTGGAGCAAACTTAAGATACGTTCGGCTGACTTTTCTCCCTCTCAACTAGGGAAAAGTCGACCGATCCAACCTCTAGCTACCTCAAGCTCTCAACCCTAGCCCTGACCTTCCTCTCCTAGCCCTAGTTTGACCTAGATCGACCTTCCTTGACCTCCTTCCTATCAACCCTAGGTGTGTGGATGGGTTTTGGTGGTGTTTCTCCAACTTTTTCTCTATCCATCCTCTCCATTTCATCTCCATGGCGTCTAATAGGAGAAAGAGGGTTGCCCCAGCTAATGCACCATCATCTTCTAACTCTCTCTTGATTCCCTTTGATGACACCTTCTTTGTCTCAAATGAGGCTCTCAATAGATACAGGGAGCTCCTTCCTAGGAACCCCTTTCCTTTTTATGCCCTTTTTGATCCACACCCACAGAGACAAGAGGTCATAGATCAAGTAGCGGAGTTGTTGTACGACCACCATCTCTCATCCTCAGGTGTTGAACGTGCGTGCTATAACAATTCCATCACAAGCACCAAAGTCGTTCATGAATTCTATGCAAATTTGCATTGGAATTACGACACCCTCGTACTCCTGCCTAATACTCAAATAGTCCTCACCTCTATGATCACTGGGAAGAAATTCCAAGTCTCTGAAGATACCCTGAACATCTTCTTTTTGGGTACTAAAGTGACTGACACCTGGCGTAAGGACTATCCAGAGTATTTTGACCTAGTCAAGCTTGATGCCTTCTACAAAGAATATGCTCTTACTCTCCTTGATATTCATAAGTTCTTGAAGAAGCCTCAATTCCCATATAGGAAGAAGTGCACCCTTCTTCCTCTGCCTTAGCCCTCAAGAAATGCATACATGTCTTAGTTGTTAACTGTAGTATTCATTCAAAAAAATCAGACTGAAATTATAGAAAACACTATGGTAATTATGTACTGTCTCTTGAAGAACATAGGAGTCAAATGGGCGAGATATGTTCTCCATCATATAACCTACTTTGACTCAGGAAAGAACACCAATGGCACCCACCCACCCTACCCAGTCCTGATTTGTGGTCTATTCCAGTTTGCCACTAGTAAATCTCTCTTCCATGACCTGCACTACAAACCTACCCAGAAAGGAGTTTGCATCAGTGAGACAACACTTCAGAAGTCAGTGCCTATCCTATCCTCTACCACACATGGTGCCTCTACCTCTATCTCTACCCAAGCATCTCTGCCACCTCAGCCTACCTGACCCGCCCATGCTTTGTTTCATGTATCAAATGAAACCCTTATGGGCTACATGATGCATCAGCAAGCATACAACCTTTAGGATCAGGAGCACCTGCATCAAGACCTCTGTTCTATCATGTCCAACATGAACATGTCATGTGTACACCCTTATCCTATCTACCAACCCTACCTAGGAGGTGACTATGCATCCTTTGCATATGGTCACTTTTACCCTGCCTCTACACCTGTTGCTTCTGCTGCTACACCCTCTACTATTGGTAGATCTACCCCTGGAGTGATGTCTCTACTTGCTGGCCCCTTGGCCACCCTGCTTGACAGTCTTGGTACTTCTACTCCTTCCTTCTCCCAGGCCAATGAGCTCCATGCTCTTGGCATGTCTTGGGCTGAGCAGAATGCCTGTTGCTGCGGTCATGATTTTGGTCCTTGTGCTGATGAAGAAATGCCAGACTAGACTGATGAGGAGGCTGCTACTGACAAGGAGGCTGGTGAGGATGATGGTGATGCTTCTGATGATGGCTCTGATGGCTTTATTGGTGACTCTAGTGATGAAGGTGATGTTGTTGCACCTTCAGATGGAGATCATGACTATGAGCCCGAAGCTTCTGATGTTGATGATGCTATAGATGATGTAGAGATAGATGACCTAGACGTTTAGTTGTTCTAGTTTTTAGTGTAGATGTTGTATCATATATATCTCTCTAGGCTATTTTGTATTAAAAACATCTGGCCACATTTTTTGAGTTGTACTATTTTATCATCTAGTTTTCATCTTTTGGCTTGTATTTGTTTTCTAAGAACATGCTTTTTGGGTTGTAATCTTAATCCTTTGTACACTTACTCTTTGATTTACTATATCTCATGAGTTGGTTCCATGTTTACCATATTTTGATTATGACTTAGATTGTTTGTTTCTCTCATCTCTGTTTGGTGTATGCTTTGAGGTTGCATGTTGCGGATGTATGTTTTAGTTGTGCTTGGAGAAGATCCATTTCTGTGCTCTTCTACCCTCCCTTCCTTTTTGATAATGTCAGAAGGGGGGGGAGAAGTTCAATGTTTTGAATCTCAACCATATTGCTTTTATTTCCTATATGATCCTTTTGTTGTTCATTATATACTTTATCATGTGACTTTCTAAAGGACCATATAGTATATACATGTCATGTTGCTTTGTGTAGATAGACTAACTATGTAGGTAAGAGTAAGAATAGATTGAGGGGGAGCAATTCACATTGTTCAAATCTTAAATCCCCTTGCAATTCACAAGACAAAGGTATAACTTTACATATCCTTTTCAATATGATTGAGGAATGGTTTGCCATTGTCAAAAGGGGGAAAATGTTGACCTGAGAGTTATACATTGTACTTATTTTGATAATGACTTAACCATTCCATTTCTATGTATCTAATATGTTTGTTTAAGATTGATTTCAGGCTTTAGGTACATGAAAAGGATCAAATTACACAATCCCTAGCTTGTTCAAGTTCAAGTAAAAAACAATGACCTTAGATGATTTTTGTAATCACTTGTATTGATGATATAACTTGTAACTAAGATGAGAAAAAATCAGGGACACTTTATTCCAACGATTGATCACTCAAATGTCAATTTAGAAAATTTGTCATAGGTTGTTCATCGGTCAAGTTGAAAACTTGACTGATCCAGTGATGGATTTTTTGAAGAGACCAATCGGTCGAGTTGTACACTCACAGAACTCGACCGACAGACTCACTAAGCAAAACTAATTTTAGCTCATTGGTCGAGTTTCCCAGAACAAACTAGACCGATAGTTTGAAATGGACTTTGTCATTTAGTGGATCGGCTAAGTTATCTTTATTAGAACTCGACCGAATGTACTGTACAGAAAATGCAGAAAAAGTGATTATAACTGTTGGCGAGTTGTTTTGAGTGATAATAGATCTGTTGCAACTTGGAAACTCTATTTTCACTTCCCAACCAATGCGTTAGTGGTCGAAACTATAGAATTTCATAATAGCATCAGTTATCTATAGAAAATCGGCCTTATGTAGAAGTGTCGTGTTTGCACAAATAGAAACCCAAGGTAGTAGAAACTCTATTGTGTCATTTATATTAAAAAATGACCATATAGGAATAACTGATCATCTTAAATATGCAAACAAGATAGCCAACCCTAGAGGTCTATAAGGTCAATTATACGACAAAAACCGAGCCTAAATGTCTACATATCAGTTAAATTTTAATTATTGAAAAAATCTCAATTAATCCTAGTATAACCTACCCTAAAGTTCTATGAGGTTGGTTATTTAAATAAAACCGACCCTATAGGACATTATCATATTAACTTTTGATATAAAAAACTCAATTTTGTCTAGAAAAACTAACCTTATAGTGGGATATAAGGCCAATTATATGACAAAAACCAACTCTATAGGTATATTATTGGTTAAACTTTTGATCACAATGAATTACCTCGATTATTTGCAAAAAAACTGACCTTGAAGGTATGTAAGGTCAATTATATGACAAAACTAACCATGTAGGTTGTCTTATCAGTAAAAATAATTGAACAAGAATATAGCCTCAATTTTTACTATAATAACTAACCCTGTAGAGTATGATTTTTTTACAGAAATCTACAAAACAGAAACTTACTTTACAAAGATCAAAACCTTCAATAGAAAGAAGACTTGGAGTACAAATATGCAAGCCTAAAATTCTTGTAAAGTCACTTGCTAGCTTTTATTCTCATTCCTATTTGAATTGATATCAATTACCAAATCATACACATCCACAACAAAAATAATTCAACATATTTAATTGAGACATTCATACACATTGCACATCATTCAATTACATATTTAATTAAAACATGCACAACATTCACAAAATGCAAGATAGATTGCATTAACCCTATTTGAGATAGTATTTAAATTCATGTTAGATACAAAAGTAAATTTGAAATTAAGACTTTTGCACTACATATACATAAATGAAACTAACATATGCATTCAATCCAATGCAATATTTACTTCATTTAGAAAAACATCTGACCACTCTTATCGAGATTTATTTAAATGTTCAGGTGTGTAAGGTTGAGTTGTAAAGATCTACAACACAAATGTACATGCTAATATTTTATGAAATGACTAAAATTCACTTGTAAATTTATGATGCTATTCTTTATTACCTGATCGACAATTTGAATGTCATGTATTGTTGTGTTGACAATAGTTTGCATATATTTTATTACATAGTAGCCACAAGCCCAGTCATTATTTTGTATAGGGCACTACAAATAAGGAATTATACTTAATGTTTGTAAAATACTATAAAGGGAGTTGAGATAAGACTAAGTTATCAAACTATACACCTTGACATTCTTCAAACTCCTTAATAAGTCATCGAACTAGCTACCTTGATATTAATAGATTACTATAAATAGAATTGACATAAGACTAAGTCATCAAACTAGATACCTTGCCATTCTTCAAACTCAATGTCCTTAATTTTGAAGGTATTCATACTCCCCCTTCATGAAAAGCTTTTATACCTCTATTAATTAAATGATTAAGATAGTTGACCACATAGAAATATCATGATGAAGTGTAACAATTGATGTGGTATTGACTAAATTTATGCTTACTCTATATTTGATAATTTTAGTTTCTGTCCCCTTGATGTTTTTCCTAATGGGTCAAGATAATAAAGAATCATCAATTTTGGGACGACCACCACTAATTTCCAATGTCTAAATCCGAGTAATAATAAAACAAATATTAAAATAAACCAGAATAAAAGAAATTTACTCAATATTAAAATTAAACTGAATAGTAAAAACTTCCTCGACATTAAAAGGAACTAGGATCATTTCCTTTCTCATACTAGCAAAATATTTGAATGAAGTAGAGAAATACTTATTTACATCTTCAATTTGTGTTTCCATCTAAATAGTAACTAAAGGAACTAGGAATCTAACATTATTTATGTCAATGTTTTTTTTCTCCTCATATAAGTGGTTGTAAACATTTATAATCAACTAATATATAGATATCAAACAAAAATATGTATTCGACTTTTCTATATGGATAAATCCTTACCTTATCCATACTTCTAATATCAAAGTATTTATCCAATCATACTGGAACAACTCTATAATATCTTCAAGAAAGATATAATTCTCAAAGTTTCTCCTTACTACATCTTTTAAATTGACCAACATATGTTATCACGGGCTTTGGCTGTCTAAGTTTCAACACAAACATTTATAGTTCCCAAATCATCATATGTGGACTCCAGAATTAAAGATGACTTGGGCGTAGGGGGCTGGCTAGTAGGATTCTAATTTTTTGGGTTTATAGACCTGATAATTTAATTAAATATTTATATCAAATGAATTCATATGTAGCCAAATAGGAAAAACATAATAGAAATCAAGTATACCTTGTCACTGACAACTAGTTTCTAGGACACCCCACCATAGCACCCTCTACTTCTTTGACTGTACTATATTGAGGATCATGTACGGGTAGTGGTTTATCCCCCTGTCCGTCTTACACAAGATGGATGGCCACGCGACAAATGTCATCAGTAATTGGTTGGCAATGCAATGTACCATCAAGGTTGTACACCTTGCCCGCTTCCACTATATTATATTCTGACACCTCAACTGTAAGTTTGCAGTTCATACCAACCTAGAATTGAAATAATATAAGTTATACATGAAGAACACACTATATGTATCATGCATGCCAGTAACATATATATGTATATATATCATACCAATAACACAACATATATAAAAAACTTATAATATACTATTGTGGGGGGTCATTGGGAGTGCTTCATGACCTTCTACGACTAGAGTGTGGGCTTGTACCTCATCATTTGAGAGACACATAGTTTGAAGAGGTTGAGAAGGTTGACTAGGCTGAAATGAAGACATTACTTCTTTTACTTATTGTGCTACTATAGCTTCAAGTTCCTCCTGTATAAGATCTCCTATATGACCTCTTCTAGATTGCTTTTGGGAATGGAAAAAATAAGACATTAATCCTATTCTAACTCCTAATACCCTAACATGGCCAAGATGCTCCTCCATACCAAGAGCAACTGTTAGTTCATCCATGTAGCTAGCTGGGATGAGATTTCCTTCCTTTCTTTTCTCATGGATCTCAATTCAACCATAATTATAAAAAATATTAAATAAAAATCAATTAGGTATAAAATAAATTAAAGGTTGTGGGAGATAATCTTTACTTACCATTTTTTGTGCCACCTCAATAGTTGTAGGGTTGGGAATTTCACCTACTGGATTTGTTCTGGAATCAATCCACATCAAGTATCGGGGGTGGACATTGAGTTGGAGTTGTGCTAGACTCTTCCTCAGAAGAGAGTTGCTTCTCTTGTAGTTGGTGATGTAAGGCACAACCACCTTGCCCCAAGCGATGATCATGCACATTTTTGGCCCACCTTTCTTTTTGGGCCTCATGCATAGGCTAATGATTTCATATGAGATATTTTATATTTAGATCAAATATATATTATTTTTATAAAATGAGTCATACAATACATCACAATCTTTATTACCTTAAAGTCATCTGATTGTCTCAATGAAAAAAAGTTTTTTCATGCCTCAGGATCAATAAGAATATATTGATCAATTGTTTCCTTCTTTTTCTTAGGATTATTTATATACTCCCTACTAAGATTGGTCTTAAAATCCCTCCATCATATGCCACAATGTTGTAGCACCTTTTTCTTATGACATTTTTCATTTATATGAAAAATACCCCAAACATACAAAAACAATGATGTTATTTTAAAAAATATATGTCTTTACAAGCAAACAAAATTAGAATTTAAAAACAAATAAACTTGGTAAATACTAAACACTTCAACTCATAGATTATATTTCCATATGAGGCCTTTTAAGGCAATATCAGCTTTATGCCAATATGTATACCTATTGCCACCTTACTATGTACATTCACCCCTAAATAGTGCTTGAAAGCACTTGCATGTTCCCCAACAAGTGCACTTGTGTCATCAAACTGTATTGCCAATTTCTACCCTTTGGCCCTAAGATTGTACGACCTACACATTACTGTGGCTCCTCTATATTTCTTAGCATCACCACTACCAAATGCATCACCACTACCAGAAGCATTAGTACCAACATCCTCATGGTTCTCATGCTCAAAATGTTTGTCTTTGCTTACCATTTTAGAACAACCTGCAAGTATAAGTACTAAAATAAAAACATAAGTGACAATAAAAGAATAAGTGATACTATGATGTCTATTTAAAATATTACATGCTTGAATGATTATAAAATGTAGATTTAAAAGAATGCATGCCTCTAGTATTGGTTGGGTTGTTAGTCAAGTAAATTTCCTTTAACATAAACAACATCGGAATTCGTAACCAATTATTAAGGTAGGCAACATTTGCCTACTACATCCAATACAATTCTTGGATGGACGATATAAACAACTCCTTGTCATATCCATATGTATGTTTATAGGTAGTTAATCATATCATGATCTCCTAGTTACGCTTGACCAAAAATCCAACATGATAGATATGCACCCTGCTCTGATAGACCCACATAACTACCATCACACTTCCACAAGATAGATGACACAACACATCTTGATGTTTGTAAGTATACATTGGTGTAAACATTGACATTTACACATGGCAAACCAAATGTTAATGAGATAGAATCATCATACTTGTTGTAGTATTCTTCTTCATTTATAGGATCTACAATAATCTATCTCTTTCCATGAAGAATGACAAACCAATTTTTATTTGATGGGTCATTGATATTAAATACTTGTTTTTCTTTGTCTGCCATGATGAACGACTCATCTTTGTTGCCAATGTTTTTAAAATTCAGCAGTGTGAAACCCAACTCATATTAAAACTCTTTTGTTGTTATCAACCAAATTACATCGAAAGGTAGGAACTCTTAAACTAGTATAGTCAAATTTACAAGTGTCTTCAACTACACCGTAATATGACATCTTGGCTTCTTGTGGTCTCTTATCTCTAGCACTAGAAAAGTACAATGAAGAAGCTTGAACAATGATCCCGCTATTTTGAACTACATGACTTTCATCTTGATGTTTATTTTAGTATGAAAATATGTTTATGTCATACCCCTCATATGACACACATCCATTTTTTGCCTAAAGGCGAGCCATTTTATGTTCTCCACAACATTATTTGGTGTTTTAGATAGTTGGCTAAAGACTTTATCTTCAAATCATCTAATAAATGCTCAATTATACTCTATAGAAAGCCACATTGAACTGGATCGAGAATACTTTCTCTTGATAAGATCATTGTGTTTGGTGATGTAGATACCAAATTCGTCGATGTTGTGTAGAATATACAAATGTGCTTATTCCCACAACTCACGACTAATTCCTTTCACTCATGTTCCCAAAGTTCCTTTGCCACAATAATATTTTGTCTAATGAGAGTTTTTTAGATCGCTAAAAGTTCCATTGCAATTCAAAAAATCATACAAAAGCTGATCACTTCCCTAGCCACATAATTCTCATTAATATTCCCTCTAGGACGATAATGACTTCGAACCTTTACAAGCACTCATGTAGCATTCAAATGGATATATCTAGTGTAAGAAAATTGGACCCAACATCTTCACCTCACTTGTTAGATGTACTACAAAATGTACGATGATATCAATAAATGAAGGAGGAAAATAAATTTCAAGCTAGACCATGGTAATAATTACATATTTTTGTAATTTATCAAGAGTATCATGATTTATCACTTTGTTGTATATTTCATTGAATAAGAAATAGAGCCTTGTGATTGCAAAAATTATATGCTTTGGTAGTATATATCGATTAGCCATAGGCAAAATTTGTTACATTAAGGTGTGCCAATCATGGAATTTAAGACCTATTGGCTTCAGATCCTTCATTGACACCAATCTAGGGATATTGGAAGAGTATCTTTGTGGAACCTTAATATCATGCAAGCACTCACAAAAAGTCATTTTCTCCTTTTCTAACAAAGTGTAACAAGTTAGTTGTAAATATGTGTGGCAACCCTCATCTCCGTTGATAATTCTTTTCTTATACCCATTAATTGTATATCTTTTCTAGATTTGATGCCATCTTTAGTCTTGCCTGGTATATTCAATAGCGTAGCAATGATGCTATCACAAACATTTTTTCAACATGAATGATATCAATGCAATTTCTAATTGACAAAAATCTCCAGTAAGGAAGATCCCAAAATATTGACCTCTTCTTATATAAAAATTATCACATGTGAGAGTACAACTACTTGATCTCTTACCAAATGCATTTACAATGACTTTCATCCTTTCATATAAAATATTCCCTGACATAGGTTTAGGGGCAATTTTTCGAACATCACTAATTAAAAGATTTGCACTACCTTTGATAAGGATGCACTTGTGGGAGAAATCTTCAATGACTAAGATGTACAATTTTTCTACCATATTTTAATCGGATTAAATCAATATTTTCCTCACAAACAAGACATGCTTTGTATCCTTTTTATGTTTTATCTGAAAAACTTCCATAAGCTGGAAAGTCACTAATCATGCAAAACAACATAGCACACAAATTAAAAATATTTTCACATGGAACATCATTTGTCATAACACCTTCTTCCCATAGTTTCATTAAATTATCAATTCAAGGTTGAACGCAAACATCAATATCATTTCCAGGTTGCTTGGGCACTGATATCAATACTGACAACATGACATACTTACTTTTCATACACAACAAGGAGGAAGATTGTATATAACAACCATAACAAGCCAAGTGCTATGTTGGCTGCTTAATGTATCCCATATGTACAAAGTCCAAGTCTTAAGTTCCTCATTTCTTTACCAAATTGAGGGTATAATAAATCAACTTTCTTCCATTATGGTGAATCAGACGTGTTTTTTAGGACTCCATTATCAATGGTCTTTAAGTTTGCATGCCAAGATAAATTTTGCACATCTTTAGAATTAGCAAATAAGCATTGAAATCATGGAATCAATCGTAGATACCACATCACCTTGGCAGGAGAGCCATTCTCAGCCTTACCTGAATTTGTGGCCTTATACCTTGACCAACCACATTTTTGACAATTTATCAAATTAGTATAGTCCTTTTGAAATAACAAACAATCATTCAAACACACATGAATCTTCTTAGCCTCCATTCCAATTGGGCACATCATTTTCCTCGCTTGATATGTTGAAATTGGAAGCTCATTGCCTTCAGGAAGAATTTCCTTCAATAGAGACAACAATGATGTGAAATTTTTATCGCTCCACCTATTATGATCTTTTAGAGTATATAATCAAATCACAACACTCATCCTCATGAACTTAGTACAACCCATATATAACGGTTTTTCAACATCATGGACAATGCTTGTAAATAAGGAAGATGGATCAATGACATAATCTATATATTCTATGACACAACTATTAGTATTGATATTTGATGATCTCCAGTTAAGTTTCTCTCCATGCCAATACATGATTCTTAACTTCCTCAACAATATCAATTTTCAAATTATCACCTCAATTTCTGTGTGGAAAATATAACCTATATGTAGGTAGTTTCTTATGTTCAATAAATTCATCAAGACCTTTTGCAACCAATGGACTATAGTGATTTTGAATAGACATCCAACTTTTATCCATTTTCTTAAACACATTAATTAGAAAATTGAGCGTTTAATATAGGCATGATAGGTTAAAATATATTTTCATTGAGAGGAAGTTAATTATCTTTTTTTTAATCAAAATGTATCACTTATCCCATTTTTGAATATTCAATCTCACTAGTAAGTGTATAATGTATATTTAATTTTCAGGAATTTCAACAACATTTCCCCTAAGCTCTCTAATACATCAATCTACATGGAAAATAACCACCCACATATGTAACTAGAGAACAAATGAGGAAATATTATTCAAATCTTTTTAAAAACTAAATATACATTATACACTTACATCCTAAGTGAGATTATATATCCAAAAATAGTCCCAAACAGGAGACTATCTAAAAGTTACTCCTAATGAATAAATTTCGTATGGGTTTCTAAGTTAATATATATATATGTATTATTGTCATATTTATATTTTAGCTTAAACATCCATGCATTGATGAACTCATATCTAAATTGTAAGTTTAACTTGAGTATAATAAACTTTGATTATTAAACCTTCACTTGATAAATTTGAAACCCTAATCCTTAATTTATTAATCTTTATAGATTGATCAAGGAAATTAATCATATAAAATCTAGTTATGTATAAATATTTATAATATAATTTATTCAATATTGATTAATGATTAAACACATAACATAAGATCACAATTAACATCAACATTTAATAATTTCATTTTGCCACAACTAACATAATAGAAAAATTGCATCAACATTGCACATGCATTTTCAACCGCTTAACGTCATTTTTAAGATATATCTAAAAATTTACCATGAGAAGAGCAAGACACTTAGGGAAGAGCACCAACACTTCAACAGTGGTGTGGAGGAACTTTGATAGTGTAGATGCACAGAAAACCTGACCAATGTTTGGGTGCGTTGAGTTATGAAGAGAAAAGAACCTAACAGGGTTTTAGAGTGGCGATAAAGGATAGGGAAATGCCGATTTGGAGCAAGTTGGAGGCCCTGGTCCACATGAGGAACCCAACGAAGCTGTGACATACTGAACCAAATAGTGTCTGCACTGAGATGGAAGAAGACTGCCAGTGGGAGAGGAAGTTAGATCACCGGTGGAAGAAAGGGATCGAATATGGGGAGCCAGAATCAACAGGGCTTAGACAAGGATGAAGCATAGAGGAATGGCAGAAGCAAGATGCTGGTGTGGAGTTGGGGCATGTCAAGTCCACAATGGAAGAGATGATTTTTTCTTATTAAGCCATAGGTCTAGACCTCATCATACCGGTGTAGAGTTGGATCCTCAGCACTATCAGTGGAAGGCTAAGGGATGGTGGCATGGAGGCTGTTGAAGGAGTCCCATGGGAACGAGTGGTCATCTTCATTGCAAGAGTCTCTTGGACAAGTGAAAAAAAACCCTAGTGAAGGAAAGAAGGGAGGCGAAAGTAGAGGCTAGCTAGAGTGCAAGTAGAAAGAGCAAGTTAATTCTCTACAATGTCAGTTCTAGGGGCCAAACAGACCCAACAGGGAAATTGTACCCAACTTTTAGATAAGGATTCAATTTTTGTCAAACAAGTGACCTTAGAATCAATATATAGGGTATATTATTAAGGCAACACCAACCATATAGGTCATGTGGCATCAAATTTACAAGGTCGGTTCTGGATATAAAAAATGACCTTATAGACTACCCTGCTAGTCGGTTCATGGGTAAAAAAAGACCCTAAAGGTCGATATGTATTAACTCAGTTGAATTTAACAAAATCGACGCTATAGGGTTATGGAGGAAGCCAAAATGGATCTATTTTCTCTCAAGAAACCTATATAGTATGTTTCTTGTCAAAATCAATGCTATTTTTTCATAGGTGAATTTTTTAATGTGAAATTTGATTTCACAAGTATTTTATAGCTTCAAATTCATTTTGTAGAACCAAAATTATACCTCAATTGGTACTCATGTTTTTTCTTGATGGTTTTTAGATTTGGTTTTCATGCATGAAATGATGCCATAGCCTATTAGGTCAATTTTCTTAATAAAAGTGATGCTTTCAAAAGTGATGTTATTGGCAAAAAATGTAGCAGTGATGGGGAACAATTCATAGTTTTGATCAAGCTTAAAAGCCTCAAGTACCTACTCACACATAGTGATTTGAATCTTCGACAACGTCATGGGTAGAGTGCCAAAAGACTATGATTTGACAATCACTTACCATCCTGATAAGGCAACATAGTCTCAGATGCTTTAAGTAGAAAGAAAACTGCAATGTGTGCTGCCATGAGGCTGGTCAAGTGGAAGAACTTAAATACACTCACAAAATGAAAGATTGAAAGGATATCCAAACTATATTTCAAAAAGGGCTAGTCTCTCCATTACCCCTAGATATATTTCTGAGAACATAGAATCCCAAAAGACTAGTCTTGAGGTAGAAAAAGTCATGAAACTGGTAGAGAAGCTCGAGGCATAGATGATATAGTCTTAGGTGGAGCTCCAAGTGCCAAATGTTTCTAACTTGAGAGAGAAAGTTTTGAAAGAAGCTCATTGTTCAAAATATACCATTCACCTTGGAACGATGAAGATGTATAAAAACCTTCAACACTCATTTTGGTGGAAGAACATGAAACATGATATCGCCAAGTTTGTATCTATATGATTGATGTGCCAACAAGTTAAGATTGAACATCAAAAACCTTAAGGTCTTCTTCAACCTCTAGAAATCCATGAGTGGAAGTGGGACAAGATCATGATGAACTTTGTCATGGGATTTCCAAATACAAAGCAAGGCTATGATGTAGTCTAGGTCATCACTGATCGACTCACAAAGTAATCTCACTGTGTGCCCTTCAAGACTATAATTTATGTATTTTCCATGGATGATTTGTAAATTAAAGAGATAGTAGGCTTGCATGGGATCCTGAAGATGATTGCTTTTGATCGGGACCCAAAGTTCACATTTGGATTGTGGAAACAAATTCACGATGAACTTGGTAAATGATAAGCCTTCATCACTGACTATCTTGCCCGGATTGAACTGATAGTCCAAGCATACAATAAAAATCTTGGAAGACTTACTCCTTTCATGTGTGATGGAGTGGAGTGGTTCTAGGGATACCTACCTCTATCTAAATTTTCATATAACAATTGTTACCATGTAAGTGTTAGGATGCTACCCTATGAAGCATTATATCGCATACCATGCAGATCACCCTTACACTAGGATGGCATGGGTGAAATGTCTTTGTTAAATCATAAGAACTACAGTTATACATTTAGAAAATTGATTTGGTTAAAAAATGGATGGAAGCTACACAAGATAGATAGAAAATGTATGATGACCAACACAGAGTAGAAAAAAGTAATATGGTGGGAGATTATGTCTTTCTAAAAGTGAAACCCTTGAAGTCTATTTCTGGGTCAAAGTGTGGCAACACATCCCACTATCACACAGACAATGAGGTGTTACGTGAAAATGTGCAGAAAATACCATAAACCACAAATTACCAAAAACACGGGTTAATTAAAACTGATTGCAGAAAGCCGAATAACTGAGAAAATATTACATTCCGACACATATCCTGCAAGGAAATAGTTATATAAACATTTACAAGTCTTGATACGTGTCCACAGCTTAGGAGGTCAGCTGTCTTGTTACCACGTGAGTTCATCACCTATTTATACATACATAACAGCCCACATCCATCCAGCATCAGGATATACAAAACCTCTGTTGGGTTTTTAGGGGAGACAGAGAAGGCAGCGGAAACAAAAAAATTCTCCCCCAACCCATACCGAGGAAACGCGTCAACGTCTATATAATAGGAAAGGATGGTTTGTGGAATCATACCTTGTCCCGAGGCTTGCTCGGCGACAATACCTCGCGCAATGCGCGGTCTTCAACTCCGGTCTTGGACGGTGTCTGTGCAGCTCCTGGTCACACCGGGACTGACGACTCCTCCTCCTACCGGACTGTCGGATGACAGTTGTCCTCCTAAGCGGTAGTGTCCTCCCGCCTCTGTAGTAGTCCACACGGACCACCTGGAACTCCACTCTCCTTATCCCACAAGGAAGTGGAAGGAGTCGCACCCTCCTGTTGACGTACTAGTCGCCAACACACTCTCCTGCTACCAGTTGCAACTGCAGTTGTCCTTCCCTTGCTGTACCTCCCTTTTGCGGGAAGCACTTGCTCGGGATCTCTCACGGTTACCAAAACCAGAGAGAACGACAACTTCGCAAAGCAACCGGCTTGCATTGAGTTGTACTTTGAGAAGCCCCCAATACCCATATATATATAGGCGGGTCATGGGACATGGTTCTCTGTGTCCGGCAATATGGGACTAAAGCAGGAGTAGAAGGGTTCGAGAATTTTCCACAAAAAGCAACTGGTTCGCAACTTGAAGTGATCGGTTCACAACTGAACCGATCGGTTCGGCCATTGAGCCGATCGGTTGGACCTGAGCCGATCGTTTGGGGCACTCCAACCGATCGGTTGGTGCCCTGAACCGATTGGTTCATAGTCCTAATCCGGCTCAAAAAGACTTTTCTTGTTTCGTTCCCAATTGGTATCGAATACCAATGTTATTCCCAATCGAATTGGGCAATTTGAAACCAAAGGAAAATTCTTGCCGACATGACTTTTCCCAACTGGTCAGTTGCACCAGTTGAGCCGATCGGTTCAACCCTTGAACCGGTCGTTTCAACCTGGGCATGAGCCGATCGGCCTGGACACTCCAGCCGACCGGTTCAGCAACCTCAGCCGACCGGTTCATCACATGAACCGATCGGTTGGGAGCACAGGTTGGGCAAAATCAGTCAATTGCGATTTCAATCAATCTGATACTCCAATCAATGCGTCCAACACCTTGAACCATACGATATTGAGCCATCGACTGATTGAGTGTTTAATTGAACTACTAAACTCCTTTAGTAATCAATCTAAACATTTCTTGTGGACAAAACTCCTCTTCCAGGTTAAATCCTATGTGTGTGACCCTACAGGTCCATTTCACGTTGGCAGTGAAAGTCCATAACACTTATGACTTCACAAGGAAAGAGCAGTGCCTAGTCACACATTAGTGCTACCCAAGTGAAAGTAGAAAGTTGGAGAACAACTTTCATCCTACAATCTGTGAATGGTGTTACAGTGAATGTATTATTCCTTTGTCACTGATATCCCGAATGAACTCAAGGCATGGAACTGTCATCCTGTCAATGTTCATTCACTTTCTTGATCTCAGAGTAGATTGAAGGAGATATGTATGACATCAATATCACATACTGATTCACACATGCGTGTGCACGCCTATCTCAATCCTACTCATCAAGTGGCCTTGGATATCAAACTTCCTCAGGAGGGACAAATCCCATATCTATCACTCACCCCTCAAAAGCCCCATGTGTCAAAGCCACCCAATCATCACCTTTATAACAACCCATGTTTCAGGACTGCGTTTGATGATGTCAAAGTGTGCCCAACGACATGTGTTGAGTGTAGTGATTTCAGGTCTAAGAATCACACTCACCACCATCACTGTGAGTACTGACTGTGACTACCATCTCATGGTTCCATGTGTCAAACTCACGGTGGGTCTGTCCGGTACACTTGTTCTCTAACAAGTACCTATGTGTTTGGTTTGATATCTCTATATCATGACTAATGAGATTCTGTCATCAACCAACACCACAATCCAGTCTTGTGTGTCATTGCTGTCTATCTACCTTCCACAATGAAATCCGACTAGGGACATAACAAGAATGTACAAACTCTTAGCATCCGTATGATCTCATCGTTCAGGTCCTTAACCTAAAAGCATACGTCATTGAGTACTGTCATTCTCTAGACATTCAATCTGTTCTATCACTATCTCATATGACTGAACCAGAATGAATTGGAAGCTTGCCTTTGATGTTTATCAAATCAATCTTAATGTATCCCACCAATCATCCCATGATTGGCTCTCAGGGCATACATACCAACAGACTCCCACTTGCACTGCGAGCCAATCACCCTTGAATCATATTCATAGTGATCTTCAGACATGTCCCACATGTTATTGTGCTCTAGTGCCAACATAGTGAGTAATGGCAACACCTTGCCAAAGTCAGTATAAATTGCATATCTCTCATCTATTCGCTGTACGTCACACGTATGAGATGGAGTTGCCGTAATATGCGATCTAGTATTCCTTTGCTAACATTTAGCCACATTGCATGATCAAGGATTCCAGACTTGTCATCAATGAGTGGAATATAAGTTCATCTCATGAACTATCAGATCCATATAGTATCCACTGTTGTTCTCTAACACACGGTTACTCGGCATTTCCCTTTTAAATGGTTTTATTGGAACACTTCCAATTATCAACAAAATTTCACTTTTATACATCCTATGTATATTTTGCGATTAATTTTCTGTCCTTTCGGAAGTTCGCATCAATGTAACTCTTTACATCGAACTCTTCCTTATCTCCATATAACTAGTACTTCCCAAGTACTTATCAAGTTCTTATGGTATTCCAGTAACCCTTACTGGAAGTAGACAGACATCCACTCGTCATGTCCTACATACGAGTTGTCAGGATGAGCACATCATATTGCCATGTCCTACATACAAGATGATGAATGCAATTTATTCTTGCCATGTCATACATGCAAGACAATGGGATGATTACATACATGATAGATCCAGATCTATTCTTAGTGTTCCCATTCTTCATAAGAATTGGTCACTTGGCCTTGGGATACTAATATCCATATAACATGGACAAGTTTTCTCCCACTGAATCTGTGCATACTGAACCCTTCAGTACAGATTGCCAATGTATGCTCTCTCTTTCCAGGTCAAGAGATTTTTCGAGAACTATCTCTATAGATCTCTATTCCTATCACATAGGAAACATCTCTATCTTCCTTAAAGATAATTTCCACTTTTGGATTTCCATTCTAGAACAATTCCATTTCACATCAATATGTGGAATGTGAATACGCTCCCACTAAATCACAGATCCCGTCTTTATCTTTGACATATCAGTCAAACCCTTTGACTATATCATCAAAGTAAAGATCCAATTTTGAGTTGCTTGTACTCAATCAATTACATTGATTAGTCCATTGTAACTTATAGACTTCATTTGCATTAATGGATTCATAAACCTTATAGGCTGTGTCACGTACAAATCCTGATTTTATTCCTCAAAGGAATGCGGTTTTAGTATCCATATGCCAAATGTCTTAGTCATTAAGTTGCAATCAACAAGCATCATCCTTCTCAAAATGTTATCCATGTGTCTTAACACTTAAGACTTATTTGCACTTATGGATATGATCCAATGAGTGCTACCATCAAGGTCATACCTTATTGTTCACACGGATGTCATTTAGGATGTAATGGTTTTATACCATAACTCAAAATCTGATTCCTCATATTCATCTAGATAGTTGACTCATCATATGAACAACTCATCACATAGATAATTGAGGTGTATCTGTCAAGAATATAAGAATTCACAACTCCTTGTGATTCTTAATGTCCTTTATTAGTGTGGGGGTATCCTTAAGAAGAATTCAGTTATTTGATAATCATTCTCTAACTCCTTAGAGTATGATTCCTTCTTGATTTAGACATCACCATGCCTTAATCATGGGTTTACTATGATACATTATCATAATCACTAGTAAGGATCTCAAACATTTGGTTCAAGTGTTTCATTCATTGATCTCATCAAGAATTAATACTTTACCAAATTTTTACTTCATTTATGATAATCTTGAACACTTCAAGATATTCATATTGGTATTTCTCTAAACACCATTTGAAGTATTAGCATTCGCTCCAATAGGTATGTAAATACATCACATGTATTATACCTAATAGGATAATCACTCTCTCACTACCTTTAGTGAAGATTGATTAATCATGTCCAAGATATTCATGTCTCTTAATGGTTCTCTAACCAAAAGAGTCTAGGTTTATCCATCATATGGAAACTAGAAATGAATTTCTCATGATTGATGCTAATTTGATTGTTTGAGTTATCAATAACTTTAGGTATCATTTTATCTTATGCATACCATGTATCACAAGATAAACAAGGCATTGCCACAAAGATCATATCTTTGAGATTGAAACATCAACTTTATTAATTGCCATCATTTTCATACAATATGCAATAATAAAGTGTTTCTATCTATTGGCAATATATGAAATAGCAGTTCTCAACTCTATTTCGTGCCCTTTAGGCTGAAATAAACTGAAAGATACTCCTATCTATGGCCGCAAAACTTGCTCCAATGATGGGTACTTCTTTCTTGGTCCTTTCACAAAGGCCATCACTTCTTTGCGGATATTGCATATCATATATGACATATCCATATCTTGGTATCATATACCTCGGATAAAGAAGTGGTTCATTTCATGATACCTTAGGTGGAGATCTCCATCCCCTCCTTCATCTTCTTTTGTTCTTCTAGATATAGAGGGCAGTTCCCTCATACACCCTTTCCCCATGTGCCTTGAGGCTGAAGACGGCTTGGATTGCTGGCTAGCATCAGAACACTTCTTAGCTTTGCCCTTGCCCTTGCCCTTAAGACTTACCTTTTCTTTGATCACATCAAAGATTATGGTTTGTCTTTCTTCATCTTTGCCTCTACTATCCTCAACATGTCCAACAACTCTGTCAATGCTTGTCAAAGTTGTTCATGTTGTAGCTTATCATGAATTGTATGATTCTCGCAACATTTGCAGTATCATACCAATAGCCAACTCTTAGCTCAGAGGGAATCCTTCTTAATCAGGTTTTCCACATACCCAATCACATTGAGTGTGCGAATACCTTACTGGATCTCCTTCTGTCATGACATACTAGGACAATATCTTGGAGACATCATATGTCTCATATCTGCAACTCATAGTTCAGAGAACACAACATCAAGCACTCCTCATCAATGTCATCCTCAGTATGCTTCCATAAGCATACTTTCAGCCATTGATGTGGTGGGATCGAGTTCATCTGGTTCTGGTATAACTAGGACTTAGAGATTTCGCTCTTTGATTGAGAACACTTCTCATCATCATCCTAACCAGTCATGGAATTATTCCCATTTAATTTGTTGGTCTCAAAGACCGATCGCAAATAAAGTGATTTGTTGATTAACCATTTATTTTAACAAAAGGGAAATATATGCAATTTTAGTCCAAAACTCTTTTGACTTAATTGATTGATTTGAAAAGTTGACGATAAAATTAGGCCTTTAATTAATTATCGCTCCCACTATTTTAGTTCAAATTGATAGCCCTCACCATCAATTCGGAAGATTGCAGCGTACAACCTTCTAGTGGGCAAGATCCTGAAATCCTCAAAGTCATGAGTCAGCTAGGGCTGATCGCCCATAACTTAGATCTCTCAGGTAGGCAACTCTTGCCAATTGCATCATATGCAACTCTTGATAAGATGTCATATAAAACTCTTTGCAATGATCATCTCCATGCCTCAAGGTACTAGATCCCATCTAGATCACCTTGTTAAGTCCGACCCAAAGCAAACACGATGAACATGCACCCTGCTAGGGCAGACCCACACATTCATCTTTCACGCTTCCACGAGGTAGACGGTGCACCACGCTAGGGCGTGCCCACACTTGGTCGAACAAGCTTTTCACGTGTGTCGCATTTGGAAGGCATCTAAAACTTAATATTTTAATGAGGGATTTGGTTTTATATACATATACATATCCAATCACCACAATACATAGTACGTATCATATACATGCTATATCCCACAGAAAACATGCACAAACGATAAAAAGCGATGATTATGGCCATCCTAATGTGATTCCTCGAGCCAAGAGGAATCACGGTCATCTAGGTCTACATCACATGCAATCTGTACAAGATGAACTCTGTGCCTTGCCATCCGAGTTGATCAACTCATCACATGAATGATCTGTACTCTCCAGCCGGTCGTCTGGGTGCCACCAGCCGATCGGTTGGCTCCTCCAACCGATCGCTTCACCTGGTCGTCGTGCATCTCGTCATGTCCGCCACCCGCTCGTCTCGCTCCTCGAACCGGTCATCAACCGATCGGTTCACACCTTGAACCGACCGTCTGGAACGTCAACCGATCGGTTCACTCCTTGAGCCGATCGTTTCAGCTGTCGTCTTGATGTCTGCCGGTCTTTGACATAACAGGAAATAAAAATCTATCCTATTTGTTACATTGCTTTAAAAAAGGGAAACCCCGAGTTACATTCGGGGGGGAGCAAAGGTAGGAAAGAATCTCGAATTATTTCGAGTTACATCGGGATTAAGAGAGGGAAGATCGGTGCGCAGATCGAGATGCAAGCAACCACAAACAACCACACACAGATAGGGGTTTATAGGCCATAATCACGCTACACACATCCACCACAAAACTCGTTTAAGGGCGACGCGTATCGAGTGCATTAATAATACATATCATATATGTAATTTGGGATTTGTGGATTTAGGATTGGACATGCATAAAGCCGATATTATTCGCATCGCATGCAATAAATAAAGGCGACAAACCAAAATCGATCATATCGATATTCCTAAAATATAGATCAGTTGACCTGGCTCTGATACCACTGTTGGGTTTTTAGGGGAGACAAAGAAGGCAGCGGAAACAAAAAAATTCTCCCCCAACCCATACCGAGGAAACACGTCAACGTCTATATAATAGGAAAGGATGGTTTGTGGAATCATACCTTGTCCCGAGGCTTGATCGGCGACAATACCTCGCGCAATGCGCGGTCTTCAACTCCGGTCTTGGACGGCGTCTGTGCAGCTCCTGGTCGCACTGGGACTGACGAATCCTCCTCCTACCGGACTGTCGGATGATAGTTGTCCTCCTAAGCGGCAGTGTCCTCCCGCCTCTGTAGTAGTCCACACGGACCACCTGGAACTCCACTCTCCTTGTCCCACAAGGAAGTGGAAGGAGTCGCACCCTCCTGTTGACGTACTAGTCGCCAACACACTCTCCTGCTACCAGTTGCAACTGCAGTTGTCCTTCCCTTGCTGCACCTCCCTTTTGCGGGAAGCACTTGCTCGGGATCTCTCACGGTTACCAAAACCAGAGAGAACGACAACTTCGCAAAGCAACCAGCTTGCATTGAGTTGTACTTTGAGAAGCCCCCAATACCCCTATATATATAGGCGGGTCATGGGATAGGGTTCTCTGTGTCCGGCAATATGGGACTAAAGCAGGAGTAGAAGGGTTCGAGAATTTTCCACAAAAAGCAACCAGTTCGCAACTTGAAATGATCGGTTCACAACTGAACCGATCGGTTCAGCCATTGAGCCGATCGGTTGGACCTGAGCCGATCGTTTGGGGCACTCCAACCGATCGGTTGGTGCCCTGAACCGATCGGTTCATAGTCCTAATCCGGCTCAAAAAGACTTTCCTTGTTTCGTTCCCAATTGGTATCGAATACCAATGTTATTCCCAATCGAATTGGGCAATTTGAAACCAAAGGAAAATTCTTTCCGACATGACTTTTCCCAACTGGTCGGTTGCACCAGTTGAGCCGATCGGTTCAACCCTTGAACCGGTCGTTTCAACCTGGGCATGAGCCGATCGGCCTGGACACTCCAGCCGACCGGTTCAGCAACCTCAGCTGACCGGTTAATCACATGAACCGATCGGTTGGGAGCACAGGTTGGGAAAAATCAGTCAATTGTGATTTCAATCAATCCGATACTCCAATCAATGCGTCCAACACCTTGAACCATACGATATTGAGCCATCGACTGATTGAGTGTTTAATTGAACTACTAAACTCCTTTAGTAATCAATCTAAACATTGCTTGTGGACAAAACTCCTCTTCCAAGTTAAATCCTATGTGTGTGACCCTGCAGGTCCATTTCACGTTGGCAGTGAAAGTCCATAACACTTATGACTTCACAAGCAAAGAGCGGTGCCTAGTCACACATCAGTGCTACCCAAGTGAAAGTAGAAAGTTGGAGAACAACTTTCATCCTACAATCCGTGAATGGTGTTACAGTGAATGTATAATTCCTTTGTCACTGATATCCCGAATGAACTCAAGGCATGGAACTGTCATCCTGTCAACGTTCATTCACTTTCTTGATCTCAGAGTAGATTGAAGGAGATATGTATGACATCAATATCACATACTGATTCACACATGCGTGCGCATTCCTATCTCAATCCTACTCATCAAGTGGCCTTGGATATCAAACTCCCTCAGGAGGGACAAATCCCATATCTATCACTCACCCCTCAAAAGCCCCATGTGTCAAAGCCACCCAATCATCACCTTTATAACAACCCATGTTTCAGGACTGCGTTTGATGATGTCAAAGTGTGCCCAACGACATGTGTTGAGTGTAGTGATTTCAGGTCTAAGAATCACACTCACCACCATCACTGTGAGTACTAACTGTGACTACCATCTCATGGTTCCATGTGTCAAACTCACGGTGGGTCTGTCCAGTACACTTGTTCTCTAACAAGTACCTATGTGTTTGGTTTGATATCTCTATATCATGACTAATGAGATTCTGTCATCAACCAACACCACAATCCAGTCTTGTGTGTCATTGCTGTCTATCTACCTTCCACAATGACATCTGACTAGGGACATAACAAGAATGTACAAACTCTTAGCATCCGTATGATCTCATCGTTCAGGTCCTTAACCTGAAAGCATACGTCATTGAGTACTATCATTTTCTAGACATTCAATCTGTTCTATCACTATCTCATATGACTGAACCAGAATGAATTGGAAGCTTGCCTTTGATGTTTATCAAATCAATCTTAATGTATCCCACCAATCATCCCATGATTGGCTCTCAGGGCATACATACCAACAACCTCAACAGCTATACATCGTTAAACAACGTCAAAATGCTCCCAAGGACCTGAGAGTACAGGGATGACTCTAGACTCTACTACAAAGCAACCAAAACAACAACATGTCCATCTCTTGCCTTCTACTGCTCTTCTTGCTGCTCAGCCACAACTCTGCGACCACCACCACGTCTAGCTCAAACACCTAAAAAGGGTGTAAACCAGCGGGATGAGACACACAGTCCCAGCGAGAAACATAACTCCCCGCCAAAACTATAAAACCAAAGGAAGCTTAAAGCAATATCAGCAGGTAACTGATAGAAGGTATAACAAGAGCAGTTTATAAAGTAAAGCTATTCATACCGTCAAGCTTACCAAGATGTACAGAAGGCATATACCCAAGTATTTCTTTATGGAACATGATCAACAAGATAAGATTTATAAGATCTTACCGCATAACATAAGGAATGTATAAGTAACTGCAAGTATAATAAGATTAACTATGCAAGCAAGGCCTCAACCAATACTCTGTGTTTTGCCTTATGCAGTAAAGACTATTCGGCTGAATTACATATTATTATGCCTTGAGGAAGTGAGCCGTACCACTCAAATCCAACCTTCGGTTGCAAAACCCAAGCCGGTGCCATATAAGTCAACGAAAGAGCCAGACTCCACGACCTCCCACCTCATGGTCAGTGCATGAGTACAACACAAGCAGGACCGCAGTCTCATGCTTAAGTAGCCTCAGCCACAGGGTCAGGATACCCTCTGCCTAGCCCGCCTTGGTACAAGTATCGGCGCTAGTGAAACTGAGCCACGAGCCTATTCACCGTGCTCTAAGCCATGAACGCATTCATGCTCCCATATCACACATCTAGAGCCATGGGCCTGTTCACCATGCTCTTATCATATTTGGGCTATGGGCCTGAATCCGCACCCTGGAGTCTGCAACTGAAGTTGCACTCTTACCTCCTCACTTTAGGCTAGGAGAAACCTTGCATACTCAACAATATGCGCTCTGGGTTAACCCGCATGAGAACCTGTTTCACCATCACCAGCTCCTGACGATGATGGATCTATGGCCAGGGCAAACTACATGATATGTTCCGCTGTGATTAGTTAATATATTTTAAGTGGATTGCAAGATTCAGCCAAATTGTATAACATGCAAACAAGAACAAGAATAAACAACATGAGACTCAAAATCATGCTTTTACTGTCATCAACATCATCTTGATCCATCACAAGGATCCAACATTACATGCTACCACTTGGCCTCTTGCCAATCATCTAGATCCATCACAAGGATCATCACATTGCCATGGGATCTCAATCCCTCATCACATAGTGCCACTGCCTCTCAAGGATTACATCATCACCATGGGATTGCAATCCCAGGTCGTCATCAGAGGATAACACCTCATCTAGGCACTTTAGCCAACCCAGGTCCTCAAACCAAAACACATCAAGCATATTATTTCAACATCAAGAGTAACCATCAAAGCAGTGTTACTCAAACATATATATACCTCATAGCCCTTATTCCTGGCTATTTAACTGTATGAGTCACCTGCATGGTTAGTATACAATCATCATGAATTAACAGAAGAATCATAGGGCAACATTGATGATTATATACGTTATCATTCATGCCTCAACCTGTGACCATAGACATAGGTCATTTCATCAAGCAAAGTATCTTACATGCTTACCATTTCCTCAGCATTATACATGTAATCCAGATGGTCATAAACAAAGGTAATAGCATGTCGAGTTATAAGGATGCAATCTACTATAACAATTACCATATGCAAAACGTGATAGCATGAAACAAGATCTAGCATATCGATTTCCATAAGAGACAAGACCCTCACTAGAAGTGCCCACTACCCTCACCAGAAGTGTGACGGGAAGGGCACCCTCACTAAAGGTAGCATCGGCAGGGTACTCTCCCATATCACCCAACACTCAAGCCACATAACGACCAGCTACATATAGGTCAAGCATACAACAAGGGTATCGGGCTACCATCTCAGGATGTATCGGGCAACACTATGCCACACACCTCATGTGTCGTGCAACGTTGTGTCATGCACCACATGCATATCGGGCAACAAAGGCGTGCAACTCAGCCAAAGAGGCATATCATGCAACGGCGCGTCGGGCACTAGGTATATCAGGCAGCACACACACAGCAAGGCATAACGCCCAAAGGTGCAACACATGCAACAAAGAAAACATAACTCCCAGCACAAAGCTAGCCACATCTATCGGCCGACACACAAAGACAGGATCAAGGGGTGATGCCCACCACAAAACCAGCTAACAAGCTTCCACAACATCAGGGTATAACGAGGTGAAGTGTGTCGGGCAGGGTGCACAACCAGGTGTGACGCCCGACACACAAAGGTCAGCAACCAGGAGCAGTGTCCGACACAGCTACAACATGTGTCGTCCAAGGCTCAAGATCAAGAGGGGATATCGGGCAACACCAACCCCAAGGTCATATCAGCCAAGATGCAACCTGACAGGGTCACCACCAACCTCAAGCACAAGGGCACCAAAACCCTAATGTATCAAGAAGATGACTCACCTCTCAACTATCAAGAGAGATGGGTCTTTCCAAGCTTCTTAACACTAATCGGGCAACACAAGGTTCAACCACAACCAAGGTCTACAACCACTACAAAGCTCACCTCTAGAATCCATGGTGAGAAAAGGGTGTTGCTCAAGCAACTAGAATACAAGCTCACCTCTCAACTCAAACGAGAGAGGAGTATTGCTCATATCTCTAGAGTTAAAGCTCACTTCTCAAGACCAAGGAGGGAGAGGGGTGTTGCTCAATGAGAAACCCTAGAACATGGTTCAACCAAAAAGAAGCAACTAAGCAAGAAACTAAACTAGCAACATGCATAGCTGATATGATCATAAGCAACATATAAGAATCATAAAAGAAGGTAGTGTAGTTAGGGTTAGGAGTTATGTAACGTGCCTTAAGCAAGCTCCAAGCTCCTAGCACCAAGCTCCAAGCACCACCAAGGAAGAAGAGCAAGGCACTCTAGGGTTCGGCCACCACTAGAGGAAGAAGGAGACTCCAAGAAGGATCGACCACCAAGCTTGCAAAGGAAGAGGGGGTGTCATGCACCAAGGGAGAGGGAGACTAAGGAACTAAAGGGATCCTTAGCAAGAGAAAGGGAACACATATATAGGAAAGGATGAAGGAGAAACCAAGGAAAGACAAGGCAAGGTGTCGCCCACCTAGGGACACTTGTCCATGAGCAAAGCCACCACTCTAACATGCCCTAAACACATGTCCAAGGCCATTGCCACATGCAAGCATCAAGCACAAAGTGTCCACTAGTGGTGACACAAATGAGGTCAAAGAGAGTCAAAGGGTCCATGGGCGAAACACCCACACCATGGCCGACACACCCACACCATGGCTGACACACACCCTGGGTGACACACCACAGGCCGACACAAGCACAGGACGACACACCTAGGCCAACACATGGCACTCTTGCCCGACACAAGGCTCAAAGAAGCAAAGACAAGGCACCACAAAGCCCAACAAGCTCAACCAAGCCCAAAGGTACTCAAGCAACGAGCCCAACCCTTCCTCTCAACACCAGAGGAAGCAAGGAGAGGGAGGAACACCTCACAAGGTGGCAAACTTGCCCACAAACCCTAGACCTGGGTTAATTGCAAGTAGCACCTCCAACTCTCAACAAAGCACCAACAAACCCTAATCACCACCAAAGGTGATTAGCAAGCAACTAAGCATTAGGGTTAAGCAAAGCAAACTGGATAAGCCCTAAACAGAGGTCAGGGTCCTTACACAAAGGTCAAGGGCAAGCAAGCTCTACATATGTAGGACCTTTTGAGCTCCTTCAATGAGTGGGGGAATGTACTTATAGGCTAGTCTTGCCTCCTTAAAATGAAAAGAGGCACAACATATTTCATGTTCATCATTTGAAGAAGTATGTCAATGACCCCTCTCATGTCTTAACCTTGAACCTCTAGAAATTTGAGAAGAGCTAACAATGAAGAATATCCAATGAAGATCCTTGATACTAGATGTGAGAACCCGTTACACAAAATGAGATTACTCAAAACATAAAACACAATTTGATCACTAATTAGTTGCATACCCAAAAATATGGGTAAATTAAAACCAATTTCAACATCAACACCTGCTCAGAAACGTTTGCATAAGATCCCAACATCTTTCTTATATCTATACTATGCCAATAATTTGATACAAATTGTTCTATTGCCTTAGTCACAACATATATACACAGGAGAAAAATATTTGTATATGCCACACAAACAAGCATTAACATGCTAACAAAAGTCCGATTTGTTTGAAACACCATATACAAACTTTTCTTGCTCAGACCTGAGAGTACAGGGATGACTCTAGGACACACTAGCCATCTAATCAACTTTATCAAAGATTCATTACTATATCTCCTCTTTACTTCCACAATTATGTTGTCGTCACTGCCAATTACCTAAAAAGATATGGCAAACCATAAGGGTGAGACCCATGTCCCAACAAGAGATATAACCTCCAACAACGCTTATTGATTACAACATTTTAAATAGTAGATAAATGAACAGTTGGAGTATTTAATAATCAATCAAACAGATTGAACAGTTCAAGCTTGCTAAACAAATTAAGAAATTTATCTTAGCAACAAGTATGATTATCAATATATATATAGGTAACAAATAAATCCATTTCTCTAGATAGATATCTACCCAAATTTCATTAAACTGCATCTAATAACAATCATCATCATTAATCTGGCTATCATCATATTCCTTGCTAAAAACATAAACAATCTAGTAGCATATGCATCCCTGACATCATGAATATTCTAGTAACATAACATGGTTATCAATATTGGCATCTCAAATAAAGGGAACATATATATATATCATAAGTAGAACTAACATCATAGACCAATTAACTGTATAAGCATGATTAGCCGTTTAAGCATTTCTAATTACATATGCATGGCTAAAAATATTAAACATATCTAACAACATCATCTTAACCATCATATATTTGACAACATAAGCATGTTTATAACATGAGCATAACTACACCATAAGCATATCTATTATCTATTATTGTAATATACATGATCTCAGTAAAAAGAAAGCAAACAAGGGTTATCATCCAATATGAAGCGTTGTGTATAACCCTAAAAAGATACGATACACGACTGTGTTACATATTTTAGTATGCCCTGGGGAGTTTGAGTCGTACCACCCAAAGTCCAACTGACCCCTACGAAGGGCTATTCAGTTTTATACAAGATCTAGGAGTGTCGGTATCCTAAGATATCTTCCCCTCAGTCAGTATGAGTAAAAAGACAGTGACATATCAGTCAAATCTGCCACTACAACGACATATAGACCACTGGTCTGCCCTTGGTACAGGTCATGACACTAGAAACTAGGGTATACAAAACCCTCTTATCTGGGGTACAACCGCAGTTGTCCTCAATCCCATCAAATGTCTAAGTCATGACCATAGCCATTCTCCATATCCTGCATTGTGGATGACAAGGATATATCCTCAACTTGCCACCCCCACATACTCAACAGTATGCACTATGAGTTTCCCTTAGGAATACTCGTCTCACCAACTAACAAGTTCTAACACGAAAGATGGCTCTACGGCACATGGAACTACATGATTTGAGTTGCACTTGATTAGTTATGCCAATTGGGTGAATTAAGACTATATCAGACAAGTGGACGTACAAACCCTAATTCACTTCTAGCAAGCATATAAATATCACAACTACAAAAGATATAAAATGTGTGAAACATAATTGCTCATCTCATCATCACATGGTACTATTCACTTGCCATATTCATGAGACTACACTAGTCATCATACTATCACAAGATATAAATCCTTTTCACAATATCATAGGGGTATCAACCCTTATCAACACAAGAGGATTACACCTCATTCAGGGCTCAACCATGACCAAAGGTCATTAAGACCATCATACTATTCCTTGCAAGATCATCATTATCTTTGCATGACTTATAACAAGGCTCAACAACATCACATACACATGATACACCAGATCAGCACAATATTGCATTAATGATCTAGAGATATTCATAAACAATCATAGCAGGGTTATATTAACATTAAGAACATTCCTTTATTACATCAACATGCAAGGAATCTAGATATGATTAACCCTCATCATATTCATAATGCACATCTTTAGCATAAGAAAGTATCAACCCTGTGGCTATGATAACCACCAATTAACACATTAAGGTTATGATCATATTAAGGAGGTTATTTCACCATCATTCCATCATATAAGAAGTTTAAACATGAATACTCATCTTTATCTATTTGAATCAGAGTTAGGTTAAACAAGATAAATTATATTAATGTGACTAATCAGCACTCATACCCAAACCCTAACTCACAGCCTCCCCATTGGATCATGGATGCTTAAGGTGAAGCGTCACCATCACAGTCCATACTATTTTCAAGTATGAATACACACATAAATAAAGGTGTAACCATAAGGTTATATCATACTAAGGTTTCAACAACAATAAGAGAGGACTCCATGATTGTATTAATCATTCAAGTACTTTTCATACCCAATTACCATCATTTAGTTATATTAAAGCAAGGTATTTCAAGATATACCTCATTAGGGTTACCCATTAATTCATTATGGTGATTAGCAATCATAATCATATGAGGGTAAGGGTAAGACTACAAGTTTAAAGCATTGGACCATCAAATTGTCATCATTAGAATCATAACATTACACTATAGGCTTCACCCAAAACAATGGGAATATTGAGGCATCAACTTCTAACCATTAATTGTTATATAGGTAAAGCCATTTGTTGTTTACATAAGTAAACATCTTAAACAAACCACCTATGAAGTCATTGACTTGTACTCTCTATAAAGACTCACCGTCTAACCCTAGACATCCCTTGATTAACAGCATAAAAAGTTCCATTGAGAGTAGGGTAAAACCCATAAGTGATTATTTATTTAAAACAAGCCGTCAGTAAATGAGCTTCTTAAGTTGATATCATAAAGGAAACATTTAAATCACTTTATTAGGACCAACATATTACATTTAGGCATCATTTAAATTTTTTGGATGAAGAAACATTAGATCTTAACCATTAGGTCAAGATCATATATCAAAACCACCAATTGGAGTATAGGTCCGACCATTGCATCAAATGACTAAAGAGACCATTGGTTTAAGGCTTAATGGATGATACAACTACATGATTAACTCACCATAGGTTGTGGAGACCTGATCCACCATCAGTAGTGACCATTAAGTCACCATAGGTTGTTAGATCAGCACTATATTCATTAATCACCATCGGATATCAAACTAATATCACCATTGATTGATAGCATCATTAGGGTACTTAGTTGTTAATAAATATGCTTCTAATTAGGCCAACACATGACCTAAGGGGTGAATGTTAGTTTACACCCTTGGTCACCACCATCAGTTTTCATGAAGACAACACCATCGGTTGATGCAATGGTACCACCATTGAGTCATGTGTTTATAGAAGAAATCCGTTTTGGACACTAAAATTGACCATTGGTTGATAGGTGTTTAGCACCATCGGTCAGAAAAACAACCTGATCCAAGTCATATTATACCTTAGGAATAACTTACACATGATTACATGTTCATCTAGAATGGAAATCAGAACATGGAACATTAGAAAAATCGAAATCCAAGTCAAGCATAACTTTTTAGTGCATGGATCATCATTTAAAAGCAAAAACATGATCTAGCAAGCTTATGGTAAGCAATAAACGTAGAGCAAGTTATAAAACTTGCATTTAATTAGAAGATAAACTCCCAAACATAAGAAAGCACAAGAGAGTAGGGTAGAAAATCTAAGCATAAGCTGTGAACTCGTCCGTCTGGCACCTTTCTTCATCAAATGAGCAAACCCTAAGCATAAGGAGCAAGAAAGGTAGGGTTTTAGAGCTTTAGAACAATTTCTACCATGGAAAATCAAGGTTCTGACTTGGAGAAAGGTAGGAGGAAGGATAATAGAGAAAAAAACGGAGGAATGAAGGGTATTATTACTCATTTAGGTCAAGATCACTAGAAGGAAGCTTTTTAAACCCTAAAAGAGAGCAAAACAAAACCCTAGGAGCTTCCAACAAGAAATTTACCTTCTTCTTCTACCTTGGACAGGTCCTCCATAGATAAACAGATAGGGAATGAGGTTCTTAGCAGGAGGGAAGTGGTGGAAAGCAAAACTTTTTTTTGGGAGCTCAAAAATAGATATATAAAGGTCTAGGATAAGGGAGAGAAGAAGCATGAGGTGTCTAAAAATCTCTCCATGCATCCATGGCTTTAAACTATTAAGGATATACAAGAAGACACACAAGAAGCTCCCCCAACATCCATAGAGACCTTCTTTAATCTCCTTTTTCTAATTTTCAAGCCAATCAAATAAATCATTGGGTGATAGCTCTTCAAGGTAGCTCATCCATAAAGGGGTAAACCCTAAAATACCCTTGAAGAAAACACTTCCAAACCAAGGTTCGACTAGGTGCCCCATGGATCAACAATCTCAAGAATGATTAAATAAAATCCAAATAACATAATGCAAGTGATAAATTGCAAAGAAAACCTCTCAATTGGTTAAATTGTAGAAAATTCCACAATGTGCATATAATTGCATAACTTGCACAAACAATGTCCAAATTGGACCAAACTTGGAACTTAAGCTTTTATTATGATTAAAAAGCACATAAAAAGGTTCTAAATATTCAATTATGATAGTTAAGTACGTTGAATACTTTAATCAAGGTTAGGGGTCTCTCAACCATAAACCCCTAATAGGGATTTTGCCCTCAAAATCCAAGGTAAACAAAGATAAATACTTGTCATGAACCTCATACCCAATCTTCCACATGGTAACTTTCATCTCATGATGATGTCACATTATTCTCATAGAAGTCATATTCTTCTCCCTCAACTTTTGCATGTGTAACCTTGGTTCATCATAGGAACTGTTGTACCACATGTACAGGTCTGGTAGTACCTTTCAACTTTGGGACTCGATTGTCGTCTTGAACTATTCTATCTTTTGTATCACACATCACTCAGAGGCCATATCACTGGATTTTACCAAACATAGAACATCATGTATCTCTTATCATATGTAACTTTAGAAGATTTCATCTCTATGCCCCTTTAATGGTTGTTGTAATTAACAACTCAATCAACCATGTACGCATCTCCTAATTTTCAAGAACTATGAAGCATATAATTTTTTTTAGAGGATTCTCTAATAATCTCAATGGTGAACTGACCATCTATTTGGTTGAAGAATCATACATTTTTCTATAACCGTTAACAAATATAACTTCCTGATTGACCTTGTTAGGAATAGAACAACGACACTATCTTCATCTTATCAGGATTCCCACAACACACTTAACAAAGATATCATAACTCTAAAAGGATACTTTAGTCAACCCCAACTCATTCTTTCTAGACTTGTTACACATAAGTACATTTGCTTCATTATTCTTAAGGTTTAACAAAGATATTGACCATGTTACTGACCATTTCTAGAATACTTTGAGATGTCATCAGTTAAAGCTTGCTACAACTTGTAAGACATGACCTTAACACTCTGTTCCTCCTATTCATAAATTTTATTGGTACATTGGTTAGTATAAAGGACATAACCATAAACTCATCACGGTCATGTAACTTATGTCATCCACTCTAACTCTTATGCACTGATTTTGATCCTAGGTTTATCTTAAAGGAGCATGGTAGCTCATGTCTACTGATCAACAAACCATCTATCCTTGATAGTGGTCTTGCCCAACTATCACTGAACCATACACAACATTATAGAATCACTTTTGTTTTTCCTTCCAAACAACATTTATAGGGTCATCATCAACTCTCTCTCTCTCTCTCTCTCTCTCTCTCTCTCTAAGGGAGAGGAATACTTGGAATGTTCATTTAATAGACATCTCCAATCTTCATACACTTCCATACTATTGATACATATTGGATACTAGGATTCATTACCTTGGTATCCACCTCATGCACTATTAGGAACTCACATCATTATCTCATCTACTTTTACCAACATAGAAAATCTCAAGACATATAATAGGAGTCTTCCTAATTATTGAAAGGCTCAAAAGTAAACTCACCATAAACTTTATGATCTTTGAACCATAGTCCAAGCAACCTTATGCTATAATAAGCCATCCACCCTCATGTTTACAATGAATCCACACATACCAAGTGGAAATGATCCACTTGAAAGCTGTACCCTAGAAAGGAAAGACACAAAAGGAAACACACTTACCACATCATAGCAGCATTGTTCAAGGTTCACTAGCAAAAAGGTAACCAATTCTATTTTCATTATGCAGGTTACATATTCTTATGTATCATTTTTTCATTTTGGGTTCCTTGCCATTAGCATAGGAATCATCATGATTAACATATCTCATTACTCCTTCCTTGATGACTATTTATTACACTTGGATATGTTCTCTTGTTTTATTATGTTTTTCAACCACTTATCCAGAGGTAAATCATCATATTCCAAATTTTATTCATTAAACAAGGATCATCTCCCTTAATTTCTTTCACATGCCATGCTGATTTTACATTAAAATTTTCTTACATACATGGTTGATATGAGATTAACTCAGGTTCCACTTTATTTCTTTGTCATTGTTCCCATTCATCTTCTCATTTTATACTTATCATAGGAATTCTCTCCATCTAATATGAATTTCATACCTTGAATCACTTTATAAGAACGTACTTATCTGTCTTTTACTTTATTATATCCTTGAATTAAATCATCAAGAACTCCTCTTTTGCTTATTTGTATTTGGATTTAGATTTCAAGTTATTGTATATTTCTCGTATAGTTACCAAACATTCAAGTTTTGATAGTTAATGATGTAATTCTCATCTTCTCTTGAGGTAATATTGAGTTATCTGCATCATGATTTCTGATTCATTATGCTCTTTAGATTGTTTCAAAATGAATACTTGATCATAGCAATAAAAAAGATAACAATCTAAAAATTCCATACTTACCTTTTCTTCAATAATTGAATACCTCGCCAGGGCATCCAAGTACTGAGATTAGGCAGTTGCACCATGTTTTTATGTCATATTCCTTACCTAAATATTATCCTAGTCCTAAGTCCTAATGTCCCTATAGAATCAGTGAACCTAATGCTCTGATACCAACTTGTGAGAACTCATTACACGAAATGAGATTACTCAAAACATAAAATACAACCAATCACTAATTAATCACATACCCAAAAATATGGGTAAATTAAAACCGATTTCAACATCAACACCCGCTCAAGAATGTTTGTAGAAGAGCCCAACATCTTTCTTATATCTATACTATGCCAATCATTTGATACAACTTGTTCTATCACCTTAGCCACAACATATATACACAGGAGAACAATATTCGTATATGCTACACAAACAAGCATTAACATGCTAACAAAAGTCTGATTTGTTTGAAACACCATATACAAACTTTTCCTACCTGGACCTGAGAGTACAAGGATGACTCTAAGACACACTAGACATCTAATAAACTTTCTCAAAGATTCATTACTATAGCTCCTCATTACTTCCACAGTTATGTTGTCATCACTACTGATTACCTAAAAAGATGTGGCGAACCATAAGGGTGAGACCCATGTCCCAACAAGAGATATAACCTCCAACAATGCTTATTGATTACAACATTTTAAGTAGTAGATAAATGAGAAGTTGGAGTATTTCATAATCAATTGAACATATTGAATAGTTCAAGTATGTTAAATAGATTAAGCAATTAATCTTAGCAACAAGTATGATTATCAATGTATATATAGGTAACAAATAAATCCACTTCTCTAGATAGATATCTACTCAAATTTCATCAAACTACATCTAATAACAATCATCATCATTAAACTGACTATCATCATATTCCTTGCTAACAACACAAATAATATAGTAGCATAAGCATCCCTGGCATCATGAATATGCCTAGTAACATAATGTGTCTATCAATATTGGCATCTCAAATAAAGGGAACATATATATATATATCATAAGTAGAACTAACATCATAACACAATTAACTGTAAAAGCATGATTAGTAGTTTAAGCATTTCTAGTTACACAGGCATTGCTAGAAATATTAAACATATCTAACAACATCATCCTAACCATCAATGTCAATATATTTGACAACATAAGCATGTTTACAACATGAGCATAACTACAACATAAACATATCTGTTATCTCTTATTTTACTATACACGGTCTCAGTGCAAAGAAAGCAAACAAGGGTTATCATCCAATATGAAGTGTTGTGTACAACCCTAAATAGATATGCTACACATATGTCTTACATCTTTTATTATGCCCTGGGGGGTTTGAGTCGTACCACCCAAATTCCAACCGACCCCTGTGAAGGGCTATTCAGTTCCGTACAAGATCTAGGAGTGTCAGTATCCTAAGATATCTTCCCCTCAGTCAGTATGAGTAAAAAGGCAGTGACATATCAGTCAAAGTTTCCACTACAATGACATATAGTCAATTTGCTAACCACTAGTCCGCCCTTGGTACAGGTCACGACACTAGAAACCAGGATATACAAAACCCTCTAATCTGGGGTACAACAACAATTGTCCTCAATCACATCAAATGTCTGAGGCATGACCATAGCCATCCTCCATAACATGCATTGTGGATGACAAGAATATATCCTCAACTTGCCACCCCCACATACTCAACAGTATGCGCTCTGAGTTTCCCTTAGGAATACTTGTCTCACCATCTAACAAGTTCTAACACTAAATATGGCTCTACGACATAGGGCACTACATGATTTGAGTTGCACTTGATTAGTTATGCCAATTGGGTGAATTAAGACTATATCAGACAAGTGGATGTACAAACCCTAATTCACTTCTAGAAAGCATATAAATATCACAACTGCAAAAGATATAAAATGTGTGAAACATAATTAACACATTAAGGTTATGATCATATTAAGGAGGTTATTTCACCATCATGCCATCATATAAGAAGGTTAAAAATGAATACTCATATTTATCTATTTGAATTAGAGTTAGGTTCAATAAGATAAATTATATTAATGTTACTAATCAACACTCATACCCAAACCTTAACTCACGACATCCCCATTATATCATGGATGCATAAGGTGAAGCGTCACCATCACATTCCATACTATTTTCAAGTATGAATCCAGACATAAATAAAGGTGTAACCATAAGGTTATAACATACTAAGGTTTCAACAACAATAAGAGAGTACTCCATGATTGTATTAATCATTCAAGGACTTTTCATACCCAATTACCATCATTTAGTTATATTAAAGCTAGGTATAACAAGCTATACCTCACTAGGGTTACCCATTAATTCATTATGGTGATTATCAATCATAATCATAGGAGGGTAAGGGTAAGAATACAAGTTTAAGGCATTGAACCATCAAATCCTCATCATTACAATCATAACATTACACTATAGGCTTCACCCAAAATAATAGGAATATTGAGGCATCAACTTCTAACCATTAAATGTTGAAAAGGTAAAGCCATTGGTCGTTTACATAAGTTAACATCTTGAAAAAACCACCGATGAAGTCATTGAGTTGTGCTCTATAATGAGTCACCATCTAACCCTAGACATCCCTTGATTAACAACTTAAAAGGTTCCATGAGAGTAGGGTAAAACCCACAAGCGCAAGTCGTCTGTAAATGAGCTTCTTAAGTTGATCTCATAAAGGAAACCATTTAAATCACTTTATTAGGACCAAAATATTACATTTAGGCATCATTCCAATTTATTAGATGAAGAAACATTAAATCTTAACCATTAGGTCAAGTTCATATATTAAAACCATCAATTGGAGTACATGTCTGACCATTGCATCAAATGACCCAAGAAACAATTGGTTTAAGGCTTAATTGATGCTACAAATAAATGCTTAACTCACCATAGGTTTTGGAGACCTGATCCACCATCAGTAGTGACCATTAAGTCACCATAGGTTGTTAGATCAACACTATATTCATTAATTACCATCAAATATCAAACTAATATCACCATTGATTGATAGCATCATTAGGGTACTTAGTTGTTTATCACTAAGATTCTAATTAGGACAAAACCTGACCTAAGGGGTGAATGTCAGTTGACACCCTTGGTAACCACCATCAGTTGTCATGAAGACAACACCATCGGTTGTTGCAATGATAGCACCATTGCGTCATGTGTTTATAGAAGAAATCGGCTTTAAACCCTAAAATTAACCATTGGTTGATAGGTGTTTAGCACTATTGGTTGTCAAACCAACCTGATCTAAGTCATATTATACCTTAGGAATGATGTAAACATGATTACATGTTCATCTAGAACTGAAATAAGAATAGGGAACATTATAAAGATCAAAATACAAGTCAAGCATAGCTTTTTAGTGCATGGATCATCATTTAAAAGCAAGAACATGAGCTAATAATCTTATGGTAAGCAATAAACGTGGAATGAGTTATACAAATTGCCTCTAAACTCCCAAACATATGAAAACACGAGCAGGTTGGGTAGAAAATCTAAGCGTAAGCTGTGAACTCGTCCACCTAGCACCTTTCTTCATCAAATGAGCAAACCCTAAGCATAAGGAGCAAGAAAGGTAGGGTTTTAGAGTTTTAGAGCAATTTCTACCATGATACAACAAGATTCTGACCTAGAGAAAGGTAGGAGGAAGGATAAAAGAGAAATAAATTGAGGAAGGAAGGGGATTCTTACTCATTTAGGTCATGATCACTAGAAGGAAAATTGTTAAACCCTAAAAGAGAGCAAAACAAAACCCTAGCTAGGAGCTTCCTCCAATAAATTCACCTTCTTCTTCTACCTTGGACAGGTCCTCCATAGATAAACATATAGGAAACGAGGTTATTATCAGGAGGGAAGTGGTGGAAAGCAAAAGTTTCATTTGGGAGCTCAAAAATAGATATATAAAACTCTAGGTTAAGGGAGAGAAGAAGTACGAGGTGTCTAAAAAGCTCTCCATGCATCCATGTTCTTAAACTATTAAGGATATACAAGAAGCCACACAAGAATCTCCCCTACCATCCATAGATAGCTGGTTATATCTCATTTGTTGAATTTCCAAGCCAATCAAATAAATCATTGGCTGATAGCTCCTAAAGGTAGCTCATCCATAAAGGGGTAAACCCTAAAATACCCTTGAGGAAAATAGTTCCAAACCAAGGTTCAACTAGGTTCCCCATGGCTCAAAAATCTGAATAATGTTGAGATAACATCCAAAGAATATAACACAAGTGATAAATTGCAAAGAAAACCTCTCAATTGGGTAAATTGTAGAAAAGTCCAAATGTGCATATAATTGCATAACTTGCACAAACAGTGTCCAGTTTGGACCAAACTTGAAACTTAAGCTTGTATTATGATTACAAAGCATATAACAAGGTTATATTAAGGTTCTAAACATTAATTATGATAGTTAAGTATGTTCAATACTTTAAGTAAGGTCAGGGGTCTCTCACTAGAGTCCAGCAATTAAAAAATAAGGAGTTCCAATTAGTGAACGTGCTCTAGAAGCACCATGGTCTTGAGGAAGCAACCTAGGAACTACAAACTGAGATGATGAAGAACTAATTCCAACTTTTTTTCCTAATCATGGATTTACCATTTAGGTGGGGTGAGTTGTAACAAACCAAAATTTACTACCAAATCTAATTTTGAGCTACTTTGCATGATTCCCTTGATTTAAAGTCTTTATCTCTAAATTCCCATGAATAGTTTGCAACTTGTTGACAAACCTTGAAGTCAAACATCTAACATGAAAATTTTCTCACTTTGATCAAATCATCCCACTTAGGACCCACAATTAAATAACCGAACCCCATAATGGATTTTTGGATTTGGAATCATGTCGAAAGACATTACTGATTATGTTTGTATTCATATTTAAATTAATTACCAAAGCAATTATTTTAGCCATATTAGACTCATGAATAAATGGAGTTAGTATTTTTTAGAATTGCTTACTTGGATACGAATACCCCTCTAGTTCTGTTATCAAAAAACTACCTTGCAAGAGCTATGAAGGTACCCCTCATTATCCCTTAGACTCTCAAACATCCTACTACATGCTTCCTTTGTTCTGCCAAAACTTATGGCATGCTACATTGTCATCCTTGGTCTGTGATTTGGCCTCACTAGGTGCCCCTATGCCTTCTCTCCCCCCTAGATCAGTTGTGCCACATCGGCCAGCACCAAACTAGTGCCAGTAGACCATGACACTCCATGCCACCACTGCTACTCTATTACAACAAAGGCAAAGACCATGACAAAGGTGTAATACCCAACAATGCCAAGGTACAATGCCTCGATCCAGACTGTATACACCCTGAGGTACATATACCTTGACCCCCATTGTACCAGTTCATTTTTTTCCTGACTCATGAGTTAGTAGTCAATCATTGAGGTATGTTATATAGGACCAATCAACTATGATTAACTAGTCACATCATGGAATCCATTAGGACCCTTTTTAATATGATATTGATATTAGGAATTGCATTGTGACCTCTCCCCTTTTGTTAAGAAAAGGCTTGATTAAGTCTATACAAAGATGTGAAAATATGACCCTAGATGTATAATACAAAGGTGTCACATATTCATAAATCTAAAACCTATTAATATGTAGTACTACATAGTGGAGGAAAAGTTGGAAAATCCCCAACTTATATGAAAATACACTCCTTAATAACTATACTCAAAAGGACTCCTAGTGAATAAGATCTTAACATAGAAGTATTAATCCAATAATGATGTCAAGAAATAAATTGGGGAAATTGAATCCAATAATTTTACATATATATTACTATTTCGCAACCCATTAATATGATAAGTATACTTTATAAAGTAATAATCCCTTTTCAACTGTAGAATATGTATCATTAGATGTTATGCATAAGTATACATATATGTGGTATATACTAGTGTATCACATAATGTCGACACAAAGGGGCATCATGTAACATATTGTGAATATTAAGACTTGGAATAGTCTAATCTATCACCACAGTATACTGTTGAGACCTAGAATATAAATAAAGATAAAAATTAATACACCTAATAGAACTCAATAAGTGATTTTAAAATCTAGGGACTGCATAATAACTTGGGATATTTCCCCTTTTGTTAGGATTCGAAATTTTCACAACTTCTTGGACACTAGTTGGACAAACATTGGATTTTTTCATTGGAATATAAGGTACGAGATCTTTGATTCCATTATTGAATTATTTTCCCTCTTGATTTGCACACATACATCTTGACTTGCGGTGAATTCCAAATAGCTTTGAATTTTTTATTGTCTCTTGAAAGTTCACCAACCTAATTTTGTAATTGGTGAAATATTTTTAAATAATTTGGCACTGGACTTGAACTCCTATATTTTTTACTCGATGTACTTTGGTCCCTCAGTCTTTGCCCTATAGAGATTTATCCCACTTGAGTGGGACAAGTACCCCACAACCCTACACAGTGGATAGAAATTAGTTGTCCCCCAGTTAACTGGAATAGCTAATAAGGCACTAGTACCTTTCTCTCCTATGGTGTGAGAACACAAGATACTTAGCCCTATAAAAGAGATGATAGGAAGGTGCAAAAACTTTTGAGATTGATCTATTTTGTGAATATCCTGGATAAATTTTCATATTTGAGATATTGAATCTTTCTTAGTTGATGATTCTATAAATGCTTTGCCATTTCAAATTGGTATTAAGATTCCTACTCATTAGCCATTAGTCTACAAAATAGTTGCTTCCTACTATTATCATGCATATAAATCCTATTATGTGCATAGTTTAATGATAAGGATATACTACCAACATTTTGTTGACTGATTGTTTCTCTTTGGTCCATGACGTTGATGAATCCCTATGTGATATTGCATGGATAGCTAGACGTGCTCATCTGAACTTGTCTTGTGTGGATTATTTAGGAAAAGCTCAAAGCATGGAGAAGTGCCCTTTCTATGGCTATATTATCTTTCTTTTACCTTAGCATGTTGATGTAGTCCCTTAAAGTGGAAAGAACCCTTTCCTTTAGTTTTGTATTTTGATTCTTACACGACAAATACTATGTTTTCAAAATTTTGATGTTAAACATTTTGATATCATATTATGTTACACGTGGTTCAGTATTATGTTGTCAGAGTGGAAGTAAGGCTTATCTCAAGAAACTACTTTGTGAAAATCTTGGATCCAAATTGGATAAATGTATCTTTGGGTATACTAAGTAAAATAAGGGTTACTACATCTATATTTCGTCAGATAACAATGTGTTTGTTGCCAGAACTATTATATTCCTTGAAAATGATTTATATGTAGAGGAATCAGTGGGAGAAAAATAGAAATTGAAGAAGTTCAAGATCAACAAGATGTCATGATCCTATGCAGGTAGATAGAAAATAAGAGGAACCACAAACTATTATGGAGCCACAAGAATTTTAAAGGTCTAGTAGGGCATGTCTTGTAGCATAGAGATATGAATTACTTGTGACTCAAGAAGATAATGTCTTGGTCATTGAAGAAGATGAGACAACTACCTTCAATGAGGCTATTAAGGGACCAAATACTAAGAAATGGATTGAGGCAATGAGTGAGATGATTTTGTTACCAGTAAGGTATGGACCTTTATGGATCAACCAAAAGGGGTAAGACCCATAGGGAGAAAATGGTTCTTCAAGAAGAAGACCGACATAGATGGTAATGTACAAACCTAAAAATATATATTGGTTACAAAAGGTTTCAAACAAGTTCAAGGTTTTGACTATGATGAAACTTTTTCACCAGTTGCCATGGTTAAATCCATCAGGATCATGCTTCTAATTGTAGCTTATCATGACTATGAAATTTGGCAAATGGACGTTAACGTTGCTTTCCTTAATGATAATCTTCGAGAGGATGTGTACATGGCAAGGTTGAAGGTTTTACCACTTGAAATGAAGCCAATAAAGTCTAAAGATACAAAGGTCAATCTATGTATTGAAGCAAGAATCTTAAACTTGGGATCTTCATTCTATTGAAACAACCAAACAATTTGTCTTTATCCAAAATGAAGATGAACCTTATTTTTACAAGAAGGTTAGTGGGACCAAGATTATATTTCTCATATACATGGCTGACATACTATTGATGGGAAATGACATACCTACTCTAAAAGTAACTAAATCATGGTTGGGCAATACCTTCTCCATGAAGGACTTCGGGGAAACATCCTATATTCTAGAAATTATGATTCATAGAGATGGATCTAAGAGGATTCTTGCCCTAAGCCAAAGTACTACATTGCCAAAGTGTTAAAGAGGTTTATCATGCATAATTGTAAGAGAGGAAACTTACCCATGTCTCATGGAATAAGTTTCTCTAGAAATCAATGTCCTAGCTCTTTGGAAGAACAAGCACATATGAGTAAGATTCCATATGCCTCAGGAATTGGATCTATCATGTATGCAATGATGTGTACACACCTAGATATCCTATATGATTTGAGCATGACAAGCATGTATCAGTTGCATCCAGACGATGGTCATTGGATAACACTAAAGAACATCCTTAAGTACTTAAGAATAACTAATTATCAATTCCTAATTTATGCTAGTGACAAAGATTTTGTTGTAAAAGGTTACATTGATGCAAGCTTATAAACTAACAAGGATGATTATAGATTGCAATATAGATTCATGTCTTTCCTAAATGCTGGAGCTGTAAGCTAGAAAAGATCTAAGAATGAGACTATGGTTGATGCTACAATAGAGGTCGAGTGGGATGCTTCCCCCAATGCTGCAAAGGAAGCAATATGGATCAAGAAGTTCATTAGTGAACCTGGGGTGGTTCCAACCATTGAATATGTAGTAGTAATTTACTGTGAAAACAATGGATCTATTGTAGAAGGTAAGGAACCCATATCACATTAGTGTTCCAAGCACTCACTCAGGTGTTACCATCTCATATGTGAGATTATACAACAAGGAGATATAAAGTTTTACAGAGTACCAACTGAAAGAAACATTGTTGATCCTCTAACTAAATCACTTTTACAACAAAATGTGATGGTCATGTTAGATCTATTGGACTTAGGTTCATGAGTGATTCACTCTAGTGGAATGGAAGACTATTGGTTGTATGCCTTAAGAGCCATCATGTGGTCATTGTAATAGGGATATTTTGTACTCAATTTAGTTATTAACAAAAAGCCAATCCACTTATCATGTTTGTTTCAGTACTGAGATAATGAATAATTTCAATAATGTCTTAAGAATGTTTAACTTGATGACATATGGTCTGTGTTGAGGACCTGAACATGAGATCATATGTATAATAAGAGTTCTCATTCTTGTTATGACCCTAGTTGGTTATTATTGTGTATAGTACATGACAATAATAATACACAATGCTAGCATTTATGGTGAGTGATGACTATGTTTCTTTAGTCATGATATCAGATATCAACTCAGATGCATGTGTACTTGTTAGAGAACAAGTTGTACTAGATAGACTCAACTTCAGATTGACACAAGGAAGTCAAGTAATGACATATTAGAGTCATATATCAATGTGCTAATGGTGACTATGATCCTTAGACATAAAGTCACTATACTAATACATGTCATTCTATGTAAATTGACACTAGCCCAACATGCTCTGAAATATGAGTTGCCAAAAGATGGTGATTGGGTACACTATGACACATGGGGTATATTGTGAGTGATCTAAATGGAATATGTCCCTCCTTTGGAGTTATTTCCCCAACCAATTGATAAGTGAGACTATGAAATGCATGGCCACACTCATTTGAGTCAATAAATGATATTGAGATCGCATAATCTCAAATAGTCTATGCTAGTTCAAGGAACATATATTGAATTTGAGAATATGACATTCAATGCCTTGAGTTCAATCTAGATATCTATGACAAAGGGATTATATTATCATGGAAATTTTGTTCAATTTGCAAGTTGTAGTTGTTGTCCTGCTCATTCCTATTACTTGGGTGGAAATGATGTGTGGCTAGACACAAATCTTTGCTTGTGTTGTTTTGAACATCACTACCAACTTAATTAGGAACCTAGCGGGTCACACACATAAGGATGTATAAGAGAACTAAAGTTCACAATCAAACACATGCTTAGAATGGTTATAACTCAATAACCAGTTGATTAACCCACTGATTGGGCGATCGAAATGCCCAATCAATATTCCAATGATAGGGCCAACAAATCAATTGATTGCAATCAATCGATGAAGTTTTCCATTAGACTTCTGAGATCGGCCGATCTATTTCTAAGATCAATTGATCACAGTTCAAAAGGGGAAGTCTGAGATTTTAGATATAGATCTAAACCATCATTATTTGGTGAATTGTTCTGAGATCGTGTGATCATGGACTAAGATTGGGCCATCTACTTATGAGTTTGGGTGATCTCAAATTCAGTATGGGGTTTACAACATTAAACTATTTCTAGGATTGTGATTGGGAAAGGGATTTGTATTAGGTTTTTACAAGCCCATGGCTCTCTTATATAAAGGGGACACGTCCCAAAGGGTGAGGCAAGTTTGAAGGTATGTATGCCCTAAGAGCCAATCATGTGATATTTTTATTGGGACATTATTTACGTGATTTGATTAATAATAAAGCCAAAACCATTTATATCTTGTTCAAATATGAGATAATGATATAACATAATAGATATGTAAAGTATGATTTGACTCAATGACATATGGTTTAGGTTCAAGATCGATAAATGATATCATATGCATTATTAGAGCATGTGTTCTTATTATGTCCCTAGTTGGATATTATTGTGGAAGCTATATAGATAATAATAATACAAAAGAATAGAATATGTATTCAATAGTGATGAAAAATCACTATTCATGATGTTGGATATCAAGACAAACACATCGATACTTGTTAGAGAACAAGTGCACCAGACAAACCCACCTTGATAATGATACATGGAAACCATTGAATTGTGTCACAATAATGTCTAAATGTGTTAGTAATGATTGCGGTTCTTAGACCTAAAGTCACTACAAGAATCATATGGCGTCAATGAACTTTAACACTGTTCAACATGACCTTAAATAAGGGTTGCTTTACAAATGGTGCTTGAATACATTGTGGCACATGGGGATTGTTGTGAGTGATGTAGATGGAATTTGTCCCTCATATCAAAGTGATATCATTGTCACTTGAAAAGTGAAACTATGACTTGCATGGCCATGTTCGTGTGAATCAATATGCAATGTTGAGCTCACATGCATCTCAACAGTCTAATCTAGTTAAAGAAACATAAATTTGATGTTAAGATGATGATGATTCCATTCCTTGTATTCAATTTCGATATCTATGACAAAGGAACTGTATGGTCACTATAACACTAATAACAAGTTTAGGTTGAAGTTGTCCTCCAACTTATCCAATTACTTGGGTAGCAAAAATGTGTTTCTGGACACCACTCACAACATGTAAAGTCATAATTTGATTATGGACATCACTACTAATGTTAAATGGAGATTATAGGGCCACACTCATAAGATATATTAGGAAAAGGAGTTTAATCATGGACAAGATTAAATTTTATTACTAAAAGATTTAGGTAATCAAACTAAATAATATTGTCAATGCCATTCAATCGACTAAATAGTCTAGTTGAATGACAAGCAAGGCCAATCGACCTACTGGAGAGTTCAATCGATCGAATATATAATATCATTGGGAGCTATTTGGAAGTCCAGTTGACCAACTAGAGAATCTAGTCGACTGATTAGACAATATCCTATATAGATGATAGGACCTGCCAGTGGACCGATTGAAGAGTTAAGTCAATTTGACTATATAGTATCACCCAATAGATGATTGGATCATCCAATCAACTGACCAAAAGGATTGAGTCGATCAATCAGGTCAAGTGCACCAGTTGGACTGGGTCAAATGAGTGATGGTAGCCATAATAATGCCTAATATTCGTTACATTAATAAGCAATGCTATTGCACAGAGAACCACATGCCCATCAACAGACAAGACAGTCCATTCGACCGACTAGCTGTGCATAACTAGCAACTAGCAGGCAAGTTGACTGACTAGATAGTCCAATTGACCGACTAGCTATGCGCAACCATTGACATTCAAGAGAACTTGACCTTTCATCTCCTGGGATTTTGGAAACCCTAGTCCATATTATAAGGACCCTGACCTGGGTTTTGGACTAACCATGTTTATTTTGCCTAAGTAAGTTGCTTAGAATTTTAATCTAATCCTTTGAGGTGTTTTGTTATCATGTGCCACACTTATGATTTAAGTTAGGTTTCTATTTGGATAATGTTTGCTTGTTTTGGACAAGAGTGCAATTTACCTAAGATGTGGGGTTATCTTGCAATATGTCACATGTTAAGCATGCCCATAGTTCTTTAGCATCATAAGAGAGAGGCGATGCTATACACCTATAGAGAGCTTAAGTTTCAAGCTGAGCCTATGTGGATGATGCTTGTGCTTTGTGTGCTAATTTTGGTGTAAATTGCAATTTACCCAAAGCAAAGGGTTAACATGCAATTTACATATCTAGAGTGTTACTTCTCTCTCTTGACATCATCTAGAAGGTATAGAAAGATGTGGGCGCCTAGTTTGGATCTTGGGCTAGAGATGATATCCTTAGTAGTGATAATAATTTATGGACAATGTGTGTTTTGACCTTGGAATGTAGTGTATCGATTTGGTGAAGTGTAGTGTATCAATTTGGAGATGTGGAACCCTTGGTAGGAATCCAAGAGGCCAATACTCTACCTAGAGTATATCACCATAATCTTGCATGTTAAAGTGGTTGCATGTGGTCTTTGCACGTGGACAAGTGTCACCTAGACTCTTAAGGTGATGACACCTCTCTTTTGATCTCTCTTTCTTCCCTCAAGTATATAACCCGCTCCCTCTTCACATAAGTGAACCCTTTCATCCATTCTTGTTCTTATATTCTTGGTGTACGAGCTTGGGAGCTTAAGGATCTAAAGGAAGTCCCCATGGATCTTGGGAGGTCGAGTTCCTTGCTCATGGTGATTCTTGGTTTAACTTCCATCTTGGTGAGTTATGCTTCTTGGTGATGATTTCTTTTAGATCTCTTCTTCATCTTCTTCTTTCCCTTTTGGCCATGGATCATACCTTGAATAAAGGTTGAATAGGTCATGGTTCTCTCTTTTCTTCTTTTCTCCTTGAGCTATCATAACCTTGACATCTTCTTCTTCTTTCTTGGAGATAAGGTTGAGGCCGAGTTTGGGACTCTAGATGGATCATCTTCAACCTTGAGAAAACGTGGGCTTTGGAGCTTTAATCATGGATCTTGAACCCTTGATGGAGACCTTCTTTAGGCTTGTTATATAACTCTTAGCCTTCTTTATTATTTTCACTCTTTCATGTGCTTATGTTGATTCTCATCTCTAAATAGTTTATCTCATATATGCTAGTAGTTATTGATGGTTTTGCGAACCGATTAGATGAAGGAACCTCATTTAGTTTGATGTCCATATCTTGTACCTTCCTACTATGATAATAGATGGACTAGTGGCTGATATCCTAAGGTTGAAGATGACAATTTGACATATACATACTAGGATGAGAGTAGTCTACATGCCTTGTGATGCTTAGACCGACACACTTTGATCTAGATGACACTCCAATTCAAATCCGACATGCTCTGGAAAGGCTAAACTGATATGCCTTGTTAGCTGTCACCTTAGATCAATATGTTGAGAGTGCTAGCCCAACATGCCTTGTGGTGCTTAAACTGACATGCCTAACTGGTGCTTTAATTGACACACCTTGATGAAGTGAACCGTTATACCTTGTTGATGCCCTAACCCTAACAACCTGACACACCTCTAACCTGACACAAATGAGATGGGAGACACACTCCTTGGAACCTTGGCCGACACACAAAGTAATAGAGAAGTCGATACCCTAGAGTATGATATGGCCAACATGCTAGATGATGGCATGGCCGATACATGTGTCTAACCCGAAACACTTTCAAGTAGGGTTAAACCTACACTCCTTGGGGAGGTTAACCCCTTGTGCTTTGCATAGAGTTAGTCGACATGTTATGGTGGTGACAAGTCGACACCCAATGTCAAGTATCAATCCAACATGCTTGGACTGATGCTAAACTAATACATTTTGAGATGAGCTAACCCGACACATTGAGATCTAACCCGACATCCTTAGATGAGCTTGTTCGACACAACTTGGTGTGGTCAGGCTGACACATGAAGATGATGAAATCGGGATCCCTCTAGCCATCTGAAACTGATATATCAAAGGCTGATCCAAGATGTTATAAACCAAGACACACCTTGATGAGGTAAACCGATATGCCTAGTGGGTGTTAAGACTATGACACAATGTGGATGTCAAGTTGACACACCTCAAAAGGGATGAAACCGATACCCTATGCTAATGCTAACTCGATATCTTGAGAAGGTGGTGAAACCAATATCACATGATGAGTGGGAAACCGATACCTTAAGTCAAAGGTGAAACTGACATCTAGGATTAGGGGATAGACGGAGATGTAATGTAATTGATTAGTTGATACATGCATAACGAAGGGTTGTTACACCTATACTCTTGTGTATCTATACATAGCGTGATAATCTATCTAAGATGTCGTGACTATGAATGGTCAATCCTTAATTATGATGCATCGCTCTAAAACTCTCCAATAAAGTGGGAGGTTATAGAAGTAGGGTTTAGTGGTAAAGTAACCATACATTAATCCTAATCATAAGATGGTAAGACTTATGTGCCTACCTTAGTGAAAGATTGTATCCCATGACATGTGTCTTCTATATTCTTTTCTACATGATCATAACTTGTGAGAGAGGTTAATGAGACCACTATGTGAGTATATGATAGTGGTGATGAGCCTAGTTGGAATCAAAGGGTGTTAGCTTGTGTGTAGAAATCATGGAATAAGTTTAATAATCTAATAAGTGGCTCGTGTATAATTTGAAGTAAAACCCTCTAGTTATGTAATCGAAGGTTTGACATTCCTTATTTTGATAATGTGATTGGTAAATTGTGGAGGGTAATAACATATGGTTCACATAAAGATGAAACTTCATGTTGGTGCAATAGTCAACGTGTTTACATAATGCATTGTTGTAACCCACACATAACTTAATGAGATGATACACACAAGCATTTATGAAATGGTTATACCTAATGTTGATGACATGATGACCTATTCATCTCTAACTAATGTTGTTCAAACCTAAATCAGTTTCAAGAGAGTGGAAATTGTGTAAATAGGGTGGGTGATGTAACCATGAGGTAAAACCCTAATCGGCTATATGTGAAGAGCATTTCATATTATTGAATGTGTATGGATAGAAAGCATGATATTGTACTCTATCTCTCTCTCTCTCTTAAATTACATGATTTTTACCTTGTGAGTTAATTGGGTATTATAATTAATGAATACTATGAAGATGGCTAAATAGTATCAAGCATTGGCGATAAGACTCGATAAGGGAACATGGAAAGTATGAATATGTGAATGTGCATACCTGGTTATATTGTCTAATTCTTAGCCTCATACACTCCAACTTTTGGGAGGTAGTGAAAGTCAGATATTTGAGATAGAATGGTGCTTGAGAACCCTATGTGGAATAAGCATGAAGCCTAATCCTAAATTAGAGAAATTATGATGCATTGCTTGCTTTATTTAAAGGTGTTTAATGTATTGAACGTATTCTCTCTATAATTATATAATATCTAATGATTGCTATGGTATGTACATGTGATGTGGCACAAGTGATGATTGGTATAAGTAATTCTTATATGCCCAATGAAGCATGATGAGATAACAATGAATCACAAGTGTGATGTGATGGGTCTTAGGACCTGACAAAGACTTAGTGCTTAGTTGAGGTGATATCCTCCAGTACTGGAATGAGGGATTGATATCCCATGATAATATGTTGATGGTGATTACCTTATGAATGGCAATGATACAATTTTATGAGATGATGTGAATTCATTTATAGTTGAAATGATTATATCTTCTATTGTAATACTATGCCCTTATTTTGAAGAATTTGTCTATGGTTTGTACGCTATAACTTGATTAATGATAAAAGACACTTTAATTGGTCTAATTTAATCAAGCGGAATCTAATCATGTAGCTTGCCCTGTGCCATAGATCCATTCAGTGTTAGCATTTGTTGGATGGTGGAACAAGTTTAACTCGGAGCTCATACTGTTGAGTATGCGAGGACAACTTGGTACCCTAATATCAAGAAATTGAGGGTGACTTTGTCCATGCATGAGGCTCAGGTGATGCCTCAAGATTCGTGATATAAGTTATATGAGACAATTGATTGGCTATGGGCCATAACCTGGTAAGAGTGCGGCTTCAAGCCATAGTTCAGTGATATTCCATACATGATTGGTTGCGGGCCATACCCTGGGAAGAGTGCAGATGTGGGTCGAAGCTCAGTTTCACTAGTGCCATGACATGTACCAAAGAGGGCTAGGTTTGTACAAGTGGACTATATGTCTCTGGTAGTGGTCTAATTGATGATGCCACTACAAGATTCACTCATGTATTAACCACAAGGTTTGGTGAGGTCATGGATTCTGGCTCTTCCACTAGACCTTGTATGGAACCGATTTTGACTTAGCAGTGGTCAATTGGATTTGGATGGTATGTCTCAAATCCTCAAGGCATAATAAAATTTGTGTAACTAGTCGTGTAGTATGTTTACTTAGGGACAAATACGAGAACATTGGTTGAAGCCTTGCCTTGTTTTTATACTACTTAGTTTATAACAGTTATACATGTTCTTCGTATTCCTTTTTAAATTATTAATTAGTCTACTACTCAGTAGCAAGTGCATATTACTTCTCTATTTACTTTATTCATGAGGTATATGCCATTTAGTTAATTATGTTCAAACCTACTCAGTATGTTAGTCTACCTATTTAGCTATCTGTGATAATAATAGAGTTGGTGGAGAGTTATATCTCTCATTGGGACTTTTGTCTCATGCCATTGGTTAAATATCTTTTAGGTGGATGTGCATTCCAAACTAAATATCAGATAGTTGAGGATATAATATGAAGAGGAACTATACATAGTGGATCATGGTATACATATAATGTCTAGTAATAGAGTCGTATGTGTCGTCCCTGTACACTCATGTCCTTGTGGGTATTCTTGATGTGTTTCGATGACATGATGACCGATATGTAGTTTTTGGATTGTGTGCCTTTGGTGGTATGCATATACATGTGGAACAATTAGCTATCTTATGTAACATGCTGATTGGAAGAGAATGATGTAGCTCCTTGAATATATGTAATGAAATGCAAGTATTGACTCTTGTGTAATAAATCTCAGCTCATGGTGCTTGCTGTAAACCGGTTTTAATTTCTTGTGATTTTTAGTGATCTGATGTTAGTGGTTGTTCGTGGCTTAAGTTTTGAGAAATCTCACTTTGTGAGGCAAAGGGTGTCACATTTGATGGTATCAGAGCTATAGGTTCGATGAGTCTATAGGGATACTAGGACTAGGATTAGGATGGTGTTTAAGATAAGAACATGGTATAAAATATGGTGCATACTGCCTAATCTCAGTACTTGAGTGCCCTGGCCAGTTATTCAAATGTTGAAGAAAAGGTAAGTATGAAACTATTAGTTTGATTTATCTTTGATTACTCTAATCAAGTAGTCATTTTGGAATAATCTAAAGAGCATAAAAAATCAAGAATCATGATGCTAATACCTCCATCATATTATAAAAGAGATAAAAAATGCACCATAACTTACTAAAACTTGAATGTTTGGTTATTAAAAGGGAAAGATACAACCCATAAAACCTAAATATAAGTGTGAATATGATAAGAGACGTTCTTGAAGCTATAATTTTAAGAAATGTATGAAGAAAAAGATAGATGGATATGTGCTAATAAAGTAAGTCAAGGTGTAAAATCCATCGAAGATGAAGAGAGTTCCTGAAACAAAAATGAAGTGAGAAGGCAAATAAGAATGAATAATGAATAAATAATATGGAACCTGAGTTTATCTTAGACCAACCTATGAGTATAAGAAAGTATAAAGTGTAATTCTTATGATATGTGAAAGGGAACAAGGAAGATGATCCCTACTTAATAAAGAATATGCAAAGAATAATGATCCTTTTCATGATATAAAGATGAAAAATGTGGTAAAACAAGGAAATGTTCATAAAGATGAAGAGCAATAATCAAACAAAGAGTAATGGCATGTAATCATCTTTATAGTTTCTATGTTGATGGCAAGGAAACCAAGGTGAAAACAAGTTTAAATGATACATGAACAGTTGAAAACTAGTGTAATAACCAAGGAAGTTGGTATTCCTTCTTCTTGATAAGCAATCCATGGGTGACGTCGTGGTGATAAGACAAGTATGTTCCACTGTGTTCTTTCCTTTCAAGGATGTGGCAGTCAAGTGAGTCTTATGTTACTTAATGTGCATGGTTTATAAGTGATCCTGAGATGGATACTCTGATAAGTATCAGTTGGTCCTGGACTTTAGTTCCAAGATGGTGACATTTGAGAATGTGATGTTTTATGAACCTTATAAGGTGTTGAAAAGATTCTTCTGATATGTTTGAGTTTGACAATAGCAGTAGAGGATGGATGCGATGAGGATATGATGTGTTTTTGGCACGTGTTATGGATACCAAGGTGAGGAAACCTAGTATCAAATAAGTGCCAGTTGTGTGTGGACCCGAGAATATGTCTCCTGATAAGATGATTAAGTGTTTGACTACCTAGAAAGATTGACTTTGGGATCAATTTAGTTACAGATGATCAACCTATAGTATGTATATCACATGTTAGGGGTTTATGCAACGCATAGGATGACATCAACAAGAATGCATAGGTTGAAGAGATAGTTGCAAGATCTACCTGGGTAAAGTTCATCAAGATGGTTACAATCCCTTGGAGTACACCTATTAGGTTTGCAAGTAAGAAGAGTTCCAAGAGGAGTGCACATTGATGAGCAGGATTTCCAATTCCTATCTAGATTGGTTGAAGAGAAAGTACATATGGGAGTGTACATAGTAGAATACTAGTTGGTACAAGTCATAAGTGAGCTTTGTGTTGAGTCAACAAATCAAAATAGTGCAGTAGAAGCATGGTAGGTCTTGTAATCCCAAGTGAATGGTAGAATGCATCTCTAATCTCCCTCTGGAAGAGATATGCTAAGGTTTGAGAATGGTATGGTAACCTCTAGGTTTGAGAATTTTATCATATGATGTGGTAAGTTGAGAAGGTGATACATAATAAAGAGTTGACACCTGAGTTGGATAAGTATGTATAGTGCTTCTATGGCTAAGAAAGTATCACATGGCATAGGGTTGACTCTATAGTCGATAGTGGAAAGAATAAGTAGAGTATGTGTTGAACTTGGATGGAAGAATAGTATGTTTTTCAAGTATTAAGACGTCACCCTAACATGAAGGAGCTATGTGAAAGTTTGAAGGTGCAACACTTGAGTAATATCCATCTCCTTTTGCCAAGGATTTTGGGGGTAAAATAATTGTTAGGGTTATGACTTGTAAGGACCCTGACTTGGGGCTAACCCTATTTGTTTTACCTAAGTAAGTTTCTTAGAACTTTAATCTAATCCTTTTAGGTGTTTTTTTATCATGTGCCACACTTATGATTCAATTTTGGTTCTGTTTGGATCATGTTTGAGCAATGTTTGCTTGTTTTGGACCATAATGCAATTTACCAAAGATGAGGGGTTATCTTGCAATATGTCACATGTTGAGTGTGACCATAGTGCTTTAGCATCATAAGAGAGAGGATGATGCTATGGGGCACCTTGTAGAGATCTTAAGTTTCAATTTGAGCATGTGTGGATGATGCTTGTGCTTTGTGTGCTAGTTTTGGTGTAAATTGCAATTTACCCAAAGTAAAGGGCTAACATGCAATTTACCATCTCTAGAGTGTTCCTTATCTCTCTTGAAATCATCTAGAAGGTATAGAAAGAGGTGGGTGCCTATTTTGGATCTCAGGCAAGATATGATATCCTTAGTAGTGATAATAATCTATGGAAAATGTGTATTTTGACCTTGAAATGTAGTGTATAAGTTTGGTGAAGTGTAGTGTATTGGTTTGGACATGTGGCGCCGTTGGTAGGAAGACAAGAGGATGATACTCTACCTATAGTACATCACCATAATATTGCATGTTAAAGTGGTTGCATGTTGCCTTTGCACGTGGACAAGTGTCACCTAGACTCTTAAGGTGATGACACCTCTCTTTTAATCTCTCTTTCTTCCCTAAAGTATATAGCCCCCTCTGTGATAACATGTATCCCCCACCTATTTAACTTATGGATATCTTGACTCACTAAATGCCCTATTATACTTGAGTCCCTTCCTTAACCCCAATTTGATGACTTCTAGTCACCTCATGCCTACTTGATGACTCAAAGTTCATAGAATGGAACTTTACACCTTTTGCTGACCCTAATTTGGGTTTGAACTATGTTTCATGTTTTTTTTCATGTATCATATACTTGGGATTCAATTTGAACCTTTTTAATAAACTCTTGTTGCTGTGAAATACATTTTATGTTGTAGAGGATTCGATTTCAAATACAACGGTGCAAAAATTGCCTCAATTGGATCATCCTAGCCCAAGTTGTGGTCTTTTAAACTTTAATGATTTAATCCTTATTTTTATCTTGTTTTAATCCTTATTGAGCCTAGTTGGGAGGGTGTCCCAATCAAACAAGGTGCCCCCTTTTACCTAGCCACTCAGATCAACGATCCGCAACACCTGTTCTAGACCAATCACAAGGCCAAATGTTGTGTTCTTTCTTTTGGGGTGTTGGATCCTTCAACCCCGGATCCAATCATCATCCAACGATGCTCCTTCGCTCCCCCCTTTTTGGCAGACCAATAGTGTACGATGGGGAATGGTTGGATCTAAGCCTCGACACCTTATCTAACCCACGAAACTAGCTTTCTCTTTCACTCTGCCCACACTCCCTTAATCTTTTACCCTTGTTTCCGATCCCTATCGTGCCCTCCTACCCTCTCCTTCTTCTTCTTATCTTTCCCTGCCATGGTGGTGCTGCAGTAACTGGAAGAGTTGGGCATTTCTTCTATCGACTGCCTCTGACTGGTCTATGGTGACCTTTGGGCTCACGTGGACTGGGCGAGTCGAGATGACCACTTTTCAGGCTTGATCACCCCCTCTACCTTGCTCACCAACCTTCTCTGGTGAGGCCTACCACCTCAGCGCAGCCGCGCGGCTCGGGTGCAAGGGAGAAGAAGGGCATGTATCATTGAATGAAAATCCAATGACCCTCCCATGATCACGATTCTCTCTCTCCCCTCCTGTGGTCTCCCTCTCCATGTCTCTCTCTCATTTGGGTGAGACCTTGCCAACACTCGACACACACTCCCCCATGCCCGCCACCTCAGCCTGCATGGCGATGGTCCTACTTGCTTCAGTGTCTCGTGAAGTCACCCTTACATGCTAGCCATCGCCTGAAATCACCTCCACATGCAACCAACCACAAGCAGACACTGTTAACCACTCGAAGTGGGTCCCCAATCGCACCCAGGATGCATGCCTCATCACACGTTTGCCAGAGGAAGCCAACTTATGGCTGGGCAGCAGTCCTTTTTCATCCCAATATGAGGTAAATCCCTCATGTAAACCCTAATCAAGGGTTAATCTTCAAACACATGTAACTCCTTGCTTGTTTAACCGAATGATATGATATTATATATCATTTTGATCAGAAAACCACCACCTTTCTTATGATGTTGTTGTCTCTTATTAGTTTTATACAACTAAACCCTATTTAGTAAAGAACCTTCTTTTATAATCTTTGGATTATTAAGCAACCTCAATCATGTATTATACATGCCCTTAATGATCCCTAGCTTCACTAATTGCCTAAATCAGTAATATTAGGTTAGATCTTAATGTGATGTTGTCTTGGACCATTTATATGAACCCTAATGTTTGCTTTGACGTAGATACTCATTCATGACCCAAAAGGTGACTTCTTAAATGTGTGCTTGCTATAACTTAATCAAGTCTTGAATCATCTTTGATTGATGTCATATAATCTTGCAATCTTGAAATCAGTGACTTTTGTCATGATTTACAACATAATGGATTAATATCTCATGTTATGTGGGCCAATTCTAACTCTTGACTCCCCATGTACCTATTATGTGCACTAAATGACTTAGTTGACCTAGTTGGGTCCATATGATAAAATATGATTGTTATGTTAAACCCATGCTCTTCCTGGTTCAAAATAGCAAACCTATTATGCTTGTAGCACTAATATCAACTTGATCTATCCTAGGCTCTTTTATGATCTTATGACTTGGTGATATGACCATATTGCATGGAATTGTTCTAATATGGCTTTATCATGATCTTGCATGTTAAACCATGATAATAATATAAATCTCATGCTTCCCTTATATCCAAATCAGAGACCATGTTTACCTAGTATCACTCATATTGTTGATGGTTCACCTAGACCTAGACCTTAATGTTGATCTTTGGAATGTATTGAAGAATGACATGCATGCTTGGAATTTTGGAACTATGTTTGAACTAATTGAAACCTAGGACTAGGGGAACATCCACAATTCTTATGATGTTTATATTATCAATGCCCTTTTGATCTAAGACACTTTTATACATCTTTATTTGTGAGGTTCCCTTGGTTTGTATCATGCCTAGGTATCTTACTCAAGAATCATAACTCTTAAGGTACACTTACTCTCGTGACCCTACTATGGTATTGGCTTGTTTGTATGTATGATCGTATGAATGCTTGGCCAAATAAATACTTGTTTGAGATATTTTTCCCTATGAATACTACTTTCATGTTTATTATACTATGTTGGAAAACCTTAAACATAATTTATTGAAATCCATTATATACCCTAGTGCACCTGCCTGAAGTTTTGGGGTAAGGACACAAGGTCGGGCATCTTACTTGATAAGGTGGAACATTATGAAACAAGGGTTACCTCTTGGCGATGACCTCGTGGCCCCTTACAGATTGGGTAGATAATGTGGAGCACCCTTACAGACTCTTCCATGAGAAGTTAGTCTAAAAGGCCTACGGTTGATATAATGGATAAAGAAATCTAAAACATGCTTTGTATAAATGAAAGTTGTTAATTGGTCTCACCTTGTTTCTAGTTCTTGCTTGTTATGATGTTTCTAGCCAAGTGACTTTTATAGTACTCTTAAACTGTTTACATGCCTTTTCATAGCGTACTTAATGCTTTAGCATTAATATGTTTTGTTTATCAAATTTGTAGTTCCCAAATGAAGATACACTTCACTCAAGACTCTAAGATCAGAAATGAAACACCAATGGGGTATGCTTGAATCTATAAATGGGTACATATCTCTTACCTCCATGTTTAGTATCTTGTTATCTCTTACCTTGTTCTTGTTTGTGGTTTTCTTCATGCATATGTTAAGTGATCCATTCTAGGGACGGACACCCTGGTCCACCCTCCTTTGGATTTGTAGCCATTAGAAGTGTGGACTTAGGGTAACAAGCAATTCCGTGACACCATCCCTCTTCACACAAGTGAACCCTTTCATTCATTCTTGTTCTTCTCTTCATGGTGGCCTAGCTTGGGAGCTTAAGGAGCTAGAGGAAGTCCCCATGGAGCTTGGGAGGTCGAGTTCCTTGCTCATGGTGATTCTTGGTTTAACTTCCATCTTGGTGAGTTATGTTTCTTGGTGATGATTTCTTTGAGCTCTCTTCTTCATCTTCTTCTTTCCCTCTCAGCCATGGATCATACCTTGAATAAAGGTTGAATAGGTCATGGTTCTCTCTTTTCTTCTTTTTTCATTGAGCTATCATAACCTTGGCATCTTCTTCTTCTTTCTTGGAGATAAGGTTGAGGTTGAGTTTGGGACTCTTGATGGATTATCTCCAACCTTGAGAAAATGTGGGCTTTGGATCTTTAATCATGGAGCTTGAACCCTTAATGGAGACCTTCTTAAGGCGGGTTATATAACTCTTAGCCTTCTTTATTATTTTCACTCTTTCATGTGCTTATGTTGATTCTCATCTCTAAATTGTTTATCTCATATATGCTAGTAGTTATTGATGGTTTTGAGAACCGACTAGATGAAGGAACCTTGTTTAGTTTGATGTACATATCTTGTACCTTCCTGCTATGATAATAGATGGACTAGTGGATGATATCCTAAGGTTGAAGATGCAAGTCGATGCAAACATACTAGGATGTGAGTAGTCGACATGCCTCATGATGCTTAGACCGACACACTTTAATCTAGATGACACTCCAAGCTAGTTCAAACCCAACATGCTATAGAAGGGCTAAACCGATATGCCTTGTTAGCTGCCACCTTAGAATGATATGTTGAGAGTGCTAGCATGACATGCCTTGTGGTACTTAAATTGACATGCCTAATTGGTGCTTAAACCGACACACCTTGATGAAGTGAACCATTATAACTTGTTGATGCCCTAACCCTAACAACCTGACACACCTCTAAACTGACACAAATGTGATGGGAGACACACTCCTTGGAACCTTGGCTGACACACAAAGTAATAGAGAGGTTGGTACCCTAGAGTATGCTATGGATGACACGCTAGATGATGGCATGGACGATACATGTGTCTAACCCAACACACTTTCAAGTAGGGTTAAACTGACACACCTTGGGGAGGTTAACCCCTTGTGCTTTGCATAGAGGTAGTCAACATGTTATGGTGGTGACAAGTTGACACCCAATTTCAAGTATCAACCCGACATTCTTGGACTGATGCTAACCGATACACCTTGAGATGAGCTAACCCGATATCCCTAGATGAGCTTGCTTGACACATCTTGGTGTGGTCAGGCCGACACATGAAGATGAAACTGGGATCCCTCTAGCCATTTGAAACTGATATATCAAAGGCTGATCCAAGATTTTATAAATCAAGACACACCTTGATGAGGTAAACTGATATGCATAGTGGGTATTAAGACCATGACACAATGTGGATGTCAAGCGACACACCTTGGAAGGGATGAAACTGATAAATAGGGTTGATGATAAACTAATTCCCTATGCTAATGCTAACCCGGCATTTTAAGAAGGTGGTGAAACCTATATCACATGATGAGTGGGAAACTGATACCTTAATTTGAAGGTGAAATTGACATCTAGGGTTAGGGGATAGACTGAGATGCCAAGTAATTGATTAGTTGATACATGTGTAATGAAGGGCCGTTACACCTATACTCTTGTGTATATAGTCAATACATAGTGTGATGATCTATCTATGATGTCGTGACTATGAATGGTCAATCCTTAATAATGATGTGTAGCTCTAAAACTCTCCAATAAAGTGGGAGGTTACAGAAGTAGGATTTAGTGGTAAAGTAACCATACATGAATCCTAATCATAAGATAGTAAGACTTATGTCCCCACCTTAGTGAAAGATTGCAACCCATGATAGGTGTCTTCTATATTATTTTCTACATGATCATAACTTGTGAGAGAGGTTAATGAGACCACTATGTGAGTATATGATAGTGGTAATGATCCTAGTTGTAATCAAAGGGTGTTAGCTTGTGTGTAGAAATCATGTGAACAAGTTTAATTATCTAAAAAGTGCCTTGCATATAATTTTAAGTAAAACCCTCTAGTTATGTAATCAAAGGTTTGACATTCCCTAGTATGATAATGTGATTGATAACTTGTGGACGGTAATAACATATGGGTCACATAAAGATGAAACATCATGTTGGTGCAATAGCCAATGTGTTTACATAATGCATTGTTTTAACCCACACATAACTTAATGAGATGATACACATATGCATTTATGAAATGGTTATACCTAGTGCTCATGACACGATGACCTATTCATCTCTAACTAATGTTGCTCAAACCTAAATCAGTTTCAACAGAGTGGAAATTGTGTAAATAGGGTGGGTGATGTAACCATGAGGTAAAACCCTAATCAACTATATCTGAAAAGCATTTCATATTATTGAATGTGTATTAATATAAAGCATGGTATTGTACTCTCTCGCTCTCAAATTACATGATTTTTACCTTGTGAGTTAATTGGGTATTATAATTAATGAATACTATGAAGATGGTTAAATAATATCAAGCATTGTCTATAAGCCTCGATAAGTGAACATGGAAATTATGATTATGTGAATGTGCATACTTGGTTATATTGTCTAATTCTTAGCCTCATACACTCCAACTTTTGGGAGGTAGTGAAAGTCAGATATTTGAGATAGAATGATGCTTGAGAACCCTATGTGGAATAAGCATGAATCATAATCCTAAATTTGAGATCTTATGATGCATTCCTTCCTTTATTTTAAGGTATTTAATGTGTTGAAACATATTTTCTCTCTAATTATATAATAGCTAATGATTTCTGTGGTATGTACATGTGATGTGGCACAAATGATGATTGGTATAAGTAATGCTTATATGCTCAATGAAGCATGATGAGATAACAATGAATCACAAGTGTGATGTGATGGGTCTTAGGACCTGACAAAGACTTAGTGCCTAGTTGAGGTGATATCCTCTGGTACTGGAATGAGGGATTGATATCCCATGATAATATGTTGATGGAGATAGCCGTGTGAATGGCAGTGGTATGGTGTTATGAGATGATGGGAACCAAATTATAGTTTAAACGATTATATCTTATGTTGTAATACTATGCCCTTTTTTGAAGAATTTGTCTATGGTTTGTACATTATAACTAGATTGATGCTAAAAGACACTTTAATTCATCTAATTTAATCAAGTAGAATCTAATTATGTAGCTTGCCATGTGCCATAGATCCATTCAATGTTAGGATTTGTTGGATGGTGAAATGAGTTTAACTCAGAGCACATACTATTGAGTATGCAGGGACAGCTTGGTATCCTAATATCAAGTAATTGAGGGTGACTTTGACCATGCGTGGGCCTCAGAGCATGCCTCAAGATTCATGATATAAGTGATATGAGACACAAGATTGGTTGTGGGCCATACCCTGGTAAGAGTGTGGCTTTGGGTCGTAGCTCAGTGATATTTGGTATAAGATTTGCTGCGGGCCAAACCCTGGGAAGAGTGTGGCTGCGGGTCATAGCTCAGTTTCACTAGCACCGTGACCTATACCAAGGCCGACTAGGTTTGTATAGGTGGGCTATATGTCGCTGGTAGCAGTCTGATTGATGATGTCACTACAGGATTCACTCATGTACTGGCCACAAGGTTTTGTGAGGTTATGGATTCTGGCTCTTCCACTAGATGTTGTATGCCACCAATTTTGACTTAGTAGTGGTTGGTTGGGTTTAAGTGGTATGACTCAAATCCTCAGGGAATAAAAAAATGTGTAACCAGTCGTGTAGTATGTTTGCTTAGGGACCAATACGAAAACATTGGTTGAAGCCTTTCCTTGCTTTTATGCTGCTTAGTTTATAATTGTTATACATGTTCTTTCGTATTCCTTTTTAATTTGTGAATTGTTCTACTACTCAGCGGCAAGTGCATATTACTTCTCTATTCACTTTATCCATGAGGTATATGTCATTTAGTTAATTCTATTCAAACCTGCTCAATATGTTAGTCTACCTACTTAGCTATCTGTGATTATAATAGAGTTGATGGAGAGTTATATCTCTCGTTGAGACTTTTGTCTCACCCCATTGGTTAAATATCTTTTATGTGGATGTGCATGCCATACTAAAGATCAGATATATGAGGATATAATATGAAGAGGAACTACACCTGGTAGATCATGGTATACAGATAACGTCTAGTAATATAGAGTCCTATGTGTCATCCCTATACACTCAGGTCCTTGAGGGTGTTCTCGATGTGTTTTGATGACATGATGATCGATATGCAGTTTTTGGCTTGTGCGCCTTTGGTGGTATGTATATACATGTGGAACAATCAGTTATCTTATGTAACAGGTTGATTGGATTTGAATATATGTTATGAAATTCAAGTACTGACTCTTGTGTAATAAATCTCAGCTCATGGTGCTCGCTGCAAATCAATTTTAATTTCTTGTGATTTTTGGTAATCCAATGTTAATGGTTTATTGTGGTTTAAATTTTAAGAAATATCGCTTTGTGTGGCAAAGGGTGTCACACATATGCTCCTATGTAAAGGGGGTGATGGCCAAGCCTTTCAACACACATCTTCTCACATTGTGGTAACATGTTAACCTAAACATCTTACCCGTGAAAGGGAGAGATAGTAGGGGAGAGAAAGTTCACACTAGCACATCAAAAAACCAAGGGATGCTCCTTACCTCTGGCTCAGGAAGTGTGATGTGGAGATCTTGGTGATCTATGTGGACTATGTAGAGGTGTAGAAGATTTGTCATTGTGCTAAGAGGATGGCGTCAATTGCTCTCTTGTAATGCTCAATAAGGAGAAATATTGGTGTGAAAAGATAATCATTAGACTTGTTCTAGGAAAAGGTATATGTTACACCCTCTTTCCTATACATGATTGTTGGCATAGTCTGGTAGTGAGGAAATATGGAATAAAATTTTGTTTAGGTTGCATTTTTATTGCTCCATATTTCCCAGCTGTTGTATCAGACCCATGTCAATTTGCGATGTATTAGGTTGATCAATATGATCAGATTTTGTTTTATCATTTATTTTGTTGCATACGATGTGAGCATTTAAATGGTTAATGTGCATATTTCATTAAATACCACATACTCTAGGGAATGTCATGTATATCCTTTATATATATGATTTATATGCCAATCATATGCATCACCTTAAAAATATGTTTTTTGGTAGATGTATGTGTGGTTATGGCCAAAATCCCTTGGATGTTTCTGTGTGAATGGTGAATGGTTTAAATTGTACTTTCAATAATCAATTTTCATATTGAGCCTCCTCCTTTTATCACTAAATGTTGTATAATGCTTGACCGCCTATCTTCCCTTGAATGTAAGTAGAGTTATTCTCTATACATCAGGTAATTGTATATAGCAATAACATTAGTTTTAGAGATCTTGGCAAAAGGAGGATTTTTCTAGTACATGCCATTTGATTGGTTGAGGAGCCCAATCGAATGACTAAGCAGGATCCCAGTCAACTAACTAGAAGGAATAATTGACTGATTGGAAGCCCAATTGACCGATTGAAGGGTTCAGTCAACTGATTGAGCATGATCCCAATTGACCAATTAGAGGGCCAACCGATCGATTGAAGGAGTCTAGCCGATCGATTGAGGTGATACAACATCAAGGAGTTCATCTACAAGTTTCTACATATGACGTTTGACCATAGGTGGACATAAATCTCTAAAGGATTTCATTAGTATGGCCATAACCATTGCTCATATGTTTATGATTGCATGTTTCAGTTGTGGATACAAAATGTGTATGATACATATTACAAGTATCTGGTGATTGGATATGTATATGTGTATATATATACATATATATACATACATATATATACATACATATATACATACATATATATATATCTATATATATATATATATATCTATATATATATATATATATAGAGAGAGAGAGAGAGAGTCAGGCTAGAATACACTTGAGTGTATTCAGAGCAGAATACACTCAAGTAGTTTTTCATGATGCCATATTTTTTTTCAAAAATCTAATCCATTGATCTTCTTAAACATCCCGTGAATGGCTCATACGCAAAATTTGAGCACATTTGGACATTTATAGTTCATGTTATAAAGACCGCAAAAATTATGCATTTCAAATTAGTTTTGCGCGTTGATTTTGTTGCCCTTGGATGAGTGACTTACACTCATCCAAATAGGCTCAAAATTTGTATGTAGCCTAGTTATAGTATGACGGTGAAGATCAATAGTTTACATTTTGTAAAAAATAGTCTAGATATGCAAACATACTTGAGTGTATTCATGCGATCTGTACACTCGAGTGTATTCTAGCCCGACTATATATATATATATATCCCCGCAGTCTAATTTTAAGCCTTAGATACTCTCTAAAAGTAGCACACATGAAAACCTTGATTGCGTGGGCATGCCAAAGCAGCATGATTCCAACGAAAGTGTCTTCTAAAATAATTTTAGATGATTTACTGCTATTTGAAATCCAAGTTGGAGAAGATAGAACTTTGTTACTGCGATCTTCAAATCAAAAGAAAGGATTGGAAGATCTAACAAGGAAAACTACAAATCAAAGATTATTAGCTATCAAGATCGATTGTGTATACCTATTCCAGAGACATTGTAGTAGAGATAAATTATGGAGCAAAAGTGTTCAAGACTAATGGACAATGCTTGAAACACTATTTTGGGGGAGAGGTGGTCCATGATCTAGAAGAATTGAAGCTCTTGGATGAAATATGGATCTTGACTTACTATAACTTTGTATGTTGTGAATGAATAATGAGAGCTTTTAATTTGGAGAAAATAGCGGAAGTAATAATTAATTAAAGGCCTAATTAACATTGTCAATCATTTTTAAATCAAATCAATTGTGTATTGACTTTTCTAGAAACAAATTGCAAACAACACTTTTTCATAATGATCGGTCTTTGAGATAGAAAAATTGAATGAGAATAACTTCCATGATAGGTTTAGGACTTTGAGAACTATTCTCATACATGTGCATAATCTCTATGTCTTGGATATACTAGTTCCATAGGAACCCGCTCCCAATGTGCCTAGGGCTAAGATGGATGCTTATTTAAGCATTCTGATGATGCCATTGACATCAAATGTCTCATGCTATTCTCCACTAACTATGACCTTCAAATGCAACATGAGAACATGGGTGTTGTTGAAATGGTGACAAATCTTAAGAACATGCATGAAGAATAAGCAAGGAAGGAAAGATGTGATGTCTCCAAGGCGTTGTTTAAGTGCATCATGGTAGAGGGAGATCCAATGGGGCCCCATGTATCTCAAATTAATTGGGTACATGGGAAACCTAGAAAGAATGGGTCCTTTACACAAAGAGTTGTCCATAGATGTGATTCTATAATCGTTTCTTGTATCATATAGCCAATTTGTCATGAATTATAACATGAACATTTTTTATATATTGTTGTCTAAATTTCTTTGCATGTTGAAAACTATCGAAGAATAAATGAAGTAGGAAAAACCCAAATCTATATTGATGATTAGAAAAGGAAAGGGGAAGTCCAAGGGAAAACACAAAGCCAGTTTTCTACACTTAAGGTGAAGGGAGGAGTGAGAAAGGAAGGCAATTGTCACCACTATTACCAGGTTGGACAGTAGAAAAGGAAGTGCCCTCTTTACTTAGAGGAACTTAGGAAGAAGAAGCAAGGGATAGAGATCCCCACTTCAGATATAATATACATTACTGAGATAAATTTGTCTACTTCTTCATCATGGGTATTGGATATCAGATGTGGATCTCACATATGCTTTTATATGCATGACCTAGAAAGAAGTAAACCCTTAAAGAAGGGTGAGGTGGAACCACGTGTTGCGAATGGAGCAAGAGTTTCTACCACTATAGTAGGCACCTACCATTTGTCTCTACCCAACAAGCTTGATATAGAGTTAGAGAACTGCCATTATGTATCTGCCATTAATAGGACCATCATTCTATTTCTTATTTAGACAAGAGTGAATTCAAATTTCATAAAATAATTGTTGGTGTTCTATTTCTAAAGGTGATATGTTTTATGGCAATGCCCCTGTGTATTATGGTCTTTACTTATTAGATATTGAGACAAGTGTATATAACATAAATACCAAAAGGTTAAAACTTGATGACTCAAACAAAACATACCTTTGGCATTATCGTATAGGGACATAAATGAGAGACACAATTCTGGACTCCATAAAGATGATTATCTAGACTCGTTTGACTTTAAATCAATAGAGACATGCAAGTCTTGTTTATTGGGTAAGATGAAAAAATCTCCTTCGACTTGAAATAGTGAGAGAGCCAGTGATCTATTGGGACTCATACATACTGATATATGTGTACCTTTTAGCACGAATGCTAGAGGTGGTTACCAATACTTCATCACATTTACTGATGACCTAAGTAGATATGGCTATGTGTATTTGATGAAACACAAGCTAGATCCATTGAAAGGTTCAAGGATTTTATTTAATAAAGTGCAATAAGCAACTTGGTAAAAGAATTGAAGTACTTCAATCTGATCCAGGTGGAGAATACTTAAGCCAAGAGTTTGAAGACCTTCTATGAAATTATAGTATTCTATCACAATGGACTCTACAAGGAATACCACAATAAAATGTTGTATCAGAAAGAAGAATCATACCCTATTAGACGTGGTATGTTTAATGATGAGTTTTCTTGATCTTCCGTCTTCCTTCTTGGGATATACTTTAGAAACTGCAACATTGACACTTAATTGTGTATCTTCTAAATCGAATCTGAATATATCATATGAAATATGGTCTGGAAAACGTCCCAATGTGTCTTTTATGAAAATTTGGGGATGTTAAGGTTATTTAAGGATATAGTTTCCTGAAAAAGATTAGATACAAATCAGATAATGTTATTTTGTTGGATATCCCAAGAAAACCAAGGGATATTGCTTCTATATTCCATTTGACAACAAAGTATTTGTTGTCAGTGATGCTATATTCCTTGAAAAGGAATTCATTTCTAAAGGAACTAGTGGGAGTAAAATATAACTCAAAGAAGTTCGTGACCAACAAGAAAACGATGAACCTATGAAGGTAGAAAAGGAACAAGAAGAAACACAATAATTTGTGGAATCACAAGTTTCTCTTGTAGCACATGAACCTCATCGATCTAGTAGGACGCCTTGAGCCAGATAGATTTGGGTATATCGTGACTCAACAAGGCAATGATTTGGTCATAAATGACAATGAGCCAAGAACCTACCTAGTATCTATTGAGGACCAGATTTTGAGAAATGGCTTGAAGCCATGAGATCTGAGATGGACTCAACAAGGTATAGACCCCAGTCGATCTACCTGAAGGGGTAAAACCTATAGGATGCAAATGGTTCTTCGAGAAGAAGATCGACATGAATGGTAATGCTCAAACCTATAAAGGTCGGTTAGTTGAAAAGGTTTTAAAAAAGTTCAAGGTTTTGAATATGATAAAACCTTTTATTATCCGCCATGATTAAATCCATCAGGATCATGATTGCCATTACAACTTATTATGGCTATGAAATTTGGCAAATGGATGTTAAAATTGCCTTTCTGAATAGTAATCTTCTTGAGGATGTGTACACGACACAACCTAAATGTTTTATACTTCCAAATGAAGCCAATAAAATTTGTAAGATACAAAGGTGAATCTATGAATTGAAGCAAGCATCTCAAAGCTGGAATCTTTGGTTTAATGAAACAATCAAAGAGTTTGGCTCTAATCAAATTGAAGATGAACCCATATTTGAAAGAAGGTTAGTGGGAGCATAATTGTATTCCTCATACTATATATAGATTACATATTATTGATGGGGAATGACATCCCTACCCTATAAATGGTAAAAACCTAGTTGGGAAGTACCTTCTCTATGAAAGATCTAGGCAAAGCATTTTATATATTAGGAACAAAGATCTATAGAGATAAATTTTGAAGTCTTATTGGCCTAAGCCAGAGTACATTCATTGACAGAGTGCTAAAAATGTTCAACATGCATGACTCAAAGAGAGGAAACTTTTCCATGTCTCATGGTGTTAGTCTCTTTGGATCCCAATGTACCAGTTCTTCTGAAGAAAGGGGACACGTGAGTAAGATTTTGTATGCATCCAAAATTGGATCTACGATGTATGCAATGTTATGCACTCGTCTTGACGTCTCATATGGTGTGGGCATGACAAGCATGTATCAATCAGATGTTGATGAAGGCCACTGGACTACCATAAAGAGCATCCTTAAGTAATTGAGAAGAACTAAGGATAAGTACCTTATTTATAGTGGTGAGGAAGAATTGGTTGTAAAGGGTTACATCGATCCAAGTTTTCAAACTGACAATAGAGAAGTAAACTACAAAAGTTTCAAGTAAGAGATAATTGTTGATTCTACGATATAAGTTGAGTACATTTTTGCTTCCAACGCAACAAAGGAAGTTGTATGGATCAAAAAGTTCATTAATGAACTTAGGGTGGTTCCAACCATTGACGATGCAATAGAGTTATATTATGTCAATAATGGAGATATTGTACAAGCTATGGAACCATATCACATCTGCATTCAAAGCACATACTTTGATGTTTCCATCTCATATGAGAGATTTTACAGTGAGGAGATGTAAAGATTTGCAAAGTACTGACTGAGAGCAACGTTGCTTACTCACTGACAAAAGAACTTTCACAAAAAAAACATGATGGTCTTATTAGATCACTTGGGATTATATTCATGAATTATTGGATCCAAGTGCAAGTGAGAGTCTATTGGTATGTATGCCCTAAGAGCCAATCATGTGATGCTTATATTGAGACATTATGTACTTCATTAGTTGAATAATAAAGTCAATTCCATTTATTATGTTTGTTCCAATATGAGATGATGATATGACATAATAGATGTCTAAAGAATGATATTTCTCAAGGACATGTGGTTTAGGTTGACAACCTAAACATGAGATCATGTGTATCATTAGAGTATATATTCTTATTATGTTCCTAGTTGGATATTATTGTGGAATCTATATAGACAATAATAATACTAAAAACTAGATGTCCATTGACTGATGATTAAATCTCACAATTCATGATATTGGATATAATGTCAAACACGTATATACTTGTTAGAGAACAAGTGTACTAGATAGAGCAACCTTGAGAATGATACATTGAAACCATTGGATGGTAGTCAAAGTCATGTCTAAATGTTTTAGTGGTGATTGTGGTTCTTAGACCTAAAGTCACTACAACAAATACATGGTGTTCAATGAACTTTACCACCATCCAACGTGACCTTGAATAAGAGTTTCTATATACTTGTGTACATTATAACACATAATTATTGTTGTAAGTGATGTAGATGGATTTTGTCCCTCATATCAGAGTCATATCATGGCCACTTGATAAGTGAGACTGTGAAACACATAACCATGCTCACGTGACTCACATGCATGTTAATAGTCTACTCTAGTTCAAAAAACATATAGTGAATATTTAGATAATGACAATTTCATGCCTCGTATTCAATCTGGATGTCTACAACAAAAGAACTATACGATTTCTATAACACTAATCACAAGTTTAGGTCAAAGTTGTCCTTCAATCTATCCAATTATTTGGGTAGCAATGATGTGTTGCTAGATATCACTAATTATCTAGTGAAATCATAATATGATTATGAACATCACTACCAACGTAATATGGAGCCTATAGGATCACGCACATAGGATGCACTGGGAAAAGGAGTTTAATCATGATAAGATTTAATCTGGTTACTAAAATGTTTAGGTAATCAAACTAAATAATACTGACAATGTCATTTGATCAACTGGAGAGGCCAGTAGACCGACAGACTATCCTTAGCATCTATAAAGGCCAGTCCACCAATTGGATATCCTCTATATTTGATAGTACCTACCACTCGACTTACTGAAGAGTTCACTTTGATCGAATGGATAGTGTCACCCAATGGATGGCTAGATCATCCAGTCGGTCGACCAAAAGGATCAGGTTGACTGGTTGGGTTGAGTCAACTAGTTGGACTGGGTCAAGTGATTAATGGTGGTCGTAATAATGTCTATTTAATCATTGCATTTAAGCCTAGTGTTATTGCTCCATTAACCACATGCCAATTGACCGACTGGACAATCCAGTCGACTAACTAGTTGGGCACATCTAGTGGGCAACATGCCAGTCAACTAATTGGATAGTCCAATCAACCAACTGGTTGTGCACAACCATCGTCCAGTCAAGAGAACTTTGCCTTTCATCTCCTTGGGTTTTGGAAACCCTAACTCTACCACTCCTATATAAAAGGGGTTGATAGCTAAGACTTTTAACATACCTCTTCTCACATTTTGGCAACGTGTTAACCTAGCCATCTTACATGTGAAAGGAAAAGATAGTAAGGAGAGAAAATTGATGCTAGCACATCAACAAATGAAGGATTGATTCTTCCCTCCGACTCAAGAAGCATGAAGTGGAGTTCTTAGTGGTCTGTGTGCATTACATACATGCACAAAAGCTTTCTTTCTGTGCTAGGAGGATGCCATCAACCATTGTCTGTGTTACTCAAGAAGGAGGCATATTTGCATGTAAGGATAGTCATTAGACTTGCTCCATGATAATGTATATCCCCTCTTTACTATACATCATTGTTGGCACAATCTGCTAGTTAGAACATTGAATGAAATTTTGTTTCAACTGTGTTTTACAACTCTATATTTCCCAAGAAAGTTGGTCATCAAACCTCTTGCTCTTGGAGAGGAAATCACCCTAAGGAATGTTGTCCAAGATTGGAGAAGAAAGGGAGTTTCGAGAAATCTTTCATGTCAACCGCTCCTGCTCCTCTATAACTTAGTGACCAAGGTGGCATTATCCCTCATTAGTGTGGACAAAGTAGTGGCCAAAACATACATGTGAAGGCTTAGAGAACACTTTCTACAAGAGGACAACAAGTGGATGCTTGGTGGACAATCTAGATGTATTGGTGTTCTATTCAAATTTCTTGGTGGTCGTGTTGGATCCAGATCCAGAGGATTGAGTTCTTCACTGACATAATATGTGTTTACTTGTTGGACAAGTAGTGTGTGCAAAGGTATCATCATTATCCCATCTTATGTCTTTTATCCACTAATGTGTTATAGCTACCATGGATCCAATGGTTTGGATAGAAAGGGAAGAAATTTTTGTTATTTAACTACACCCCCTTCCTCAAAACCCAAAAATATTATCATCATGGGAAGGTGAATTTTATGGATGGTACTTTGGGTATGAAGTCATATTTGTCCTCATTAGTAGAAATTGTAGAATTTTACTCCATGGCGTGCAGCAAGAGACACATGTCACTCAGTTGTAAGTATCTCTGTTGGAAGGTTTGTTGGCACAATTTCATCACGCTAACCTCGTCACAACTTAGAAGAGACACTCAGAGGATAGTTATAGTTATATAGCTTGGTTCTGTGAAGAATGAAGGTTTCACCAAGTCATATGATGGATTAGTTTGTTTCCATGACATGTTTTATGCTCTTGAGATAGGAGTTTGAGGGATATGGTGTTATAGGAGACATATTCTTCAATGTAAGTTAGTACCCATTGTACCCAACCCAAAAATTATCCTCGATAAGGATGATCTCACAGTCACATGAAATAATAGAGAAACAAAAGAAAATGATGATGATAAATCTTTCAGAGTTCCCACCCAATTTTATTCATGAACTGAGGGAAAAAATGGAAGTGAGTTTTTAAATAACTAGGAATATACAAAGGATATAGTCTTGACTCTACCCAAGGTTGAATAAGAGAAGTATGCATAACTTTAGAGATTAGACTTGGAAATCTTATTATGAGTGGGTAAGGTGTTACCATCCCCATCTCACCCAAAAATGGAGTTGCATATTTTTTCAACATCTAAAATTAAAATGATGGTGATCAAGGCTATTATTAAAAAATAGCATAAAATATAAAAAAGAGCATTTTTTGTCAGTGAACCTTTAGGACTAGATATGGTTGTGCCTTTTTCATCATTTTCCTGTAAGCTCTAGCTTTTTATGTTGGGGTTCCAATCTCCTCAGGACCTCCAACAATGGAGACCCATCCCTAGCAATTGGGACCAATGCATAGGAAGACAGAGAATGAGAGAGCTTCAGTAGAACAAGGTATGTATCTTATAAAATGATGTGTATAGTTGAGTTGTTCAAGTAATAAACTAATAAAATTCATGAATATAGTAGAGAGAGTAGTAGTTCTTTATCGTTGAGAGTCATTTATTGTTGAGAAGCCTACTAGCACTCAGAAAGCAAGTGGTGTTAGTGGAAGGATCCTATAAACATGAATAATACAAGAAATAAAGTGGGATATACTTGATCCTCTGGCTTTAGGAGGGTCAAAGGGGCATGGATTGCATCAGATATGGGGGTATTATACCTAAGGATCAAGTTTTAGTGCTTTAAGAGATTATTCTATATTGGGTCTCATCGTATCCCGCAAAGAAAGTCCTTAAAAGGCGGCAGTCAAGACTTGAGAAGCAAGTCTGGAAAATTGGAGGAATTTGACATGGGGCATGTCTGGAAAATTGTGTGACTCCTCCGAGTGTCCCTCGACAAGAAAAGTGGGAAAATGTTTTTCTAATTTTAATGGAATTTTCAAGAGAGTCATAGGATAAAAATGGTTTAGAATATGAGATTTATTTAATATATGGAAATAATTTCATAGATATTGAAAGAGAGAGTAAAAGAAGAGAAAAAGAGGAGGAAAGGAAACTTGGTGACCAAGTTATTTCTCCCTCATGTTCCAATATGTTTTCTCATTGGAAATGAATTTAATGAGGACAGAGAAAATAAGATGAAGAGAATAAAAGAGGAGGAAATCTTCTCCCTTCTTTAGTCCTTTTTTCTCATGGACTTTAAATAAATGAGGATAGAGAAAATAAGGAGAAGAAAATAAAAGAGGAAAAATCATCTCCCTTCTTTAATCCTTGTTTCTCATGGAATTTAATTAAATGCGGATAGATAAAATAAGGAGAAGAGAAGAAAATAGGAGGGCATCATCCTCTTCATTCTTTAATCCTTTTTCTCATGGAATTGAATTAAAAGCCATGAATTTAGGAAAGCTCATTAATCATTATGGAATTTTGATTTGGATTTATTCGTTCCATGTTTTATCTTTATAGGATATTGAAATTGATTTTTAAAAAGATAAAAAAAATATCCATGTGGGATTGGGATTGAGAAAATTATTCAGTGAGAATTCAATTGGGAAATTATTAGATGACTTATAAAAAGCTTAATGAAAGGTAAAATTGCACTTAATTTGATATAAAAGGTTTTTTTTGCATCAAACCCTCATTGATTTGTGAATAGGTGAAATGGGTGGAAAAATTTGGGAAAATATGGGTAAATGTGGGAAAATGATAAATATGAGAAAATATGGAATGGACTCCTGTGACATCCCCAGATTTTCTAAAACTGAATCTGATGTGTTACATCCAAATTGAAACCCTCACCTCAGTGAGAATCCCAATTTAAACACCCCACACCCAGCTAAGAAGAAGAAAATCAAGGGAGTCAAAAGGAAACAACAGTAGCACATGCACATGAACAATAATAAAACCATACAACGCATGTTCACCATTCAACATATAATTATATAATGAATTATAACAACATTTGATATTACATATTGAACAACAAACTTATACATATACATGTACTACCTCTAAACTACAGGATCTTAGGACAACAGGTCCACCTGTACATCAGCTCGCCACACAACTCTCAACTATCCTAGATCTTCAAGAGCATAACCACAACCTAAAAAAAAGATTACATGTGGTACATGTCAGCAAAATATTCAAAAATATTATATTGAGTATGCCTACGTGTCTTTTATATACCTCTCATCATATCTTGGCAATAAGATAAAACTAAACTTGGCAGTAATAGAAGAATATAACAGAAGCATACTTGAATAAGAATGTTTATTAACAAAAGAGAACACATATCTTTTAGGCATATTTTCCATTATATCATCCATGCATTACTACCAAGGAGTTGAATGCATTAAGGCCTTTATGATCACTACCAAAGAGTCGGATCATATGTACAATGTGATCACTACCAAAGAGTTGGGTCCAAGCACACTGCTAAAGAGTTGGTGCTTTCATATAATGGAACATAATAAATTATGTTTGATGTGTTCATAGGAATAAGTATGGAAAATCACGCAAATATCATACAAGAACAATCATTTCAATCAATACCATATCCCAAGTCTTTACTACCATATGACACAAGCATATTGTATAATAAGCCAAGTAAGAGGTAATGGCGTACCTTGATCAAGAAAGACAAACCTAATCACATTACTGATGTCATCTATCCTTGTCAACCCTGATTAAGACAAGATCATATACTATCATTAGGTTCTCATCTTCATTAACCCTATTTATATCCATTTTAGGGTTTAGCTTAGTTCATTAGGATGTGTACATCATTACTTGCATTCTTGTCTTGGAATTATCTTACTGATTTATTTTCTATATTATGGTTCATTATCTGAATATTATGTTCCATATCCTTTTTGTGCACATATTAACCCTAGGTTACATCATTAACCTAAATTAGGATTTAATAACATGTATTAAGGGCGATCTTCATATAACATGGATTTTATGCATAATAATGATCTCATAATTAAAATTGAGGTTCCATATACCGATATCAGCTACTCTGTAAACTTTCATCAATTATTGAGCATGTATGTATTTATTGCATATTAATTAGGGTTATTAGACCTAAATATCCATATTAAGCAAATTACATGATTTCGTACACTCAACATCAATATCTGACCTTATATGGATAAAAAACATGATTTATGATTTACTGGTGTTTTCTCATAATTTTAGGCCATCATTTGATATTTATTATCCATCCTATGACCATTTTGCCACTTACATGATATCACTATTATTAGTGCATCAAAAGCCTTATACCTCTTATTGTGTTCTACTCATTTTTCTGAGAAGTTTGATACCTTATTTGTATTTTTCAGATAACAGAGCTAATTACTACAAATTATCCAAGATTTCAGTATTTTCTGGGATTTACCTTTTCCTGACCAATAGCTTGCCGACACGTGGCTTCTGAGGCTGGGTGCATCCTTTCCTAGCTTGCAAAGGTGGGCCGATCGGTTCTAGAGTCTAAAATCGGCTGCCTTGGTCTTGGACTTGATTTGTCTGCTCCCCCTTTGATGCGAGCCCTGCTCACTCTCCTTTCTCCCAATCGCAGAGACGTTGCGGTATTTGCTCTTCCGGTGATGCAGGCTCCGCCTTATGAGTCGGTTGCCTTCCGCTCAATCCACCTCCAAGCTTGTCTGCTAATCTCCATCCCAGCCTTCCCTCTCCGTTCTGGGCATGTACGACCACTATCATCGCCTTCTTCCTCAGCCATCCGTAGGCCGACCCGCCAAGCTCCAGCCTCCGATGCGCTCGATGAGTCCCCAACAGGACTCGGTTCTCCCGTTCACAAGCACCGCCGCACGCCTTTTCCAGGTTGCATCTTTCAGTGTGAGCTTCGTTGCATCGGTTTCCCCTGTTGTGCACCGTCGTGACCTGGGTCCATGATGTCACCGCCGCTGGCATCTTCTCCAACGAGGAACCATCCCCCTCCAGGTCTTCATTGTTGTCGCAAAGAGGTGATCCTGGTGAGGGATAGCAACAACATCGTCCCTCCTCCAGATAGACTTATGCTTTCTAAGCCCCCCCTTCAGGTCTATCCAAACACCACCGATCTAGTGGCTGGCATTGGTACCTCCACCTGGTTACTTGGAGGGGTTGACCGCCACCTGTTGGCCTTATTGATGGATTCTCCTCCTCGTAGACTTGAGGAGCTCGCCAAGATTGGGTGCTATTGCTGCAACGAAGAACAAGGGATATCTAACCAACAACTAAGCTCAAGATCGGTGCTTGGAATAACATCTGTAGATGTCTACTAAGCATATGAGAACATCGAACTGTGGTTACGAATATCTGTAGGTCTTCTCCTCACTTCCCTTGTGGTATGCAATGGAGAGACAGAGTAGCGGGGATGGTCTCTCACTCTCTATTATTTTAAGCGCAAGGCCCTAATGCAAAGGTTCCTGTCGATGTTAACTGCTTGGTCAGTTTTCCTCCCCAACGCGTGTACTGCATGATCGTGGCTTAGAGGTTGGACCATGCCATCTCATGTTTAAGTCTCAAAATGTGGGAGGTTAATGGTAAGGTTGCATCCCTCAAATCCATCATGGATTCTATTGGATCGATGCTAGATATGGGACAATCTGTGGTAGTAGTCTACTACCAGGTCGTGTGATACAACATCAGTCGGCAACTAGGTTCTAAAATAAAAAGCGACCAAAGTCCTCTAATATATCAATCATATATGTGTCCCCAAAATCAAACTCTTATAACATTCTCTAGGGATACCCGAACTGCATGAAATTGACCATAGCTTACTCATAACTCAACCGTACATCCTATTCAAATTTGGTGCTAAAACTCAAATGTCTGATCAGTCAGTTAAGTACCTCAAAAGGCATATATTAGGGGTATAAATCATAAGATCAACATCACATTAAGCTCATCCATGTGTAAATAAATTCAAAAGGGCTTTTCAATATCGAATATATATATATATATATATATATATATATATATATATATATATATATATATATATATATATATATATATATATATATATGAGTTCACTTATCCAACTAGGTATCTTGAATCTCAAAAGTCCACTCCATAACATCCTACACATCTTAAAACAAATTTCGTCTTTAAAATTAAGCCAAAATCCAATTTGTCACAACTCTACCATTAGCTTCAAAATACATTATATGAATTTCTAGTCGGTGAGCAAGAATGGGGTGTCAACATGACCAAGATGTTAAAGAATATGATGACAACTATATTGGTGGCAAGGGATGAAATGTGATGTTGTAGAGTTCATGGTCATGTGTCTAGTTTGTTAGCCGGTTAAGATAGAACATTGGAAACATGCATGCTTGTTACAATTGTTTCCCATTCCTAAGTGGAAATTGTATCATGTCATTATGGATTTCATGGTTGGTCTGCCTAAGGTAGACAAGGGATATGATTCCATTTGAGTAGTTGTTGACTATCTGACTAAGTCAACACACTTTCTACTAGTCAAAACTACCTACTTAGATGAAGTTAGCTTAGATATACACTTATGGGGTAGACTTTTTGCGTGGGATACCATAATCTATCATGTCATACAGAGAACCATAATTTATGGGTAGGTTTTTTCATTCATTTATATGAAGTTTTAAATGCAAAGTTGAACTTCAACACAATATTTCATTCCCAGACAAATGGCCAATCATATTGGACAGTCCAAACACTTGAGTATATTATGAGATCTTGTGTGCTTTAGTTCCTTGTGTAGGATAATACGACATTAGGTAGGCAGCAAAAATAATTTTTTTACTGACATATTTTCCATTAACCAGCATATCGCGTCAATAACTATGCAATGGGAAGGATGGTTTCACAAAGATATACCTAGTCCTAGAGCAAGTCCAGTGACAATCCTTGTCGATGTAGATGTGCACTTTGTCTTGGATGGTGGTTGTGCAACTCCTAGTCGCACTTGAACTTGTCTAACTACTTCTCCATGGACAATAGACTCGGACAACTGCTGCAGCAGCTCCTCAGATTTTGCCACATACTGCGAGTTGATGTTGCCTTCCTAGCAACAGCCAATAGACTCCTGTCGCTAGAGTAGTCCATGTGGACCACCTAGAACTCCTGTCGTCATATAGGAATGGATAGGAAAGAGTTGTCCCTCCCATTGGTGTACTAGTCACCAACATGCTCTCCCACAACAATGATCCTCAGATGTTGATCTCCCGTGGCTATCCCTCCATAGTCGGGTAGGACTTGCCTGGGCTCTCGTGGTTACCACAACCAAAGAGGACAACACTTATCAGAGCAACTAATTCTCAATTGTCTGTGTAGTAGTTGTTCTTTGGGAAACACCCAATACCCCTCTATATATAGGAGGGGTTAGGGTCAAGGTTCCCAGTCCCCAGCTAATGCAGGACTAAAGAGGGAGTGGAAAGGACAAGTAGATCTTGAATTTTCACAACTTTTCTGGAAGTTTCACAACCTGCGTGCGACAGAACGGTTGTCTCGCCCAGTGAGACAATTGTCTTGCATGAAAGATAGACATTTTTCTAAGTGAAATGAAACGGCCATTTCGCATCTTCCAGTTCTGCACATATGTAGGCAATTCGATTCCAATTAGTACTCAACCTGACGTACCCCTGAAATGGGCGTTTGGTGCAATTGAGACGGGTGTCTTGCACTAAACCAAATGGTCGTTTGGTGAAACTTAAACGAGCCAGACGTCCATATCACACAAGGGAGATGGGCATCTCGCAGCCCAGGTCAGGCATAATTCCAACCAATGTACAATACAATCAGCCTAACAATCTAAACAGTAGCCTCAACACTTGAACCGATCGTTTGGCAGTCTAGTTAGTTGATCTGTTGCGTGAATTGAAATACCTAAACACTTTAGTAATCTATTCAATTATCATTCAAGATCATACTCCTCTTCTAGACGAGTTCCTATGTGTGTGACCTTATAGGTCCCATATCACGTTGGCAGTGAATGTGCATAACTAGCTTATGACATCACAAGCAATGAGCGGTGCCTAGTCGCACATCATTGCTACCCAAGTGAATGGAAAGTAGGGGAGCAACTTCAGCCTACAATCTGTGTATGATGTTACAGTGTTTGTATAATTCCTTTGTCACTGATATCTATATTGAACTAGAGGCATGGAGCAGTCATCCTCATTATTATTCAATCTTATTTCTTGAACCAGAGCATACTGCATGAGATATATGTGAGCTCAACATATTGAGTCACATGCGTATGGACATACCTTTCTCAGTCTCACTAATCAAGAGGCCTAGGATATCATACTCCATATAGGAGGGGCAAATCCCATATCTATCACTCACAGTCAATCCCCATGTATCAAAGTCACCCAATCATCACCGTTATAACAACCCATGTTTCAGGATTGCATTTTATGATGTCAAAGTGTACCCAAAAACATGTGATGAGTGCAATGATTTTAGGTCTAAGAACCACAACCACCACCATCACTGTGAGAGTTGACTATGACTTCCATGAAGATGGCTTCCATGTGTTAGTCTCACGGTGGGTCTGTCTAAAACACTTTTCTATAACATGTATATGTGTGCTTGGTTTGATATTTCGATATCATGACTAATGAGATTTAGTCATCAACCAACTGACACATTGGTTTTATGTGTTATTGCTATCTATCAACCTTCTAAAATAACAACCGATCAGGAACATAATGAGAATATGTATATATACTCTTAACATCTATATGATCTCATCCACAAGGATAGTAACTTGAAAACATACGTCATTGAGTAATATAATTTTCTAGGCATTCACTCTATACCCTCATTATCTCATAACTGAGTGAAATAGATGAATTGAAGCTTGCCGTATTTATTAATCAAATCATTTACATGTTATGCCATCACCATCATCATATGATTGGCTCTCTGAGCATACATACCAACAGACTCCCACTTACACGTAGAGCCAATCACCCATGGATCGCATCCCGAGTGACCTAATCATGACCATCATGCTTTTGCTGCATAAGTGCTTTTATAGCGGGTTTAGCAACATTTGATTTAAGTCGGTATTTTGCAATTTTCACATCTCTTTGTTGCATGACTACTCGTATGAGATGGAAGTGTTATAGTATGCTATCTAAGATTCCCATCCTAACTAGTAGCTCCATTGTTGTCATCAGTATTTCTACTATGTCATCAATGGTTTGGAACCTCACAAAAGTTCACCCATATGAACTTCTTGATCCATACAATATCCTCTACTGTTCTTATAACACAGAGATATTCGGCTTCATTTGTAGATTCAAACAACTGTCATTAGCTCAGAACCCTTTCTAGCTTGCAGTTGTCATTTTTTTTGTCAAACATAAATTTAGATTGTGATCGTTTTGTCAGTTTGGAAGCTTGAATGGGTGTAACCCTTTACATCCAACTCTTCCTTATTACCATAACCAAGTAACCAATCCTTTAAGTACTTTACAAGCACATAAGGATATTCATTATGGTATTCCAATGAATCTCATTGGTATCTGACATATACCCTCTCTTTATGTCCAATACATATGAGATTGCTAGGTAGGAATATATGTGTCCTCTCATCATGTCAATACATATGAGATGATTGGATATCCTCTCAACATGTCCAATACATACGATATTACTAGATATCTTCTCATCATGTCCAATACATATGAGATAATAGGATAAGTACATAGCATTGCTTTCAAGATAGATCCAATGACATTTATCTATATGTCCCTATTCTTCATGAGAACTAGGATACTAGGCTCCTAAGAGACTATCTCCATGGAACATGGACAAGTTTTCTCTCATTGAGTCTTGCGTGTTGTACCCTTCAACATCTAACCAATGTATGTGCTTTTACTTAGGTCAATAAGCTTTCCAAATCTATATCTATAGACCTCGATCCCTATCACATAGGATGCTTCGCATAAACCCTTCATATAGAAGGCACTTTCCTTGCCAGGTTTTAACATTTATAGGATAAGGACATTATTCTGCATCATTATGTGGAATATCAATATGCTCCAACTAAATATTTTGTAATCACAGATTCCATCTTCATTCTTACTCAAGTCAAACCCTTTGATTGTCTTATCAAATCGAATATTCCAACTATGAGATGCTTGTTTCAATCCTCAGATTGACCTTTGTATCTTATAGACTTTATTTTCATTAATGGATATATAAAACCATTAGGTTGTGTCACATACACCTCCTCTTAAGTATTCCAATTAAGGAACGTGGTTGTAACATCCACATGCCAAATCTCACAGTCATAATAAGCTACAATAGCAAGCATGATCTAGATGGATTTAACCATGGTGATTGGTGAAAAGCTTCATCACATTCAACAATTTGAACTAGTTTGAAACTCTTTGCTACCAACCTACCCTTCCATGTTGGTCTTCTTATAAAGACCCAAATGCACCCTATGGGTTTTACCCCTTCACATGGATCCACCAAGGTCATACCTTGTTGGTTTACATGGAATCCATCATAGATCTCATGGCCTCAAGCCATTTTTCAGAATCTGGTTCCTCAATAGTTTCTAGGTAGGTAATTGACTCATCTCTATGATCAACTTACCGCCTTCTTGAGTTATAAGATATCATGATATTTCAAACTCAAGGCATTCTATTTAAAACTATGAGTTATGTGTTTACATAAGGAACTTGAGATTCCACTACAGTTTGTGATTCTCCTTATTCCTATTGTACCTCTTTAGGTTCAATGTTTTCTTGTATGTCTCAAACATTTTGAGATATACTTTTACTCCCACTAATTCCTTTAGAACTAATTTCCATTTAGGAATTCATCTATCCTAGTAATAAATACTTTGTTGTCGAGATAGAATATAAGTAGTATTCAACAAGATAACATTCATGTAATTTGTGGATAAAGTCTTTTAAGAAACAAGCTTTCAATCCCAATCACTACAAAAGAGTCATTGGGACACTTCCCATGCCATCTATTATATGGCGTCTTTTGAACCATTTTAGACAATACATTGTTTTAGTGTGAAGCATGTGCCCAAAAGAAATTGTAAGATTAGCTAGATTTTATTGATAGTCTCACCATAACATGGTGTGATACCTTCTTTCTGGCACATCAATATGTTTCAGATGGAGTTCATTGTAATACACTATCATGATCTCCCAGAAGGTCCTCAAACTCTTGGTTTAAAATATTTCAACATCGATCATATCGAGTTATCTTAATACTTTTACCAAGTTAGTTATGTACTTCATTTATGATCTCCTTGAACACTTCAAGAGATCCAAACTTGTATTTCAGTAAATACAAATTTCAATATCTATTGATTATATCAATATATATGATGAGGTACTTGTAACTACCTTTAGCATTCAGCTGAAAGGTCTATGTACATCAGTGTGTACTAGTCCTAATGGAATAGTCAATCTCCCACTCATCTAGTGAAGATGCTTTTATCATATTGCACAACAAATAAGACATGCATGTCTCTATTGGTTCAATAACAAAAAGAGTCTAGATAACCATCATATGGATTCTAGAAATGCATCTCTCATTTATGCACTCCAGATGACAGTTCTACATGTATTCAATGTTTGAGTTATCAAGTCATTCAATATATGTGTCATACACATTTGTCTTTACAGCTATCAAGTATAGTTTATGAGACATAGAGCATCACCATAAAAAATCATAATGTTCTTGTCATACAAAACATATGATGTTTGGCAAGTACACAATAACAATTCACTAATTCTATTTTGTGTCCATGAATGACAACCTTTAACTATAGTGGCAACAACCCTTGCTCCATATTGTTCTAGCTTACTTCTTCTCAGGTCCTAAAGTAGAGATCTCTATCTCTACCTTCATCCTGAGATCCTCTACGAAGAGGATAATTCCTTTCCAATGTCCAAATAAGTGACAATGGTGGCACTTTGTTTTCTTTATCTTTTAAGTGAAAAGGACATATTCCTTTTACACTTGCCCTTATCCATAAATTGAGTGCAGAATACTTGGGCTTCATCTTAGACTTAGAACACTCCCTTGCATTGCTTTTTCCCTAGGACTCACTTCAGCTGATCACCATCACTAATTTGTCCTTGTTCTTCCTTGTTTTGGCATCATCATGCCAATCATGTGATAAACCAACTATATGATTCATGCAACTCTTGCATAATCATATTCATGGTCAACTCTTGACTTAAGAGAAATCCCAGTCATTCCATATGTCCAATCACATTGAGCACATGGGGTTCTACTGGACCTCCCTTTGTCAGTTTGCACTTAATTAGCACTTTGGAGATATTATACCTTCTTTTCTTTACATGATTCTTAAGATGTGTTACCATCTTGAGAATGTCCATGTATTCATGTTGTTCATGCAACTCATAGGTCATACAACAGAGCATTAGGTATTGAAATGTTTATGGCATCGTCAGCATGCTTCCAATAAGCATCCATTTAGCCTTAGGCACTTTTGGAGTGGGTTTCTATGGCATTGGTCTATCAAGGACATAGAGTTTTCACTCATTAATGAGAACATTTCTCAAAGTCCTTAACCAATTGTGGAACTTTATCCCAATTTGTCCCTCTTGAGGACTGATCACAATTTGAACGTGTTTGACATTTGATTCTATAAAGAAATATTGAAATTTTTATAAACATTTTTTGATTTGATTTTATTTGATAATTTTTACGATATTAATTAGGTCTTTAATTATTATTGCTCCCACTATTTTAAAATTCAAATTGATAACCCTCAATATCAATTCAAAATTTTGCAACGTACAATATTCTAGTGGGCTAAGATCCATATTTCATCAGGTCATGAGTTGGCTTTTGCCGATCGCCGACAACCTGATTATTTAGGTAGGCCATCATGCCAATTGCATCATATACAACTCTTGGATAAATGATATGCAAAACTCTTTGCCATAATCATCTGCTTGCCTCTGGGCTTGGGCTCTCCAAGTTACCAGTTAAGCCTGACCCATTAGTCAATACGATAGATACACACCATGCTTTGTAGAAATCTACATATCTACCATCACACTTCCACGAGATAGACGACACACCATGATTTGTACAAATATATGCTTGGTCGATCAAGCTTTTCATGTGTATTTCTAATGGAAGCATCTTAGACTTAATATTTAAGTTGAGGGAGTTTGTTTGTATAAATACATATACTTTATCCAATCACTACATATATAGTATGTATCATATACATGCTATAACCACAAATGAGATCATGCAATAAATAGAACACACAAGTGATGGTTATGACCATACTAATGTAATTCCTTAGAGCCACAAGGAATTACTACCACATATGGTCCACTTCATATGTAACCTTTTGTTGGTGAAGATTTGTGCTCGAACCAATCCGATTTGATCGGTTCAACTCTTAAACCGGTAGGATCACCTCCTGGTTGCTCGGTTGGGCTCTTCTAAAATGGTCATTTGATTCTCAGGTCCAAGTAGCATTTAGACACCTCTAGATGGTCGGTTGGGCCACCAGTCTATCAATTCGTCCTCCTGTCATTTGACCTCCTCGGTCCTCCAGTTGATCGGGTCGTCTCACGAGCCGATCACTTTGCCTTTGTGTAGATCATCATCTCATGCCGAAACATAAATTAAAACTATCCTATTACTTACTACGTTGTATATGGGAAAATCTCGAGTTACATTTGTGGGGAAATGGGAAGAAGAGCATTGATTTACATGTGGAAAGGAGAGAGAGGCTCGGTATGCAGATCGATTAACAACATGAATAATAGCCACAACCATGCACACACAGATCTGGGGTTTTGGCCATAACCATGCTTTACATCCACCATCAAAATTGATTTTATGGTGACACGTGTAAATTGCATATATATATATATATATATATAGGTTCTTTATGTGGTGATTAGACAGACGTGCACATCAACCAGTTTAAATATTTACATCACATGCAATAAATAAACTTGATAAAACTAAAATCTGATCATATCAATTATCCAAAAACATAATTAATTGACCTGGCTCTAATACCACTGTAGGGAAATATGGCATCAGGTAGGCAGCAGACACAACAATTTTACTGACATATTTCCCATTAACCACCATATCACGTCAATTACTATGCAATTGAAAGGATGGTTTCACGAAGATATACTTGGTCCTGGAGTAAGTCCATCAACAATCCTCATCAATGTAGATGCACACTCTATCTTGGAAGGTGGTTATGTAGCTTCTAATTGCACTTAGACTCGTCTAACTGCTCCTTCATGGACAATAGACTCAGACAACTACTGCAGTGGCTCCTCAGATCTCGCCACAGATTGTGAGTTGACGTTGCCCTCCTAGTAGCATCCAACAAACTCCTGCCTCTAGATTAATCCACATAGACCAACTAGAACTCCTTTCATCCTACACGAATGGATAGGAAGGAGTTGTCCCTCCCACTATTGTACTAGTCATCAACATGCTCACCCACAACAATGATCCTTAGATGTTGCTCTCCCATGACTATCCCTCCCTAGTCGGGTAGGACTTGCATGGGCTCTCATTGTTACTACAACCAGAGAGGACAACACTTGTCAGAGCAACTGATTCTCAATTGTCTGTGTAGTATTTGTGCTTTGGGAAGCCCCCAATACCCCTCTATATATAGGATGGGTTAGGGTCAGGGTTCCCAGCCCCCAGCCAATGTGGGACTAAAGAAGGAGTAGAAAGGACAAGTAGATCTTGAATTTTTACAACTTTTCTAAAAGTTTCATAACATGCGTGTGACAAAACAGGTTGTCTCACCCAGCAAGATGGTCACTAAGTGAAATGGACATTTTGCTCCTTCCAGTTCTGCACATATGTTGGCAATTCAATTCCAATTAGTACTCAACTTGACGTACCCCAGAAATGGGCATTTGGTGCAATTGAGATGGGCGTCTCGCACTAAACCAAATGGTTGTTTGGTGCAGCTAAGATGGGTGTCTTACACCAAGCTAGACGACCATTTCATACAAGAAAGACAGGCGTCTGACAACCCAGGTCAGGCAGAATTCCAACCAATGTACAATACAATCAGTCTGACACTCCAAACATCAGTCTCGACACTTGAATCAATCATTTGACAGTCTAGTCAGCTGATCTATTGCGTGAATTGAAATACCTAAACACTTTAGTAATCAATTCAATTATCATTCAAGATCAAACTCCTCTTCTAGATGAGTTCCTATGTGTGTGACCCTATAGGTCCCATATCACATTAGCAGTGAATGTCCATAACTAGCTTATGACATCACAATCAATGAGTGGTGCCTAGTTGCACATCATTGCTACCCAAGTGAATGGAAATTTGGGGAGAAACTTAAACCTACAATCTATGTATGGTGTTACATTGTTCGTACACTTCCTTTATCACTGATATCCAGATTGAAATCGAGTCATGGAGCAGTCATTCTCATTATTATTTAATCTTGTTTCTTAAACCAGAGCAGACTACATGAGATATATGTGAGCTCAACATATTGACTCACATGTGTATGACCATACTTTTCTCATTCTCACTAATCAAGAGGCCTAGGATATCATACTCCATATAGGAGGGATAAATCCCATATTTATCACCCATAATCAATCCCCATGTGTCAAAGTCACCCAATCATCACCGTTAAAACAACCCATGTTTTAGGACTGTGTTTGAAGATGCCAGAGTGTATCCAATGACATGTGATGAGTGTAGTGATTTCAGGTGTAAGAACCACGACCACTACCATCACTATGAGAGTTGACTATGACTTCCATGAAGATGGTTTCCATGTTTCAATCTCACAGTGGGTCTGTCTGATACACTGATCTCTAACATGTATCTGTGTGCTTGGTTTGATATTGCCATATCATGACTAATGAGATTTAGTCATCAACCAACTCACACTTTGATCTTATGTGTTATTGTTTTCTATCAACCTTCCACAATAACAACTGATCGGGGACATAATGAGAATATGTATATATACTCTTAACATATGTATGATCTCATCCACAAGGATAGTAACTTGACAACATACGTCATTGAGTAATATAATTCTCTAGACATTCACTTTGTATCCTCATTATCTCATAACTGAGTGAAATAGATGAATTGGAAGCTTGCTTTTATTATTAATCAAATCATTTACGTGTTATACCATCACAATCATCATATGATTGGCTCTCTAGACATACATACCAACACCTTGTTCGTTGGGTTATAGACATCCATTTGACAACAGACACCTACAATAATGTATATTAAAGGAGTATAAACATAGTAGTGTATGAAGATTTATATAGTAGGTGCTTCATATCATTTGTGTGTTTTATAATACATTTGAATATCACCTTTTAGGTCTAGAGTTGGTGCAAAATATGATTGAAAATATATATGTCATAAAGTAATAATGGAAAGCAATATGAGATAGACATAACCCATATGTTGATAATTAGTAGAGGTTTTTTGATTTGCAAGTTGAAGTCCAAAATCGAAGGCTTCACCTTAGAAGGGTGTTTTGAGGTTTATGAAGAAGGTTAATTTTTACCTAGGTTTATAGTACCTCAACCTATCATGGAACATGTTTGCAGAGTGGTATATAGGTCGGAGATGCCACATAGAGCTGAGTAAGCTACATGATGTTTTCCATGTTTCTCCAGTGAGAAGGTGTCATCCTGTTATAGAGAAACTGTTGCACCTAGTTAAAATTTCAATTAGTTGAGGATGTTATATATGAGGGAGGATTGATCTAGATCTTGGACATGCTGGTATAGAAGTCGAGGATGAAGGATCTACCCTTAGTGAAGGTTTTGTGACATCACCATTGTGTTAATGAGGCGACATGGGAGATGTGTCATCTATATTCATCATTGTTTTAGGATTTTGTGAGTGAATTTCTACTAGGAGGGTGGGTTGTGAGGCATTGAACCTTTGCTTTTCATTAGTCATGACTATTTCCCTTAACATCATAATATATGTGATTTACTATATATTTATTTGAATTAATTTAAAAATAAAATGCATGTTATATGTTGGTGCATGTATATGTTTTAAATGATGGGGAGATTTTGTGGTCAAATTTAGTTCAATAAATGTTTTGATATATCAAATTTCTTAAAACATTATAGGATGCATCGATTGTTTAGATTAATTAGATAAACAAGAATCAATCTACGAGCTTGGTTTGGGACCAAAGCAGGTCATTTTAACCCCTTTGGGTGCGTCGACTAGGTTGACTGCTCCAAGCAATCGATGCATGCCTAGACTAAGGACGTATTGCTTTAGTCACCTTGGGCAGTCAAAGGTGTCAGACTTGGGTCAAGGCAGGTGGTTTCTTCTGGTCTTGATGAAGTTTTGTGGTCGATGCATGTTGAAGTCGTTTGATGTGTATTTTTGGGGAAGGGGTGGTTTGTAGTGTTTTGACCACAATTTTGAGGTTGTAGCATGCCTTTTTGGGTCAAAGTAGCTTTTATATGGGTAGAAATGCAATTTTCTAATAGCATTCCTATATATATGAGTGCTTATATGGAGATGGAGAAATGTTGCTAGAGCTAAAGAAGGGCAATCTTAGAGGACAATACATTGCATGCTTGTGATGCCTTAAGTTTCTTGAGATCAAAGCTTGGAATCACTTTGCTTAGGTAGTATAGCTCTAATCCATGTAAGATCCCCCCTCTATTGTCATATCTTCTATTGTTTTTGTCTCTTCTTTACCCTATTGAACTAACTTTTTTCAAGTTCCACAATAGAAATCCCTCTTATCTACCAAATAGTTCTTCTTTTTACCTTCTTTTACCTAGTTGGAGCAAGTGCATGTTCAAGTGGATGTTTGGAGCCTGAAAGGTAGATATTTTGAGATACATTTTCATGTTTTGTTTGTTGTAGATGTTATCTTCACCTAAGGCAAATCATTTAGCCTCTATTTAGTAACTATTGTCGTGCAAATCCTACATGTACTAACCTAACCTCACTAATTGCATGCTACATGGGATAAAGATGTGATTTTTATGGTGGTTTTTGGTAGAATTTTAGAATGTTTAAAGTTGATTTTCCTCTACTGTTCCTAAATATTGTAAAATATAAAAGATGATCTATCTACTACCATGTAGATGAAGTATAAAATTTTTATATGAGACTTGCCCTAAATTGCCAAGTTTGATGTTTCTTACTACTTTTAACAGATTGAACACTTGTGATAAAATTTCTTAATGAGCTTTCCATAATTAGTTCTTACTATTATAATATGATACTCAATCATGATAAAGTGGTTTTTGAGCCCTAATTGTGGCGTGAGCTTTGTATGGTCGAAATTGAGGAAATTGGGTTATGTATGTGCATCTTGAGCATATGTGGGGGAGTTATTTTTCCAATGATTTCATTTCTCATATCTAGGTAGTAATATATAAGTTGTATATCCCTTTTCCATGACAAATGAATAACCAAACTAATGAATCAGTAAAACTTGATTTCATATACATTCTTTATGACCATATAACTTCCTTAGTGTTCAGAAGTTAGGGAAGAAAAATAGGTGGCTTTATAGAAATTGAGGGATTGTGAGAGGATACTTAGACTTGTATATTGTTGAATATATGTGGGATACAAATAATATTTATGAGGCATGGTCCCCTTAGCATCCTAAATTCCCCAATCTAATGAGTGTGGTTGATACATTGTCTCTTATTGTATATGGCAATTTTGCCAATGTGATTGAGAAATATGTGATACGATGAGTAAAAGGAAATATCACCAATGTGATATCATAGGTGTCGTGACATGAGAGCCCGTGATGGGTAATCATGTTTTTATGTAGGTATAGGCCCACAAGCCCGTACATTTTGTACATGAATCTCCTAAGTCATGGCAAGATCTTAATGAGAGCATATAATCCTAGGGTCTTATATAATGGGCTAGGGGACTTTGTAGTAACTAGTCAATAATTTGGGTGGTACATCCCAACTAACCAAGACTTCATAATAAAATAGTAATTGAGTTGTGTATCATTACTTGTGCAGTTATGGTATTGCCTTAATCGATGGTACACCCCAACTCTTCTAAAATTCTCAAACTTCTTCTCTGAACCAATAGAAGATACATGCATGGTAGTAGTGCATATAGTGAACGGATATCCATTTTTTTCTTCATGTGCATGAAAGTGGTCATGTGCTTACTTAACATAGCCTAGATGTCTAGGTTAAATGATGTTGTTGGGTTTAAGGGAGATGATGGAGGTTGTGAAGGCCACACTACACATTCTCTCCTTTGGTTCCCTCCTCTCTCTTCTATCACATGAAACATATAACTACTCTCATCATACTCTTCACAACATTGTAAGGGTGATTAGATATGGAGACCATGTAACAACAAGCATAACATCCTATGTCCATGTAACTTTAGGCAACCTAGGCTCTAATACCACCAAATGTGCCAGCCCAACCCCGTGATAATGTGAGACATGACCATAATGTTAGAAAACCAAAAATAGATGTCTAACCAATCCTACTTAACATCATAAGCCATAAATATAAGGAAGCGTATAAAAAAAATTCCAACACCATTCACATATATGATAACTTAAATGATGTATTATATTCTTATTAATAAAATATATGCAGTTCCTTGAATGTGACTAAAGTCATCACCTTTATATGCAAGATATCTTTGTGTTCATATATATATATATATATATATATATATATATATATATATATATATATATATATATATATATATATATATAGTCAGGCTAGAATACACTCGAGTGTATAGATCACACTGTACACCCCAATGATGTTTGCCTAACTAGACCATGTTTTTCCAAAATATAATCCATTTATCTTCATGGTTACAATAATAGTAGGTCACATACAAAATTTGTACTCATTTGGATGAGTGTAAGTCACTCATCCAAGGACAACAAAATCGACGCATAAAACTAATTTGAAATACACGATTTTTGTCTCCTTTAGATGCACGACCTATAGGTGTCCAAATGAGCTAAAATTTATTATATAGTATGTTCCTATGATAATTAAGAAGATCAACGGTTTAGATTTTTCAAAAATTTACTACATCTTCAAAAATGACTGAGGTGTACGGTGTCTCCGGTACACTCGAGTGTACACTAGCCTGACTCTCTCTCTCTCTCTCTCTCTCTCTCTCTCTATATATATATATATATATATATATATATATATATATATATATATATATATATATATATATATATATATATATATATATATATATATATATATAGAGAGAGAGAGAGAGAGAGAGAGAGAGAGAGAGAGTCAGGCTAGAATACACTCAAGTGTACGGATCACACGGATACACTCAAGTGTGTTTGCATATCAAGACTAATTTTTGCAAAATGTAAACCATCGATCTTCACCATCATAGTATAACTAGGCTACATACAAATTTTGAACCCATTTGGATGAGTGTAATTCACTCATCCAAGGGCAACAAAATCAACGTGCGAAACTAATTTGAAATGCATAATTTTTGCAGTCTTCATAACATGAGCTATACATATCCAAATGTGCTCAAATTTTGCGTATGAGTTGTCCACGAGTTGTTTAAGAAGATCGACGGATTAGATTTAAAAAAAATATTGCATCATGGAAAACTACTTGAGTGTATTCTGCTCCGGATACACTCGAGTGTATTCTAACCTGACTCTCTCTCTCTCTCTCTCTCTCTCTCTATATATATATATATATATATATATATATATATATATATATATATATATATATATATATATATATATATATATATATATATATATATGGGGCCATCTTTAATACCCCTGTGGGTAGCTACCCGACCGCCATTTTGGTTACTTTTTTTCAAGTTGGTTACTTTTGACATGTAGAGGGTTACTTTACCTTGCAAACTGTTGAGTTTCGTGCATAGATAGTTACATTTATAATAGCAGATTTCAAAACATGGTTACATATATATCTGCTGTGTATTTTGCACGAGATTACTTTTTTAGTCATATAGTTACTTTTTTATCAACATAGTTACTTTTTTTGATAGAAGAATTGCTTTTTTGGTTAGAACAGTTACTTTTTTGGCTTTCGGGTAGTGAAATCTAGGCTACCTGTACGAGTATTAAATAAACGGCATATATATATATATATATATATATATATATATATTGTAACATCGTGTGTGTTGCATACAACTGAAAATTAAGTCATGGATACAAGTCCTATAAAACATCCTACTAAAACTTGAGAATACATAAATAACTCTAGGCGCCACAAAAAGGCTAGAATTCCACCTTCTTCTCACTACTGCTAGGAGAAGGTGGCTCCTATAACACCCCCCTCCTCTTGTTATTTCCATTGAAGGTGGACTAGAGGGGAAAGGTTCATTATTCCATATTTTTGGGATCCAAATTTATAATAAATGACAAGTAATCATTAATAACTTTCTCAAAAGAGGTATTGTTTACAAATAGAGATAGTAAAACTCCTCATAGGGAGTTACAATATTCTCATATCTTGGGAAATACTAACACTTTGATGAAATTAATAACATAAAATAAACTAACTAAAATCCTCCATGGTTTCCTTTATTAGCAATATTATTATTTCTTGGGAGATGATCCAGATCTTCACATCAACATCTCTAACCTAAAACACCGGCAGTTAAAAATGTGGTCAACATATTTCTATAATGTATATGTGGGTGAAACCAAAATGTGTGTATGTAGATTTATCAAAGTATGTGGCCAATCAAGTCAAGTAATTGAAGATAACATAAATTTCACATTTTCATTTATTCAACCAATAATCTTGCTAAATTCACTTGGTGTACTAAGATTGGATCCTTAATTGAATATTGAATTGTATATTTTATCATCAGGCTCATTAGTGTGTATTCGATCATTGGATTCTTCCACCTCACTTCTTATTGTTCCATGAAACATTCTCATATTATTCTACATTCTTAGCATTCTCTCCCAAAAATACCCCAATGAGGTATCATACTATTGGATTGCATGTTATCTATTAGCGATGAACATAAGATTTTTCAATTTTAGTAGTAATTAAAAACATCTAATGCACATATAATGTAATTCAAACATTCGAAAACTTATGGAATCCAAAAGGCTCAATTAAAGAGAGTACTCATATATAATCCAAGTACATAATTTGGATTTCTCATCAATTTTGAAGTTATACAACTTGGTTGTCTTGTTCAAAGCATACACCCATAAAGTTGTATTAGATTCATATCTACAAGATTATTATGACTATATTAGTCTCCCATGCGTGTTTAGGGTCATTCTAACCCCAAACCCATCAACCCATGGTCATGTATAATGAATACCATTTAAGTCACCATCAACTAATATATACATGTAGTAACATTAATTGGCATCCTGAAAAAATTATGATTCATATGCGTATTTTATGAAAACTTGTTCAAATGTGATAAAATTAGCACATTTAGCTTCAAAACCATATTTAAACATGATATTTTAACTCCAAATCTAGTCATCTAATTATTAGGACAAAGTTAAACATTTTATACATCATATATTATAAAATAAAACTCAAAAGCAAATTCAAATACTAAAACTAAAGTCATAATTGGGTAGGTATCATTCTTTTGATTGAGTGATATGTAATTTTATGTTAATTTGATCATGCTAACATTTTCTAGGCATTTTAAAAAGTAAGACCATTTCTAAGATTTATAGATGTAATCAACTATCTTAGTTTAGACATGTCACTCTACAACCCAAATAAAAAGTAAACCCACATAGGGTCTATTCTAGGCCGTGAGTGAGAACCCTCAGGTTTCCATGTGATATCTACTCATCTTATCTTTATACATCTTATTCACGACATCAATGGCAATATAGGGCTATATAGCATGGTGAATGATCGACAGTTCTCTAGTCGGCCTTGTAAGGCCCCTGGCCTAGCTTAGTGCTTGAGTGTGCTTTCTTTTCTTAATAAGATGCTTAAATCTTAATCTAACCTTTTGAGGTGCTTTTAACATGTGACAATCTTGTGTTTTCAGTTTGGTTCTGTTTGAGCCATGTTTGCTTGTTTTGGACCAAGTTGCAATTTACCCATGAGTGAGGGTTATCTTGCAATTTTTTACATGTATAAGTGTGTCTCTTATGCCTTAACATCATGAGAGAGAAGATTATTCTATGGGTCGCCTTGCTTGAACCATGGTTGATGATATGGCATCACATGGTGAGTTGGGGTTTTCTAGAGTTACCTTGTTGTTGAGCGTCGACCTTGCTAGGGTTTGGTGTGTTGCGACCACAATATCACTCTTGGATGAGTGTTGCGACTGCAACACATGGGCTAAGTTTTTTTTTTTGCTTCAACCTTGGTGACCTAGAGGTGGTTTGGTCAAAGGGGTTTGTCTTGTAGTGGTGTGTTTTGACCTAGTTTGGCTTGTTGATCTTGTGTAGCGGTCGCTACATGCATATGGTTTGCTTTCATCGCTACAAGGTGTGTAGTGGACCTAAGTGGTCGCTACACCACCTAGGTTAAATAACCCTTCAATGCATGTAAGTGTTTAGTCGTTTCATGGATATTTTCTTGGTGGACAAGTGTCCTTTTGGTGCTCTCTAGAGTTGACACCTCATACCCACCCTACCTCCCTCCAACCTTGTGTATATAACCTCTTTTTTCTTCATGCAAGCATCCTTTTCAGCCCTCCTTCTTTCCTTCTCCCTTGTGTTCGTCCTTGAAGCTTTGTGAAGCAAAGAGGGACTGATATTGGAGCTTTGGTGGCCGACCAACCTTGCATGTGGTGATCTAGGGCTTGATCATCTCCTTTGTGGTGATCTTTGGTGATCTTTTTTCTTGGTAAGAGGTTTTGAACCCTTGATCTCATTTTCTTTTTATCTCCACACTACCTCTCTTTCTCCTTCTTTGTTGTGAGACCATGGTGGCTATCTTGAAGATATTCTTCTCACAAAGGTCAGAGACTATGAGTAACATCTTCATTGATGATCTTAGATTAGTTGAAAGTTCATCATTTATCATAATTAGGGTTTCTATGATCTCACACAGGTGGATCATACCCTAATTATGCTCATTTCTGTGTATTGGGGATGCTTCAATTGAGTTTCCACTTAAAAAGGGTACTTTCTCTCTCTAGAAGTACTTTCTCTCTCTAGAAGTACTTTCTCTCTCATCATAAGGTTAGGTGATGTCAACATCACCCTAGATCAGGTCGGATTAAGTCATCATAGGCTAACATAGCCAAAAACATCACCATTATGTGATTTAGAGTTACTTTCTCTCTCTAGGGTACTTTCTCTCTCTAGAAGTACTCTCTCTTTCATCATACTAATGGTGGATGATAGCATTATACTAGATCAAGTTGGATAGAGTCATTATGACTAAAAACATCATTCTCATGTAATTAGAATTTGAATTGAGCAAGGTATAACTCAATTGACCCTTCAGGGGTATTTTGGTAATTCCCCCCATTGATCATCATTATGGTCAAAAACCTTAGTCAAATAACCCCTTACTATCCTAGATTATCATTAGGGTTTGATTTGGGCAACATTGGACCATTTATATTATGAATTGATTGAAAGAAGTCAACTTGGAATCACATTGATTGATTTCAATCATTAATCATCAATTGAGTTGAAATCGGTTGAAAGTGTTGACCGTTTGCCCACTTTGACTTTCCAAGACCGCGAGCCTCTTTCTAACTCTAAGACCGCGAGCCCCCTTAGGCTTCAAGACCGCGAGCCTCTTCAAGTGGTTCAAAACCGCGAAGCCCTATCATTGGTTCAATTGATGTTGAGACCGCGAAGATCAAATTGGAGTTGAGACCGCGAAGAGACGTTGACCGTTTAGCTAGTTTGACCTCAGGACCGCGAGGCCCTTCGCGGTCTTGAGACCGCGAGCCTCCTCTCGGTCTTGAGACCGTGAGCCCCCTCACGGTCTTGAGACCGCGAGCCCTCTCACGGTCTTGAGACCGCGAGGCTCACATGGTCTCAGCCGCTTGGTCCATCAATAAAATCAAAGATACAATCGATGATGTTAACCGATGTTGAAGCCCTCAAAAGGTCAAAGTTATGTTGACCACCTATGGATTGGGTCAACTAAGGTTATGCTTAACCAATTGGTCATTCAATTGACCCTCAATTGTTGACCAATTAGGATTGAAATCGATTTAATTAGGGTCTATCAATGTTCACCCATCAATACTCAACAATGTGCATCAACACAAGGTTGAACCCTTCAATTGAGCTCCAATTGGGCTCAAACTTGGCCCAAACGGTCTTGAGGTCATGTGGGTGGACCCCACATGGTCTTGAGACCTTTTGCCCAAGATTTCCTCAAAATCTAAGGTGATTTGATAGAGGTTGAACCATGATTGGGTCACCAATTCAGTATTTTGATCAATTGATAACTTATTTGCAATTGGGTCCTCAATTGGTCAAATTACTCAACCCTAGACCTTCAAACGGTCTTGGGTGATTGTCCTCTCGGTCTTGAGACCGTTTGGATGAGTTCCAAACGGTCTTGAGACCGTTTGCCCATCAAATTTTGGATTCTAGTGCAGATTCATCAAGGTCTGACCCATTGAGTTGATGATCATGTCAATATTTAATTGCAATGTAATTCGGTGTAATTGTACCTTCAATTGGTCAACTATCCTTGACCCCAGACCTCCAAACGGTCTTGGTTGATTTCCCTCGCGGTCTTGAGACCGTTTGGTGACCCCCAAACGGTCTTGAGACCGTTTAGGTCAATCAACCCTAAAAATCCTAATTAGGTCACCATAATTTCAGTACTGATTTTACCTAGGGTTAGCCCTAGTATTCACCCTTCAACTCTTAGCACGTTTGGAATTAGACCATCAAACTTGGTGAGTTGTTAATTAACATTATTTTGAACAGTAATCTCATACGTTCAATGCCTGGTCAACGAACTTACACGGTCTTGAGACCGTTTGCCCAAAAAGGCAATTTCAGACCGTTTGAAAATCAGGAATCAATTCAAATAAAGTTGTTACTAAAAAAGGTCATATATCCCGATTCCTTTCGAGTTAGCCTCCCAAAGTTTGAGGGTAATTAGCCTATATAATTAGGAACATATTTCTTATACGGTCCATGCTCGGTCAACGGGGCCAAACGGTCTTGGAGACCGTTTGCCCTGTCGCGGTCTCGAGACCGTTTGCTCACCTCGCGGTCTTGAGACCGAGAGAGCAAACTTTTGAGACCGTTTAAGGAAGTGAAAAGCGGTGGGTTTTTCTTGGAAATCACGCCTTCATCTCCTAGCTCAAGAACAGTACGAATATCCCATGGATTTACTTGCAAAATAGCAGGGAAAAGTAGGGAAACACTAAGAGCTATCATCCAACCGCATATAAAGATGCACATAGTAAAGCATGGGTTTAGAGTTATAAAACCCGCCTAAAGCTTGCTTCTTGAGCTCCAAGATTTCAATCTCCAAGCTCTAATGGCTTCCTTAAGTTCTTACAGGTTGGCCAAGGTGAAAACTCCAAGGAAGGATGAAAAGAAACGGCTAGAAAGGTAGGGTTTCAAGAGTTAGCCATGAAGATGACCTTGAATTCGAGTTCTAACCATGGAATTAAGCAAGAAGAGGGGTTTAAACCTACCTTGCACCCCTTGGTAGTCCTCCTTAGCTCCAAGGCAGTCCTTGGTCGTCTTTGGTGAAATGAAACAGTAAGGGAACGAAGGGTGAGTTCCCTTGCAACTAAGGGAAGGAGAGCTTATATACATGGGGTAGGATTTTTAACATTAGTTCATAAGTTGTCCATAATTCCAACTAGGTCCCTCCTTCTTTACTTGATCGTCCCTTCCTCTTTATTCTAAGGACAAACCTTCTCTTAAGGTCTTAGGAAAAGAAGGTAAAGGAGAGCAAGCTAATAATGAGGTACATACATAAAGAAATATTGCACATATACCCTGATTATTCAATCACAAGGCATATCTCATAACTTGATAATTCAATTGAGGTGACTTCCTCATCATTTCTTCTCTTAATGATGGCAAGAGTCTAAAAAGATACATTAGATGACATATTTCACAATTTGTATCCCTTAATTTGGGTAATTTGCATTTTACCCCAAACTAGGGTTTCAAGCACCGGGATTGCTTCCACAGCTGCACCTTGGTGCCCTAGCTTGGGAAATCCCTCAAACTTTGCCAAAAAGATTTCTCATGATGTCTCAACATCAGAGGAACATCTCATCATGTGCAAATTGCAAGCTAACCCTTTTAACTGGGTAAATTTGCACATAGGTCCCTGTATATCAAAACAATGCTACAACTTTAAATAAAAAGGAGCAAATACTGAAATATATGTTTCTGAGAAACTTAATTACATGCTCAGAGTTAATCACAAAGATTTAATTACATATTTAGGCAAAACACCTAGGGTTAACTCATAACCCAGGTCAGGGATGTTACAAATTATCCACCCCTTACAAGGATTTTGTCCCCGAAATCGATAAAACATACTAAGAGAAAAGGGCAGGATACTTCCTTCTCATCTCATCCTCTAACTCCCAAGTGGCTTCTTCAATACCACGATGGTTCCAGAGGACTTTCACAAGACTTATATCTTTCTTCTTTAACTTTTTAATTCGTTTATCAAGGATTGACACTGGTCCCTCCTCATAGGATATGTCATCATTCAATTCTACCTCCATAGGTTGTAGAACTGACTCGGTGTCTGGGTGACATTTCTTCAACATAGAAATGTGAAACACAGGATATAACCTCTGTAATTCTGGGGGAAGCTCTAGTTTATATGCTACCTTTCCAATCCGTTCAATGATTGGATAAGGCCCCATATATCTAGGATCTAACTTCCCTTTCCTTCCAAAACGAAGGACCCCTTTCCAAGGTGAGACCTTAAGATACACTTTGTCTCCAACCTGGAACTCTAAGGGTCTACGACGTTTGTCAGCATAAGATTTCTGCCTATCCTGAGCAGTCTTAATCTTATGTTGTATAACTTTAATCTTTTCTGTGGTTTGCTGCACCAGGTCAGGACCTAACAACTGGTGCTCACCAGTCTCAAACCAACACAAGGGTGATCTACAACGTCTACCATATAATGCTTCATAAGGTGCCATATCAATACTATGCTGATAGCTATTGTTATAGGCAAACTCTATCAAGCTTAGGTGTAGATCCCAACTTCCGGTGAACTGGAGAACACATGCTCGCAATAGGTCTTCTAAGGTTTGTATGGTCCTTTCCGACTGTCCATCAGTATGTGGATGAAAGGCCGTACTAAACCTTATCTTGGTGCCTAAGGCTCTGTGCAACTGTTCCCAAAAATGACTTGTAAACTGAGGACCTCTGTCAGAAACTATTGTGACAGGAACTCCGTGCAAACGCACTATCTCTTTAACATACAACTCTGATAACCTTTCAGCAGAATAGGTTGTTTTGACAGGTAAGAAATGTGCTGTCTTAGTCAACCTATCAACAACTACCCAAATGGAATCATGTCCTTTGCTTGTCCTGGGTAGGCCAACAACAAAGTCCATGGTCACATGGTCCCACTTCCACTGTGGTATGGGTAAAGGTTGCATTGTTCCTGCAGGCTTCTGGTGTTCGGCTTTAATTTGCTGACACACAGGACACCTCAGAACAAACTCTGCAATGTCCTTTTTCATTCCAGGCCACCAATACAGATCTTTCAAATTCCGATACATCTTGGTGCTCCCTGGATGCATAGCATACATGGAAGAATGGGCTTCTTCCAGGACTAACTTCCTCAAGTTGTCCACATCTGGCACTATCATTCTCCCATTATAACAAGCTACTTGATCTTCTGAGTCATGAAAACCATCTTGCTTCTCATTTCCATACTCAGATCTTATATGTTGAACTGCAGTATCACCTAGCTGTGCCTCTTTAATCTGCTCCCTTAGAGTAGGTTTAATATGCATCTCAGCTAACAAACCGGTTAACAATGACACCTTCAACTGTACATTGTCCTGCCTTAAAGAGATAAGCATATCTCTTCTAGGGCATACTAAAGAGTTTAGTTGTGCTCTATTCATGGTTGATGTTGCTGATTTCCTACTCAAGGCATCTGCAACAACATTGGCCTTGCCTGGGTGGTAATCAATTGTACAGTCGTAGTCCTTGATTAACTCCATCCAGCGACGTTGCCTCATGTTGAGCTCATGCTGAGAGAAGATATACTTAAGGTTTTTGTGGTCTGTGAAAATATGGAATGTTTCTCCGTAGAGATAATGTCTCCAGATCTTCAAGGCATGAACCACAGCAGCTAACTCCAAATCGTGTGTTGGATAGTTCTCCTCGTGTTTCTTAAGCTGTCGGGAAGAAAAAGAAATCACTTGTTTATCCTGCATCAACACACATCCTATTCCATTTTTGGAAGCATCACAGAAAACTATATACCCTTTTCCTTGTTCAGGTAGCACTAGCACAGGTGCACTTGTCAACCTCTCCTTCAACAACTGGAAAGATTGTTGACACTTATCACTCCAAGAAAAAGGAACATCTTTCCGGGTCAACTTGGTCAAAGGTAGGGCTATAGAACTAAAGTTCTTAATGAACCTTCGATAATAGCCAGCTAACCCCAAGAAACTTCGAATCTCCGTCGGTGTCTTCGATTGTTCCCATTGTAGAACAAATTCTACCTTTGTAGGGTCAACACGAATTCCCGAGGTGGATATCACATGTCCAAGAAAAGATACTTCTGGCAGCCAAAACTCACACTTGCTGAACTTAACATACAACTTATGTTCTCTTAGCAAAGTCAAAGCTTGGCGAAGATTCTTCTCATGCTGCTGAGCATTCTTACTATAAATCAGAATGTCATCTATGAAGACGACAACACACTGATCAAGGAAAGGTCGAAAAACTCTATTCATGAGTTCCATAAATGCAGCTGGTGCATTGGTTAGTCCAAACGACATAACTGTGAACTCATAGTGACCATATCTTGTCCTAAAGGCAGACTTGGATATGTCACTATCCTTAATACGGAGTTGGTGATATCTAGACCTCAAGTCTATCTTTGAAAAGACTGTTGCACCACGCAACTGGTCAAAGAGATCATCAATCCTCGGCAGAGGATACTTATTCTTTATTGGTACTTTATTGAGTTGTCTGTAGTCAATGCACAACCGCATTGACCCATCTTTCTTTTTAACAAACAAGACCGGAGCACCCCAAGGTGAAGTACTCGGTCGGATAAAACCTTTCTCAAGTAGCTCTTGAAGCTGTTTCTTAAGTTCTGCCATCTCGGCAGGCGCCATCCTATACGGAGTTTGAGCTATGGGTTTTGTATCTGGGATCAGATTAATTTCAAAATCAATCTCCCGAGGTGGTGGTATACCAGGAAGTTCTTCAGGAAACACATCCTCGAATTCCCTGACTATGGGAACTTCAGAAGGATTGGTACTTTCCTTGGTAACATCTACCACATGGGCTAAGAATGCATAACATCCTTGCCTCAACAGCTTATCAGCAACCATAGCTGATACAAGACAGGTGGGCAGAATCATTCTTTCACCTTGAAAGATCCATGTGTTGCTTTCATCAGCAAACACAGCCAACTTGGACTCACAATCCAAGACAACTCTATACCTTTCTAAGGTATCCATCCCGAGGATTATATCAAAACCCTGCATATCAAGTGGTATAAGATCCACTTGAATGCGATTGTCAGAAAAGAAGAGGATGCAGGGAGAACATACCTCCTGCAAAACGGCAACCCACTCAACAGAGTCTCTAACAGCAAACTATCTTCTCTATGACTAACAGTCACATTGCAGTTACGAATCACTTCACAAGTGATGAAAGAGTGCGTAGCACCCAGATCAATCAGAACAGATACATCACAGGATATAGACATATCAGAATATACAAATTTCATCTGACCTGCCACTACCCGTGGATTGACCACTGCCTCAGGTGGGTTCATAGCATAGAACCTCGCAGTCGCCTGGTGTTGAGGTGGTGCCGATGATCCAGCTTGAGACGCTTGTCCACGTCCTCGAGCTGCTCCTTGATGTTGTCTATTCTGAGATCCCTGTTGATTCTGTCTCGGGGGTTGTTGTGTCACACTGACAGCCCTAGAACGGCAATCCTTCATCAAGTGTCCCATCTTACCACAGTTGTAGCAAACTGATACTGATACTGATGCAGAACTGTGCGTCCCTTGAAGCGGTTGACTCCGTCCTCTACCTCTGCTTGGTGTCCATCGAGTTTGAAAACTCGATCTGGGTGGTGGAGGGTTAGGTGTAGAGAATCTAGGTTTCTTAGAATCCCTAGATGAAGAACCCTGGAACTGTGGATATCTTTTATGGGTTTGTCTTTTCTCAACCACAGATCTCTCTATCCTTCGGACTGACTCAACGAAGGTAGAGAATCTCTCTCTATTTTCTAAGGCAGACACAGGGGTTGACATATCAGAATTCAAACCCTTTTCAAATCTTCTGATTCTTTCCTCATCCGTAGTAGCCATGTGCGGACAGAACCACAACAACTCCATGAACTTAGCTTCATACTCACTAATGTTCATCATACCCTGCCTTAGTTTTTCGAACTGAGAGATCTTCTCATCTAGGAAGGTCTTTGGAAAATATCTATTGATAAATTCCCGATGGAACTCTTCCCATGAGAACTCTACTCCAGGTCTCTTCTGCTCTTCCATGTTCCACCAGTGACCAGCACTGCCTTTGAGAAGATAGACAGCATGTCTAACCTTCTCGGCTTCCGGGATCATAAGAATCCTGAAAGCCTTCTCCAACTCTGTCAGCCATAGGTCAGCATCTGCAGGGTCGGCAGTTCCGAAGTACTCGGTAGCTCCGACACGACAAAGTCGTTCGAATGTCTTACCGATACCTTGTGCTTCAGGCTGGACAGGTGCCCTAGGTGCAGGAATGGGCATCCTATCAGTTATATGTGTCATGGCAGTCATGAACTGCCCGAACATCATCTGTACAGCTGGATCACTCATGTCAGCTGGGTCGAACTGGGGTGGCTCTCTTGGCGACTCAGGTGCAGGTTGTTCTATTCTCGGAACTCTTACACCGCCTTGAGGTGCACTAGCACTACTCTCTGCCACGTGCTCATCACGATGTTCTGACATTCTTATGTATCTTCTTCTCCTGAGGAGCAGAAGATTTTATTAGATGAGGAAGGAGTACTAAAGGTAGAATCAACATCCTAAGTCCTATGCCTCTGTAGACTCAACTGAACCTGGAGCTCTGATACCACTAGTTGTGAGATCTGATCTCCAAACCATGACATAAACACGATTAAAACGTAGCGGAAGCGAATCGGTAATCAGCGGAAGACAAAAATCACGGGAAATTAAAACTTTCCGAGGCAAGAGCTTGGATCCATAAAAGCTTCTTTCATAAAGAGAGATAAACTGTTTACATCTCAGGATAATTACTTCTTGAGTAATTATATACATCCAGATACAAAATCTCAAGATCACTATACAAAATACTCCAAGACCTGAGAGTACAGAGGACACATAGGACTGACTCTAACTACACCATATGGCAGGACAATCTCCACCTGAGATTACTGCTGCCCCTGATGCTGCTGCTGAGACTGATCACCTGTAGGTTGGTTCCTTCGTCTCCGACGTCCACCTAAAAAGTTGAAGCCTACGGGGTGAGACAATTATACATAATTGTCCCAGCGAGAGTTATAACTCTTCGCCAGAAGCTTTATTATAACATCAAAGAATATTTTAAGCAGTAAAGCCTTCAAAGTATTCTATAACAGTTGCAGGTATAACAAGATCTCTACAATTTAGGAGATATGGAGAATATAAACATTATTGCAATGTAACATCAATCAACTAACTTGGAGTCATCTCTAACAAGTTATACTACATGGTTGATTATGTTTTACAAACAACATTATGCCCTGTGGAGATGAGGCTTACCCCTCATACTCCAACTGATTGCTGAGAAGTCACATCAGTATCATACATAGGTCATTAAGAGAGCCGGATTCTCATGACCTTCACCTTCCTCAGTCAGTAAGAGGATCACTTGTAGGACATCTTGTGTCTCTACTTAACATAGCTCACCAGGGTAAACTGGTCCTTCACTATTCTAGAGTCACAGTGGCGTTCTGTACTCTCTTCGTCATCAGGAGGTTTCATATTTACCTACCACTGATACGGATATCTGTGCTGTCTTCGTCATCAGGAGGTTTCATGTTTACCTACCACTGATACAGTATGGAATTATAGTGAAGGATGGATGGATTACACATCTACATCACTTTCCTACACTAGGATGTAAGGTTCTACACATCCATGTACCCCACATACTCAAAAGTATGTGCTCCAGGAGTTCCCTGAGGAAAACCTGTTTCACCATCATTTAATTTCTGACAATGATGGATCTATGATCAGGGCTCTACATTATACTTGATTAGTTAGGTACATTCAGTATTCTTTAACAGCATACATTGTTCTGCAAACAATAACAATAGCATAGCAGCTATAAAAGAAGAATACTAAATGTAACAGGCCTAACTTATATCAATCATCATTTCTCATTATCCTCATCACAAGTCATCTCTAAGGCATGACTTTGATGGTATTCATGGCTCTCGCAGCCCATTATCAGTATAGGATGCCACTGACAAGACATCAGATTATTTTACTTATTCATAAGGCTAACAACATGCCTTTAATGAATATAACATCATCATCCATACCTGGATATGATTACCTTCATATCAGAACCTGCATGGTTAATACAACTGATAAAGGTAATACAAAAATAAGGAATATCCTTCCTACTCTTGTCATAAGAGTTTAAATCTCTAATTCTTATCAAATAGAGTTTAATATTCAAAAACATGCCATTACCCTTGAATTAGGGTTTACTCTTCACGTTACATGTCATCACCCTTGAATTAGGGTTTACTATTCACATTACATGTCATCACCCTTGAATTAGGGTTTACTATTCACATTAAGGTGAATTGGACTCATAACATCATCATGTACGAGTAACATCTTCATTGATGATCTTAGATTAGTTGAAAGTTCATCATTTATCATAATTAGGGTTTCTATGATCTCACACAGGTGGATCATACCCTAATTATGCTCATTTCTGTGTATTGGGGATGCTTCAATTGAGTTTCCACTTAAAAAGGGTACTTTCTCTCTCTAGAAGTACTTTCTCTCTCTAGAAGTACTTTCTCTCTCATCATAAGGTTAGGTGATGTCAACATCACCCTAGATCAGGTCGGATTAAGTCATCATAGGCTAACATAGCCAAAAAATCACCATTATGTGATTTAGAGTTACTTTCTCTCTCTAGGGTACTTTCTCTCTCTAGAAGTACTCTCTCTTTCATCATGCTAATGGTGGATGATAGCATTAGACTATATCAAGTTGGATAGAGTCATTATGACTAAAAACATCATTCTCATGTAATTAGAGTTTGAATTGAGCAAGGTATAACTCAATTGACCCTTCAGGGGTATTTTGGTAATTCCCCCCATTGATCATCATTATGGTCAAAAACCTTATTCAAATAACCCCTTACTATCCTATATTATCATTAGGGTTTGATTTGGGCAACATTGGACCATTTATATTATGAATTGATTGAAAGAAGTCAACTTGGAATCACATTGATTGATTTCAATCATTAATCATCAATTGAGTTGAAATCGGTTGAAAGTGTTGACCGTTTTCCCACTTTGACTTTCCAAGACCGCGAGCCTCTTTCTAACTCCAAGACCACGAGCCCCCTTAGGCTTCAAGACCGTGAGCCTCTTCAAGTGGTTCAAGACCGCGAAGCCCTATCATTGGTTCAATTGATGTTGAGACCGCGAAGATCAAATTGGAGTTGAGACCGCGAAGAGACGTTGACCATTTAGCTAGTTTCACCTCAGGACCGCGAGGCCCTTCGTGGTCTTGAGACCGCGAGCCTCCTCTCGGTCTTGAGACCGTGAGCCCCCTCACGATCTTGAGACCGCGAGCCCTCTCACGGTCTTGAGACCGCGAGGCTCACATGGTCTCAGCCGCTTGGTCCATCAATAAAATCAAAGATACAATCGATGATGTTAACCGATGTTGAAGCCCTCAAAAGGTCAAAGTTATGTTGACCACCTATGGATTGGGTCAACTAAGGTTATTATTAACCAATTGGTCATTCAATTGACCCTCAATTGTTGACCAATTAGGATTGAAATCGATTCAATTAGGGTCTATCAATGTTCACCCATCAATACTCAACAATGTGCATCAACACAAGGTTGAACCCTTCAATTGAGCTCCAATTGGGCTCAAACTTGGCCCAAACGGTCTTGAGGTCATGTGGGTGGACCCCACATGGTCTTGAGACCGTTTTCCCAAGATTTCCTCAAAATCTAAGGTGATTTGATAGAGGTTGAACCATGATTGGGTCACCAATTCAGTATTTTGATCAATTGATAACGTATTTGCAATTGGGTCCTCAATTGGTCAAATTACTCAACCCTAGACCTTCAAATGGTCTTGGGTGATTGTCCTCTCGGTCTTGAGACCGTTTGGATGAGTTCCAAACGGTCTTGAGACCGTTTGCCCATCAAATTTTGGATTCTAGTGCAGATTCATCAAGGTCTGACCCATTGAGTTGATGATCATGTCAATATTTAATTGCAATGTAATTCGGTGTAATTGTACCTTCAATTGGTCAACTATCCTTGACCCCAGACCTCCAAACGGTCTTGGTTGATTGCCCTCGCGGTCTTGAGACCGTTTGGTGACCCCCAAACGGTCTTGAGACCGTTTAGGTCAATCAACCCTAAAAACCCTAATTAGGTCACCATAATTTCAGTACTGATTTTACCTAGGGTTAGCCCTAGTATTCACCCTTCAACTCTTAGCCCGTTTGGAATTAGACCATCAAACTTGGTGAGTTGTTAATTAACATTATTTTGAACAGTAATCTCATACGGTCAACGCCTGGTCAGCGACCTTACACGGTCTTGAGACCGTTTGCCCAAAAAGGCAATTTCAGACCGTTTGAAAATCAGGAATCAATTCAAATAAAGTTGTTACTTAAAAAGGTCATATCGCCCGATTCTTTTGGAGTTAGCCTCCCAAATTTTGAGGGTAATTAGCATATAGAATTAGGAACAGATTTCTTATACGGTCCACGCTCGGTAAACGGGGAAAAACGGTCTTGGAGACCGTTTGCCCTGTCGCGGTCTCGAGACCGTTTGCTCACCTCGCGGTCTTGAGACCGAGAGAGCAAACTTTTGAGACCGTTTAAGGAAGTGAAAAGCGGTGGGTTTTTCTTGGAAATCACGCCTTCATCTCCTAGATCAAGAACAGTACTCATATCCCATGGATTTACTTGCAAAATAGCAGGGAAAAGTAGGGAAACACTAAGAGCTATCATCCAACCGCATATAAAGATGCACATAGTAAAGCATGGGTTTAGAGTTATAAAACCCGCCTAAAGCTTGCTTCTTGAGCTCCAAGCTTTCAAGCTCCAAGCTCTAATGGCTTCCTTGAGTTCTTACAGGTTGGCCAAGGTGAAAACTTCAAGGAAGGATGAAAAGAAACGGCTAGAAAGGTAGGGTTTCAAGAGTTAGCCATGAAGATGACCTTGAATTCGAGTTCTAACCATGGAATTAAGCAAGAAGAGGGGTTTAAACCTACCTTGCACCCCTTGGTAGTCCTCCTTAGCTCCAAGGCAGTCCTTGGTCGTCTTTGGTGAAATGAAACAGTAAGGGAACGAAGGGTGAGTTCCCTTGCAACTAAGGGAAGGAGAGCTTATATACATGGGGTAGGATTTTCAACATTAGTTCATAAGTTGTCCATAATTCCAACTAGGTCCCTCCTTCTTTACTTGATCGTCCCTTACTCTTTATTCTAAGGACAAACCTTATCTTAAGGTCTTAGGAAAAGAAGGTAAAGGAGAGCAAGCTAATAATGAGGTACATACATAAAGAAATATTGCACATATACCCTGATTATTCAATCACAAGGCATATCTCATAACTTGATAATTCAATTGAGGTGACTTCCTTATCATTTCTTCTCTTAATGATGGCAAGAGTCTAAAAAGATACATTAGATGACATATTTCACAATTTGTATCCCTTAATTTGGGTAATTTGCATTTTACCCCAAACTAGGGTTTCAAGCACCGGGATTGCTTCCACAGCTGCACCTTGGTGCCCTAGCTTGGGAAATCCCTCAAACTTTGCCAAAAAGATTTCTCATGATGTCTCAACATCAGAGGAACATTTCATCATGTGCAAATTTCAAGCTAACCCTTTTAACTGGGTAAATTTGCACATAGGTCCCTGTATATCAAAACAATGCTACAACTTTAAATAAAAAGGAGCAAATACTGAAATATATGTTTCTGAGAAACTTAATTACATGCTCAGAGTTAATCACAAAGATTTAATTACATATTTAGGCAAAACACCTAGGGTTAACTCATAACCCAGGTCAGGGATGTTATACTATGGTTTGACCATGGTGGTACCTATGTGAGAAGAAGCTCTCTTCTTTATTCTTCTTGTTCGGCCTAGGGTTGATACCCTCTTTTCTTGAGCTTTTCTTTGACCATTGTGTTCTTCTCTTTTTAAGGTGATCTTTTGGTCATGGATTTGCTCTTTTTTGGAGTTCCTTTCTCTTTCTTGGAGCTTGTGATCTTTGGAGCTCGGTCTCTTCATAAGGCGGGTTATATATGTGGCAACACATCCCATTATCACACAGATAGCGAGGTGCTACGTGAAAACGTGCGGAAAACACCATAACCACAGATTACCAAAACACAGGTTAATTAAAACTGATTGCGGAAAGCTGATAAACTGAGAAACTATTACACTCAAGTCCTCATCCTGCAAGGAAACAAGTTATATAAACATATAAAAGATCTGATACGTGTCCATAGCTTAGAGGAACAACTGCCTAACCATCACATGAGTTCATCACCTATTTATACATAGAGGTCCATATCCGGCCATCAACATGATATACAAAACATCAACAATTATACATCGTGAAACAACATCAAAACACCTCCAAAGACCTGAGAGTACAGGGATGACTCTAGACTCTACTGCAAAACACCAAAACCACAGCATATCCATCTCTTGCCTTCTACTGCTCTTCTTGCTGCTCAGCCACAACTCCGTGACCACCACCACGTCTAGCTTGAACACCTGAAAACTAGTGGGGTGAGACAACCGAACATTGTCCCAGCGAGAAACATAACTCCCCTCCGAAACTATAAAACCAGAAGGATAAAGCAACAACAGAAGATAAACAGTAAAACGTAGAATAATATCAGTCTATGCAGCACGGCTATTCGTACCATCAAGATTAACAGGCTGTATGGAAGACATATCATCAACTATCTCTTTATGGAACATAAGATTATAAAATCTTATCGCATAACATGAGGAAACATATAAGTAACTGTATGCATAACAAGGTTAACTACGCAAACAAGGCCTCAACCAATGTTCTGTGTTTTTGCCTTAAGCAATAAATATTATGCGGCTCGATTACGTATTCTTATGCCCAGAGGAAGTGAACCGTACCGTTCAAATCCAACCGACGGCTGTGAAACCTGGAGCTGGTGCCATACAAGGTCACATGGAAGAGCCGGACTCCACGACCTCCCACCTCGTAGTCAGTGTATGAGTACAACACAAGCAGGACCGCAGTCTCATGCTAAAGTGGCCTCAACCACAGGGTCAGCTCCATAGGCTACCCATCCTCTAGCCCACCTTGGTACAGGTCTCGGCGCTAGTATACCTGAGCCACGGGCCTGTTCACCGTGCTCTGAGTCATGAACGCATTGATGCTCCCATATCACATATCCTGATCCATGGGCCTGTTCACCATGCTCTATACATATCTCGAGTCTGTAACCGTAGCTGCACTCGAATCCTCACTATTTTAGGCTAGGAGAAACCTCGCATATTCAACAATATGCACTCCGGGTTAACCTGCAAGAGAACCCATTTCACCATCACCAGCTCCTGACGATGATGGATCTATGGCTAGGGCAACTACATGATATATTCCACTGTGATTAATTAGTATCTTTTATGTGCATTGCAAGATTCAACCAAGTTGTATAACATGCAAACTATAACAGTAAATAAACAACATAAACCTCATCATTATGCTTTTATTATAATCACATCATCCTGATCCATCGCAAGGATCCAACATTACATGTTAGCACTTGGCCTCTTACCAATCATCCAGATCCATCTCAAGGATCATCACATGCCATGGGATCTCAATCCCTCATCATATAGTGCCACTGCCTCTCAAGGCTTACATCATCATCATGGGATAGCAATCCCCAATACTTTAGTCATGTACATTATATAGATTATTTCAAAATCCATAGTAACAATCACAGCAGAATTACTCAACATATACATATACCTCATAGCCCTTTTTAATTGGCTATGCATCACCTGCATGGTTAGTAACAACAATAAACAGAAAGACCATGCTATCGTCATAGGGTGATATTGATAATTATATGCTTTATCAACCGTGCCTCAACTTGTGATCATAAACATAGGTTACATCATTAAGCAAGGCATTCTACATGCTTATCATTTCCTTATCATTATACATGATCATATGCACATGAAATGTTGTATTAGAATACATGAAGGTGATCTACTATCTCAAGCATATCAATAGCTTCCATAATAAACCAAACATGATAGAATCCAACATATAGGGTTTCAAACGAGGAACAAGACACTCACTATTGCCCCACTACCCTCACCATAAGTGGTATCGAGTAGGGCTCCCTCTATCGTCCAACCATATCGGTCAACATGTGACGGCCAAGCATACTAGGTGACGTGCAACGCTGCGTTGTGCAGCACTGGTGGTATATCGTGCAGTAAGGCCTTATGAGTCATAACGTGCAACGACCAAGGGTACCAAGTGATGCTCTATCGAGCAGGGAACTCATTCTAGAAGGACGCTTGACACAGAACCAAACCACAACGCCCCATCGGTCAAGGTATAATAGCACAAAGCAAACACTAACCAAGGTGTATCGGGTAGGTCATCTTAGCATGGTGTGACTCCTGTCACACAAGGCGGGAAATAGGCATGTGACGCCCGACACAACACCCATCATGTGTCGTCCAAGACTCAAGATCAAGTGGGGTATCATCCATCACAATTACCACCACCTATCGTCCAATGCATCTAGGTCAAGAGGGCTATCAGGCAGCACCTCCCCAGGATTTTAACGACTAAGATACAGCTCGTCACTAACCTCAAGCACAAGGGCATCAAACCCTAAAGAGTCAAGAAGATGGCTCACCTCTCAAATTAAACGAGAGAGGGGTTTTGCACATATCTTAACATCCATCGGGAAACACAAGGGACAACCCTAATCGAGGTCCACAACTACCATCAATCTCACCCTTCAAGTCCATGGTGAGAGGAGGGTGTTGCTTAAGCTACTAGAGCTCAAGCTCATTCCTCAAGACCTAGGAGAGAAGAGAGTGTTGCTCACCAAGAAACCCTAGGATACATGGTTCGGCCAACAAGAACAACTAGACAAGAAACAAAGCTAGCAACATATAAGAACATGAAAGGAGGTAGTATAGTTAGGGTTAGGAGTTATGCAACCCGCCTTGAGCAAGCTCCAAGCTCCCAGCACCACCAAGCTCCAAGGAAGAAGAAGACTCCAAGGATATCAGCCACCAAGCTTGCTCCTCCAAGGGGTATCGGCCACCAACTTGCAAAGGATAAGGGGTGTCATGCACCAAGGTGGAGAAGAAACTAAGGAACCAAAGGAACTCCTAGCAAAGGAAAGGACACACCTATATAGAAGAAAAGGGAGGAGAAAACAAGGTAGAGCTAAGCAAGGTGTCGCCTGCCTAGGGACACTTGTCCTAGTGCACGAGCCACCATTCTAGCAAGCCCTTAACACATGTCCAAGGTCATTTCTACATACAAGCATCATGCACCAAGTGTACACTAGTGGTGACACAAACGAGGTAAAAGCTTGGTCAAAGGCTCTAGGGCGACACACTCCTCATGGGAAACACACTCCCATCTTGCCCGATACAAGGCTCAACCAAACCAAAGCAAGGCACCTCAAGGCCCAACAAGCTCAACCAAGCCCAAAAGAACTCCATGCAACAAGCCCAAGCCTTCCTCTCTACATTAGAGGTATCAAAGAGAGAGAGGAACACCTCACAAGGTGACAAACCCTAGACATGGGTTATTTGCAAGTAGCACCTCCAACTCTCAACAAAGCAAAACCAAACCCTAATCACCACTAAAGGTGATTAGCAAGCACCAAAGCATCAAGGTTAAGCAAAACAAACAGGGTAAACCCTAAACGGAGGTCAGGGTCCTTACAAGCTAACCCCCTTTAAGGGATTTTGTCCCTGAAATTTGAAGAGAAAAGCGAGGGGTACTTCCTCCTCATCTCTTCCTCAAGCTCCCACGTGGCTTCTTCAACACCACGATGATTCCAAAGAACCTTCACAAGAACCAGGTCCTTCCTTTTCAGCTTCTTAACCCTTTTGTCAAGGATTTCCACAGGACCTTCCTCGTAGGTCACATTTTCATCAAGCTCAACTTCAACTGGTTGTATCACTATTCCCGAATCTGGATGGCTTTTCTTCAGCATACTGACATGGAACACTAGATGTAACATGTGCAACTCTAGAGGCAACTCTAACTCATAAGCTACCTTGCCAACACGTGCTATAACTGGGTAAGGCCTCGTATACCTGGGTGCTAGCTTACCCTTCCGACCAAACCTTAGCACACCCTTCCACGGCGAGACTTTAAGATACACTTTGTCTCCTAGCTAGAACTCCAAAGATCGTCGACGATTGTCTACATAAGACTTCTATCTGTCCTGTGCCACTTTCAACTGTTGCTATATCACTTTGATCTTTTCTATTGTCTGCTGAACTAACTCAGGACCCAAAAGCTGATATTCACCAGACTCATACCAACACAAAGGAGATCTACACTTCCTTCCATACAAAGCCTAATAAGGAGCCATGTCAATGCTCCGCTGATAACTGTTGTTGTAGGCAAACTCTATCAAATTGAGACGCACATCCCAACTACCTAGGAACTGCAAAACACAAGCTCGGAGGAGATCTTCCAAAGTCTGAATAGTCCTCTCCGATTGTCCATCTGTCTATGGGTGGAAGGCGATACTGAACCTCAACTGCGTTCCCAACGCTTTATGCAACTGTTCCCAGAAACGACTCGTGAACTGGGGACCTCTGTCAGAAAATATCGTAACCGGCACACCATGCAAACGTACTATCTCATCCACATATACTTGAGTGAGCTTCTTGGCTGTATACATTGTCTTTACCGGTAGGAAATGAGCAGACTTTGTCAATCTGTCCACTATCACCCAAATGGAATCATGATTCCTAGTTGTCCTGGGTAGACCAACTATGAAATCCATGGTTATATGATCCCATTTACACTACGGTATCGGAAATGGTTGCAACGTACCTTCCGACTTTTGATATTCAGCCTTGACTTGCTGACAAACTGCACATCTCGCCACGAACTCAGCTACTTCTTTCTTCAAACTGGGCCACCAATACAAGTCCTTCAGACTATGATACATCTTGGTGACACCTGGATGCATAGCATACATCGACGTGTGTGCTTCCTTGAGCACTATCTTCCTCAGATCATCAGTATCGGGAACCACCATCCTATCATGATAGCAAACTAGCCCATCCTCAGACTCATGGATCCCATCATGCTTTTCATTGCCGAACTCTGATATGATCAACTGTACCACATCATCTGTTTGTTGTGCATCTTTGATCTGCTGTCTTAGTGTAGGCTTGACTTGCATCTGTGCTAAAAGTCCAGCTAACAAGGAAACTTCCATCTGTACATTCATCTGCCGCAAAGAAACAAACATATCTCGTCTATGGCATACCAGGGAACTCAACTGTGCCTTCTTTGAAGTAAGAGAAGAAGACTTTTGGCTAAGCACATCAGCTACCACATTCGCTTTACCAGGATGATACTCGATGGTGCAGTCATAATAATTGATTAACTCCATCCACCAACGCTGTCGCATGTTCAACTCATGCTGCGAAAAGATGTACTTCAAATTCTTATGATCCATAAAGATCTGACACACCTGTCCATACAAATAGTGTCTCCAAGTCTTTAATGCATGAACCACTACTGCCAACTCCAAATCATGAGTCAGATAGTTCTCCTCGTGTTTCTTAAGCTGTCGCGAAGGAAAAGAAACCACATGATCTTCCTGCATCAGCACACAACCTAAACCTTTCTTGGAAGCATCACAGAAAACAACGTAGCCCTTTCCAGGCTCGGGCAGCACTAACACTGGCGCACTAGTTAGCTTCTCCTTCAACCTCTGGAAAGCTTGCTGGCAATGATCATACCAAACAAAAGGTACATCCTTTCTAGTCAACTTCATTATCGACAACGCAATCACACTGAAGTCCTTGATAAACCTCCGGTAGTAACCTGCTAAACCCAGGAAACTACGAACTTCTGTCTGCGTCTTCGGCTATTCCCATTATGCAATGGATTCCACCTTCTTTGGGTCCACTTTGACTCCTTCAGCAGATATCACATGACCTAAGAAAGTCACTTCCTCCAACCAGAACTCACACTTACTGAACTTGGCGTACAACTGATGTTGACAAAGAAGAGTCAATGCTAGTCGAAGATGCCACTCATTCTCTTACTTGTTCTGACTATAGATCAAGATGTCATCTATAAAGACTACGATAAACCGATCTAATAACGGATGGAACACTCTGTTCATCAGGTCCATGAAAGCAACAAGTGCATTGGTTATCCCAAACGGCATAACCACGAACTCGAAGTGACCATACCTCATCCTAAAAGCTGACTTTGGTATGTTATCCACCTTAATCCTCAACTGATGATATCCAGACCGTAGATCGATCTTCGAAAACACTGTAGCACTACGCAACTGATCGAACAAATCATCTATCCTCAGTAACGGGTACTTGTTCTTGATCGTGACCTTAATCAACTGTCAGTAGTCTATACACAACCGCATCGATCCATCCTTTTTCTTAACGAACAACACTGGAGCACCCCAAGGCAACGTACTCAGTCGGATGAAACCTTTCTCCAACAACTCTTACAACTGCTTCTTAAGCTCTGCCATCTCTACTGGAGCCATCCTATATGGTGTCTGTGCAACTGACTGCGTTCTTGGAACCAGATTGATCTCGAAATCAATCTCCCGGGGTGGAGGAACACCAGGAAACTCATTCGGAAACACGTCGGCAAACTCTCGAACAACTGACACCTCCTCGAGACTAGGACCTTTCGCCTTGGTAGCCACAACGATGTCCACAACATGAGCTAGAAACACCTCACATCCTTGCCGTAGCAACTTCTCTGCCACCATAGCTGATACTAAACATGTTGGAAGAATCTTCCTATCTCCCTGGAAGATCCACTTCTCTCCCGCATCATCAAACACAGCATGCTTGGAACCACAGTCCAAAACAACCTTATACTTCTCTAAGGTATCCATTCCAAGGATAACATCAAAACCATGTATATCAAGTGGTATAAGATCCACTTGTATACAGTGTCCCGAAAAAGATAAGAGACAAGATGGACACTCTTCTCGAAGCATCGAGGAACCATCAAGAGGGGTTTCTAAAAACAAACTATCCTTCTTACAACTAACATGTAAATGATAGTTTTCAAGCATACTATAGGCGATAAAAGAGTGTGTAGCACCTGGGTCAACCAGAACAGTTATAAAGCAAGGAGAAGACATATCAGAATGAAATAACTCCATCTGACCTGTCACCACTCGCGGGTTGACTATTGCCTCCGGCTGACTCATAGAGTAGAATCGAGTCGTTGCTTGCTGTCCACGTCCTTTGCTTCCTTGAGAAGACGATCCAGCTTGCGACGCTTGACCGCGTCCTCACCCTCTGCTACTACTGGGCTGCTATCTATCTGGTCCTTGTTGATTCTATCTTGGCTGCTGTGTCACTTCAACATCTCTATTCGGGCAATGTAACTTGAGATGCCCGGTCTGACCACAAAAATAGCATGCCCTATCTTCAAATCGTGGCCTTGATGGCCCTGTCACTGCCATTGAAGCTGCACTATGCGCCTTGGACGGTGAAGAAACATAACCTCTTCCCTTACTCAGAGACCACTGTGACGGGGCACTGGAACCTCTCATCACTGATGGTGATGAAAACTTGGGCTTCTTGAATCCACCAAACCTCTGTCCCTGAAACTGAGCATGCCTCTTCTTAGACATAGACTCTCTTTTCTCCCTTACTGATCGTTCGATCCTCCAGACGGATTCCACAAACGTAGCAAACCTCTCTCTATTCTCCAACACAGAAACAGGTGTTGTCAACTCAGAACTTAGACCCTTCTCGAAATGTCTGATCCGCTCCTCATCTGTCGTTGCCATATGAGGACAAAACCTCAGCAGGTCCATGAACTTAGCCTCATACTAGGTGATGTTCAACGTTCCTTGTCGCAGACGCTCAAACTGACTGATCTTCTCATCCAGATACGTCTTCGGGAAGTATCTTCTGACAAACTCACGCCAAAAAACTTCCTAACAGATCACCTCACCAGGCCGCTTCTCTTCCTCGATGGTCCACCAGTGACCAGAACTACCCTTCAAAAGGTAGATAGCATGCTTTAGTTTGTCTACTTCGGGGATGTCAAGGATCCGGAAAGCTTTCTCAAGACTTGTCAGCCACAGATCTGCATCCGCTGGATCAGCCGTTCCAACATAACCCGAAGCTCCGACTCGGCGAAGCCGCTCGAAGGTCTTCCCAAAACCCGATGCTTCTCCATGGGAAGCCTGTGCTCATGGAGGAGGCACTGGCAATCACTCAACCATGAGATTCATCATAGCCATCATCTGCCCCATAAGCTTTTGATAGGCAGGATGTTCAAGAATGGATGGGTCAGGTTGGGGGACCTCAGGCACCCGATCTCCATGTGCCTGTCCTTCAGCTGAAGCAACATCACTGTTCTCAGCAGCGTGTTCTTCATGGTTTCCAGACATCTTGACTTTTCTTCCGCTGAGGGCAGAAGACGATCGTAAGAAAATCTGGACAACTCACAAGAACAGACTCAACCTAGTCCTAAATCCCTATAGACTCAGCGAACCTAAAGCTCTGATACCAAAACTTGTGGCAACACATCCCACTATCACACAAATAGCGAGGTGCTACGTGAAAACGTGCGGAAAACACCATAACCATAGATTACCAAAACACGGGTTAATTAAAACTGATTGCAGAAAGCTGATAAACTGAGAAACTATTAAACTCAAGTCCTCATCCTGCAAGGAAACATGTTATATAAACATATACAAGATCTGATACGTGTCCACAGCTTAGAGGAACAGCTTCCTAACCATCACATGAGTTCATCACCTATTTAAACATAGAGGCCCATATCCGGCCAGCAGTAGGATATACAAAACATCAATGATTATACATCGTGAAACAACATCAAAACACCTCCAAGGACCTGAGAGTACATGGATGACTCTAGACTCTACTGCAAAACACCAAAAAAACAGCATATCCATCTCTTGCCTTCTACTGCTCTTCTTGCTGCTCGGCCACAACTCTACGACCACCACCACGTCTAGCTCAAACACTTGAAAACCAGCAGGGTGAGACAACCGAACATTGTCCCAGCGAGAAACATAACTCCCCGCCAAAACTATAAAACCAGAAGGATAAAGCAACAACAGAAGATAAATAGTAAAACATAGAATAATAACAGTCTATGCAGCACGACTATTCATACCATCAAGCTTACCAGGTTGTATGGAAGATATATCATCAACTATCTCTTTATGGAACATAAGATTATAAAATCTTATCGCATAACATGAGGAAACATATAAGTAACTATATGCATAACAAGGTTAACTATGCAAACAAGGCCTCAACCAATGTTCTGTGTTTTCCTTAAGCAATAAATATTATGTGGTTGGATTACGTATTCTTATGCCCTGAGGAAGTGAACTGTACCGTTCAAATCCAACCGACGGCTGCAAAACCCGGAGCCGGTGCCATACAAGGTCACATGGAAGAGCCAGACTCCATGACCTCCCACCTCGTAGTCAGTGTACGAGTACAACACAAGCAGGACCGCAGTCTCATGCTAAAGTGGCCTCAACCATAGGGTCAGCTCCATAGGCTACCCATCCTCTAGCCCGCCTTGGTACAGGTCTCGACGCTAGTATACCTGGGCCACGGGCCTGTTCACCGTGCTCTGAGTCATGAACGCATTCATGCTCCCATATCACATATCCTGAGCCATGGGCCTGTTCACCATGCTCTATACATATCCCGAGTCTGCAACCGTAGCTGCACTCAAATCATCACTATTTTAGGCTAGGAGAAACCTCGCATATTCAACAATATGCACTCCGGGTTAACCTATAAGAGAACCCATTTCACCATCACTAGCTCCTGACGATGATGGATCTATGGACAGGGCAACTACATGATATATTCCACTGTGATTAATTAGTATCTTTTATGTGGATTGCAAGATTCAACCAAGTTGTATAACATGAAAACTATAACAGGAAATAAACAACATAAAACTCATCATTATGCTTTTATTATAATCACATCATCCTGATCCATCGCAAGGATCCAACATTACATGTTATCACTTGGCCTCTTGCCAATCATATAGATCCATCTCAAGGATCATCACATGCCATGGGATCTCAATCCCTCATCATATAGTGCCACTGCCTCTCAAGGCTTACATCATCATCATGGGATAGCAATCCCCAGTACTTTAGTCATGTACATTATACAGATTATTTTCAACATCTAGAGTAACAATCACAGCAGAGTTACTCAACATATACATATACCTCATAGCCCTTTTTAATTGGCTATGCATCACCTGCATGGTTAGTAACAACAATAAACAGAAAGACCATGCTATCGTCATAGGGTGATATTGATAATTATATGCTTTATCAACCGTGCCTCAACTTGTGATCATAAACATATGTTACATCATTAAGCAAGGCATTCTACATGCTTATCATTTCCTTATCATTATAAATGATCATATGCACATGAAATGTTGTATTAGAATACATGAAGGTGATCTACTATCTCAAGCATATCAATAACTTCCATAATAAACCAAACATGATAGAATCCAACATATCGGGTTTCAAACGAGGAACAAGACCCTCACTATTGCCCCCACTACCCTCACCATAAGTGGTATCGGGCAGGGCTCCCTCTATCGTCCAACCATATCGGTCAACATGTGACGGCCAAGCATACTAGGTGACGTGCAACGCTGCGTTGTGCAACACTGGTGGTATATCGTGCAACAATATATCAACTCAGATGTTAGATTGCTCAATTTGCTTTCACGGAAGTGCGAGTCCAAGGAACCGCCTCAAAACCCTAGTAATGGGTGGCGGAACATGTCTCTTCTATGGTCAAAGTGAGTGTGGATAAGTCTTGTGTTCCACATCTTTGAGTCGATCAATCAAGGTGTTTGAGTCGTTTGATTCACATTTGCAGGTGTGTGGGCCGAGGGACGTAGGTCAAACCCCTAAAGAGTGGTGGAAGCACACTTTTGTCTAAGAGTTGGTCTCCAAGGAACTGAGTCAGACATTTGGAACTTTGAAGCGCCCAATTTACTCTTCTGAGTCAACTGATTCGTTGTTTGAATCGCCTAGTCTAGATGATGAATTGACCAATCCAGGTGGTGAGTGGAATAGTTGAGCCGAAGGATTGACACCTTGAAATGACTGTTAGGTGTTTTGAAATGGAGCATTTTGCATGGGTGAGTCAATTGGTCCACCGCTTGAATCGCTTGACTCAAAATTGAGATTGCTTGGAAATTTGTAATTAAAGTCCTTAGTCTTTCGAGAATTTGTGAATGAGGGGTTGAATCTTCAACATATGAGTGAAAATGATAAGAATTCTAATTAATGGGCATAGAGCAAGTAAATTGCACTTATTTCAAAAAATTTGGCAAAAGTAAGAAAAAATCCTAGGCAAAGACTTAAAATATGTGATTTGAAAAGTGATGAATATGAATTCATCAAAATACCCCAAACTTGAATGTTTGCTTGTCCTCAAGCAACAACGAATCACAATTGTTTTCCAATTTGTACTAACAACATGTCTTTCTTCACCCTTATATCATTACTTTATTCCTTACCTCCTTTCTTGGCCAAGCGACCCATTCTCCTAGAATCACAAAACATGAAATCCCACATTACCTGTTAAAACATGTTTCGTAGCTTGTTTCTATATCAAGACTTTGTAAAGAAACATGCTTTATCTCTCTTTTACTTTGACACTCCCACATTTTATTGTAAGTTTTTGCACAGGAATAAGGATGAACAAGGTATGGAAGAAGATGATCCCTCCTCTGTTTGACCTGGGATCTATTTATTCATGTACGGTAGTTACATGGACCACATCTTTTGGATGTGCACTTTGACATATTTTGATGGAACACCCCTATTGAATTTATGAGGGGTATGGAAGAATTGGTGAGAGAGGGATGAACATGCTACCCCAGACTTGGGGTTTGGGATAAAGTGGTTTTGATTTTTCTTTTACTAGGCGAGGGGATGAAGACGGTGGAAGAAGGATGGTCATGTGCTCTCATTCTTTTTTTCTTTTCTAGTAAGTGTCATTGTATTGGTTTGAATATTCTTGTCAGTACACTATACAAGAGATTTGACAAGTTACTCTATAGTTTAAAATAGAAAAAAATTGTGTTAGATTCTTATCAATGAAATAAGGCTTGCTAACCAATGTAGTGATACCTGAATGGTAAAGTTGATGTTGTATGACCGAGAGGTCACAAGTTCAAAACCCCATGACAATGGGGATGAATGAATTATCAATTTTTTTAAATAAGACTTGCCAACATTTTCAAGGAGCAATGCTAGTTTGGGGTCCTACGTGACATGTGAAATCTAATCATGGTAATTTGTAAAAAATGATTTGCAAAGAAGTTTTGTTGCATTCAAAAAGGGGTTCATTGATAATACAAGTCTATTCAGTTGGCCGACTAGATAAAGGACAAATTGCATAATTAAGGAACACAAACAAACTAATTTTTAGAAAGCAATCCACATGCAAAATAAAATGACAAAAGAGATATGCTAAAAAAGGAAGATATGGAGTTGGAATTGGTACATGCCACCCACCTCCACCCCAGACATAGAATTTTTCTCATCCTGATATAATCCCAAACCCACGATGGAGGGAAGAAAATCATTGTGGTGGTGGATAGGCAGTGGAGGAGTAGAAGAGGAAGGAGGCTCATAGTAGTAATGGCCCTGGTATTGGGAGTTGGGGTTAGGATATGCTTGGTGGGCCCCATACTCCTGCATATGATGGTCTAGAAGGAGTGTAGTGGCCGCACTCAACATGCTAGGACTCTTGAGAATGATACATGGGGTAGATATGGTTAAGTTGTTGTCCTTGACACTTTTGTTCACACTGAATCTGGTCTAGCTTCTCCTGAATCACATAGAATCCATATGGCTCGTCAACGGTTGTATCATCTGTCGTACGCCTCTGGGTGTGATGTCAAGACAGGAGGAGGAGGTCCAGTCTCACCATCATTTACCTTCATGGGGGTACTTTGTCGATGGGTGGTGGGCTTGGGGATGGCACCCTCTAGAATGGGGTTCTCAAGATTGAACCACTGGATATGCATTGGTAGGTTGGGTAGATCATAAGTAAGGTTAGATGTTGCGAACCGGGCATGTGGGGAAGCTCAAGGTGGACATTGGAATATCTAAATAGAAGATAAAATATGACTCCTTGAGCATCATAGTGAATAATGTGGCTCACTTGAGTGTTGATGTTCTCTATGATGACACTTCACTAGTTGATCGGCTCGTCATGAAGAAGACACCACATGGTATAGATAATTGTTTGGGTGATGATTCCTTGAGTGCCTGACCTGGTGTAGATAGTGCAAGAAAGGATATGTTGAAGGTAGTAGATGATCAGATTATGAATGTTGAAGGAATTGTGTCCCTTTGGCAGAGTGGGGGTAGTCCAATAATGTTAGCCTAAAATTTCTCCTGGTTATACATATTGTGATAAGTGGAATGTGAGCATTCCATGCATCATGATAGCCAAGAATTCTCACCTCCGTCGAGGATGAGGGGGGTGATATGCTCGGTGGATACTTATATATCCTCCCCAAAAATCTTGATCATATAGTTGAAGTCCCCCCACGAGTAGTGAAGTCGGCGAAATGTTGTCATGAATTCTAGCTGAGGTCATTGAAAACAGAGAGCATCTGGTAGGGGAACTTGAGAATTTTGATTTTGTGCAAGATCTGGTGACTGAATCCCAGTTCCTAAGGGTAGTGATAGCTTCATCGAAAGACCATATGGGAAGGATGATGTTGATGCTAAAAATTATGACAAAACACACCTCATGGTCTTCCTCAATGAGCTAAATGTAGTTTCCTGGGATAGGGGCAATACATGGTGGTCATGACATGATTGACTCTGGATCATGGCAGGGAGCTTGGTGAGTCTTGCCTTGTAAAGGAGCTCATTCACTTCCTTGATGTCGATGAACATCTCTTCGGTGATGTCAGGTGAGGACTCGCCTATAGGTTCCCGGATGTGGATGTCGACCCCAGATCTTGCAGGATGAGGGTGCTCATGGGGGGAGTATTTCTTGGCAATGGACTTTCCCTTATGGATACGATGAAAGAGACTCCCATGAGAGCCCTCCTCAGACATGATATTGTTGTTGTGATTCTTGAATCGTGTGAAGATGCCCTTAAGTTGTTCAGGGTGTTTCAGGTTGTCTGACAAAAGTGTTGTCATGAGGTCTTTGGTTGTCTAGGAGCTGGGCTAATGGGGCATCGATCCCCTTCTGATGGGCCTGCTGTGAAAGGATGATCTTCTCTAGAGTAGTTATCCTATTTTCAAGAAAGGGAATAGGAGCATTTTATTGCATTTATGATGCTTGGTTTATGTTTTGGTACTGTTGCCCTTGGTAGACACCACAGTTTCATAATTTACCTCAATAATTCCCTTGGTTTCTGAAATTTCTATGGTTGTTATTGTATTAAAACCATGGGAGTGGACAGTTTGGGTTGTTGACTTCGAGGGGTCTTTGCTGGGTTTTGTGGAGGAAACATGCACGGTGGAAGCAACAAAATAAAATATATTTCCACGCAACCCGCAACAGGATCTCGTCAACAATAGTGTATTAAAAAAGAGTGTTTGTGGGATATACCTTATCGCAGAGCAAGTCCGACGACGTCCCACTGTACGATGGTATTCAACGCTCCTGACTTACATAGACGATACTTCTCTCACATTCTCCGAACGTGTCACTGGAAGATCCTACAGTGCTCCTTTCGTGTGGTGATGCATGCCGCTCGTAGCACGTATGGACGGTCGTTGACGTCCCACGAACGTAGGCGTCTCAACGTCTGCATCTCTACTTTATCCACACAAATGGACTGGAACTCCATGTCATGCTTTCTAAGCCGAGAGGAAGGAGTAGCCTCTGTGCGATGACGTGCTAGCATCGCGGTGCTCTCCTTTCTCTCCCGAGGACAATGAGGGCTAAGGTTTACGTACATGAGTATAAACTAAAAAGCCTCTCTCAAATATCTTGTAAAGATATCGGCCATCAAGCCCCTTTAAACATGAGACGAAAGGAAGTAGGGTTTCCTAAGCCCTTCGGTAAACAAAAAGACTGCATTAATTAAAATGCTCATAGATTAATTAGAATATTTTGAAATTAATTAATTAATCATATTAATTGATTAATTAATATCTGACTCCACGCAATCGCTCAGGATGGCTCTATGGGCATACATACCAACTGACTCCCACTTGTACTGAGAGCCAGTCACTCCAATTAATTGGCTCAAATATTTTAACATATTCCAATATTATTCTAATGGATTACATAAACATTTTAGTAATCAATGTGATTTGGAACAATTCCAATCAAATCCACAATTATACTCCTATTCTAACACATCCTATGTGTGTGACCCGGTAGGCTCCAAATTATGTTGGCAGTGATATCCATAATCATATTATGAATTCACAAGCAATGATTGATATCTAGCAAGACTTCATTGCCACCTAAGTAATTGGAGAAGTTGGAGAACAACTTAACCTGTCATTCATGACTGGTGTTACAATGATTGTATAGTTCCTTTGTCGCTGATATCCAGATTGAACTCGAGTCATGGAACCATCATCCTCTTCAACCTTGAACTAGAGCAGACTGTCTGAGATATATGTAAGCTCAATATCACATATTGACTCACATCAGCATGGCCATGCATTTCCCAGTCTCGCTTATCAAGTGGCCGAAATATCAAACTCCCATAGGAAGGACAAATTCCATCTACATCACTCATAGTCATCCCCATGTGTCACAGTGCACCCAATCACCATCTTTATGGCAATCCTTATTTAGGACCACGGTGGATGATGTCAGAGTACACTGAACGACATGTGATAAGTGTAGTGACTTCAGGTGTAAGAACCACAATCACCACCATCACTATGAGATGTGACTCTAACTGGCAATCATGGTATCCATGTGTCACTCTCAAGGTGGGTCTGTTCAATACACTGTTCTCTAACAAGTATCTATGTATTTGGTTTGATATCTCCATATCATGGCTAATGAGATTCTGCCATCAACCAACACACATTCTAATCTTATGTGTTATTGATGTCTATGGATATTTCCACCATAACAACCGATTAGGGACAACATAAGAATACATAATCTTAGCATACATATGATCTCACTATCCAGGTCATCAACCTGAAGACATATGTCATTGAGTATATTATTCTTTACACATCTATAAGTTTTGTGGTCATCTCACAATATAAAACACAAACATATAGATTGGAAACTTGCCTTTATTGATATGATCAATATGGTATTATAAATCATTTATATAGTTCCCATTACAATCATCAAATGATAGTCTCTATGGGCATACATACCAACATACTCCCACTTGCACTTATACTCAAACACTCATGAATCTCAATCCAAGTGATCAAACATGTTCGTCATGTTTCTACTGTGAAAGTGCTTTTATAAGCAGGTCAGCCACATTGCTTTATGTAGGTACTATGCAAATCTTCACATCTCCTTATTGTATGATCTCTCGTATGAGATGGAATCGCTGTAGAATATGTTTGGAATGTCGGTGTGATCTTGGTTCTTTAGCATGTGCAATTGCTCTGTTGTTGTCGCAAAACAACTCAATTACATCACTAGCGCTTGGAACCACTCCAAGTTCAAAAATGAACTTCCTAATCCATACAACTTCCTTTGCAATATTAGATGTGGCAATATATTCAACCTCTATTATAGAATCTACAACCGTCTCTTGCTTGGAACTCTTCCATCTCACAACCCCATTATTCAAGAAAAACACAAATCCAAATTGCAATCTATAGTCATCTTTGTCAGATTGGAAGCTAGCATTGGTGTAACCCTTTACCACGAGATCTTCCTCACTACCGTATACCAAGAATTGATCCTTAGTTCTTCTCAAGTACTTTAGGATGTTCTTTATGGCTGTCTAGTGAAATTCACCTGGATCTGACTGATACCGTCTTGTCATGCTCAAAGCATACAACACATCATGACGAGTACATAACATCACATACATGATAGATCCAATTGTTGATGCATATGGAATCTTACTCATATGCACCCGTTCATCACATGAACTAGGACATTGGGCTTTAGAGATCGTAACCCCATGGGACATGGGAAAGTTACCTCTCTTAGAACCCTCCACTCTAAACCTCTTTAACACCTTGTCAATGTATGTGCTCTGGCTTAGGCCTAGAAGCCTTCTAGATCTATCTCTATAGATCTTGATTCCTAGTATATAGGATGCTTTTCCTAAATCCTTCATAGAGAAGGTCTTCCCCATCCAAGATTTACTGTATGAAGATTAGGGTTGTCATTTCCCATCAACAGTATGTCATCCACATACAATATGAGAAATACGGTTGTGATCCCACTAACCTATTTGTAAATATAAGGTTCATCTTTATTTTAACTAAAGCCAAACTTTTTGACTACTTCATTAAAATGTAGATTCTAACTCTGAGATGCTTGCTTCAATCCATAGATTGACCTTTATAGCTTAAAAATTTTATTGGCTTCCTTCGTATTGATAAAACCCTCAGGTTGTATCATGTACACATCCTCAAGTAAATTGTCGTTAAGGTATGCTATTTTAACATCCATCTGCCAAATCTCATAATCATGATAAGATGCAATGGCAAGCATGATCCTGATGGATTTAACTATGGCAACTGGTGAGAAGGTCTCATAATAATCAACACCTTGAATTTGATAGAATCCTTTCACAACCAATTTACCTTTATAGGTTTGAACATTTCCATCCATGTCGATCTTCTTCTTGAAGATCCACTTGCACCCTATGGATTTTGCCCCTTCACGTGGATCCACCAAGGTCCATACCTTGTTGGTGTACATGGATTCCATCTCAGATCTCATGGCTTCAACCCATTTCTTAGATTTTGGTCCCTTAGTAGCTTCTAGATAGGAAGTTGGCTCATCTGATATGCCCAATTCGTCACTATCTTGAGTCATGAGAAATCCAAATCTCTCAGGCTCAGGTCGTGCCCACCAGACCTACAAGGTTCTTGTGTTACATTTGAAACTTGAAATTCCACAATAGTTTGTGAGTCTTCATGTTCCTTATGGACCTCCTCGGGTTCTCTGCTTTCTTGTTGATCTTGAACTTCTTTGAGCTCTACATTCCTCCCACTGATTCCTTTGGAAATAATTTTTTTTAAGAAATACACTAGTCCTAGCAACAAACACTTTGTTGTCAGTTGGTGTGTAGAAGTATATCCCCGAGTTTCCTTGGGGTATCCAACAAAATAACATTTGTAAGATTTGGGTCCAAGCTTATCAAGAAATTTCCTAACATAAGCTTCACATCCCCAAATCTTTAACATAGACAAATTGGGACGGTTCTCATTCCATATCTCATATGGTGCCTTTTGAACTGATTTTGAAGGTACACGGTTAAGTGTAAATGCTGTGCTTTCAAGAGCATATCCCCAGAATGATATTGGAAGTTTGGATGAACTCATCATTAATCGTACCATATCTAATAATGTATGATTCCTTCTTTCTACCACACCATTATGTTGTGGTGTACTAGGTGGAGTCCATTGTGATACAATACCACAATCTCTCAGAAGGTCCTCAAACTCTTGGTTTAAGTATTCACCACCTCAATCAGATCGGAGTGCTTTAATACTCTTACAAAGTTGCTTCTCTACTTCATTCATGAAAGTCCTGAACATTTCAAGAGTTTCTGACTTATGTTTCATAAGATATACATAGCCATACCTACTAAGGTCAATAATTAAGGTTATGAAGTATTAATAGCCTCCTCTAGCATTTGATCTAAAAGGTCCACATACATCAATACGTATGAGCCCCAACAGATCACTTGCTCTCTCACCGTGTCCAGTAATAGGAGTCTTAGTCATCTTGCCTAATAAACAAGCCTCACATGTCTCTAATGATTCAAAATCAAAAGAGTCTAGATAACCATATAGATATGCGCTTCTCGTTTATGTGCCCAAGACAAAAATGCCATAATTATGTTTTGTTTGAGTTGTCAAGTTTTATCCTTTTAGTATTTACGTTGTATATGCTAGTCTCAAGTTCTAACAAGTAGATACCATAAGATATAGGGGCATTTCCATAAAAGATCTCATCTTTAGAAATAGAAATCATTCCATTATTAGTGTTAAATTCAAATCCACTCTTGTCCATACAAGATACATTAATATTATTTCTATTAATGGCATGTACATAATAGAAATTCTCTGATTCTATTACAAGACCCATAGGCAAAGATAAATTAATAACTCAAACTGTGGTGGCAGCAACTCTTGCTCCATTAGCGACCCGCAACTCGACTTGGCCCTTTCGTAAAGGCTTACTTCTTATCAGATCATGCATATTTGAACATATGTGAGATCCACATCTAGTATCCAATACCCATAATGAATAAGTATTTAAGTTTATCTCAATAACGTATATGCCTGAAGTGGAGAAATCTATCCCCTACTTCTTCTTCCTCAGTTCCTCCAGGTGGAGAGGATAGTTTCATTTCCAATATTCAGCCTGGTGACAATGGTGACGACTGCCTTCTTTGGAGATCCCACCTTCAGCTTTGAGCACAGATGACTTTGGCTTATGCCTGACTTTAGAACCTTTTTAGCCTTGCCTTTGCCTTTTGACTTTCCCTTTGTCCTACTGATCATCATCACAGACTTGGGCTTGTCTTTCTTCATATGTGCTTTAGTTGTCCTCAACATGCCCAACAATTTTGACAACGACTTGTCAAAATTGTTCATGTTGCAGTTCATGACAAAATGACTATATGATTGAGGTAACAATTGTAGAATAACGTCAGTGGCCAACTCTTGACCTAGGGGAAATCCCATCTTGGATAGGCTTTCCACGTACCCAATTGAAGTGAGTATGTGGGTTCCAACTGAGTCTCCCTCTATCATCTTGCTTCTGAACAAAGCCTTGGAGATATCATATCTCTCCTGTCTTGCTTGATGTTGATATATGTTCTTGAGATGTGTTACCATCTCCATGACATTCATGTTCTCATGCTGCTCTTGCGACTCATATTTCATTGAGCACAACATCATGCACTTGACATCCACGGTGTCATCAAGGTACTTCTTGTAAGCATCCTTTTCATCCTTGGCCGCATTTGAGACGGGTTCCGCTGGCTCTGGTGTTTTAATGACATAGAGCTTAAGCTCCTACATGAGAACAATTCTCAGCGTCCTAAACCAGTTTTGAAAGTTGATTCTGATAAGTTTGTCCTTCTCAAGGACCAATCGCAATGAGAATGTGTGAGTGTTGTTTGCCATTTGATTACTACAAAAGAAAAAGTTTGCATTTAGTCCAAAACATTTTCACTTGTAAAGATTTGATAAACGAGATTAATTAGGCCTTTAATTAATTACACTCCCACTATTTTTATTCTAATTGATAGCCCTCACAATCAACTCAGAAGATTACAGTGTACAACCTTCTAGTGAGCCAAGATCCAAAATAATCAGATCAATGCCCAACCAACGCCGGTGTAAAAAACCAAATACGAAGGTATACAACTTTTGCCAATTGCATCATATGCAACTCTTGAATAGATGATCATGCACAACTCCTTGACATGATGCATTTTTGTGCCTCTAGTTACTTGATCCTATCAAGGTTCCCTAGTTAAGTCCCACTCATAAGCCAACGCGATGAGTGTGCACCCTATGGAGGTAGACCCACACACCCACCATCACACTTTCATGAGATAGACAGTGTACCACACGGAGGCGTGCCTACACATAGTCGATCAAGATTTTCATGTATGTTGCTTTATGGAAGGCAACTAAAACTTAATATTATTAATTGAGGGGTTTTATTAATACATATACATATCCAAACACCACATACTTATAGTATGTATCATATACTACTATATCCACAACCACAAACGATAGACATGCAATCACAAACATAAAAACATCGATTATGGCCATACTATTGTAATCCTTTAGAGCCAAAAATGATTACAATCCACCTAAGGTCTTATGCATATCATGCAACAACACCTGTGAATCAACCTATAAGGATCAACATTAATATGAACAACTTCATGGATGCTCTGTGAGGTTTAAACTTCAAGTTATTTCTCCATGGATGCTCCTTGGAGTTGCATCTTCAGGTTGCTTCTTGGAATTGGATCTTCAGGTTGATTCTCCATGGATGCTCCTTGGAGTTGGATCTTCAAGTGGCCTCCTTACATCAAGTTTACAAAGAGTACTAAAACTAATCCTATCTCTATTACATCATTTGAGTACAAATATAAAGAGAAAGAATTAATTACACTTTGAAATAAGAGATGAGTCTCGATATGCAAACTGAATACTTTATACAAAGGATCCACATAAAACCATTATACATCCATAGAATTCACAAAAAACATATCCACAACATTCACAACCACATTCATTCACAACATTTACAAAATGGGATTCTAGGCCATAACCGTGCATGCATTCACCACATAAAATAGATTTTAAAGGTGACGTGTGTGATATCATATGTATATCTACATATATGTATATACATATTAAAATTGTATTCCTTTTAATGCGGAACATTCTCCATTAAATAAATATTTGACTCCCACGCAGACTATGCGAGGTACACATGGGAAATGCCCCTGTATGGGGATCCTGCTACCCGGTCAGCGGACGGGGGTCGAGGGGAGGCTGCCCCTTGTAGAGTCTCATGGGTAGAGTCCCTGAAAGGTCTATGAAATTTTACTTCCGTGCATTTAGGTAAATTAGTATTTTCCATATCCGACCCCATCTAAAACATAAAAACATAAGCATGCGGCGTATGAGGAATCAAGTTTAGATATGCACATTAGCAGTTTAAAGTTCACATCATATGAAACCATAGAAAATAGTATACAACGATTTGATCACATCGAAACAAATCTAAATACACCGTAGATTGATGCCACATTGATACCACGGTTGGGTTTTATGGAGGAAACATGTGCGGAAAAAGCAAAAAAACAAAATATATTTCCATGCAACCCGCAACAGGATCTCGTCAACAACAATGTATTCATAAAGAGTGTTCGTGGGATATACCTTATCACGAGCAAGTTCGGCAACGTCCCGCTGCATGATGGTGTACAACACTCCTGGATTATACAGACGCTACTTCTCTCCCATCCTCTGAACACGTCACAGGAAGATTCAACAATGCTCCTTTCATGCAGTGATGTACATCGCTCATAGCGAGCATGGACGGTCATTGACGTCCTCTAGATGTAGGCATCTCAATGTCTGTGTCTCTACTTTGTCTACGTAGATGGACTGAAACTCCATGTCGTGCTTCCCTAAGCCGGCAGGAAGGAGTATCCTATGTGTGATGATGTGCTAGCATCATGGTGCTCTCCTTTCTTTCATGAGGATAGTGACAGACAGAGTTTACGTACGTGAGCGTAAACTGAAAAGCCTCTCTCAAATATCTCGTAAAGATATCGTTCGTCAAGACCCTTTAAATAGGAGACAAAAGGAAGCATGGTTTCTGAAACCATTTAATAAACAAAAAGTCTGTGTAAATTAAAACGCTCATGGATTAATTAGAATATTTTGAAATCATTTAATTAACTAATTAATTGTATTAATTGATTAATTAATATTTGACTCCACCCAATCGCTCGGGATGGCTCTATGGGCATACATACCAACAATCTTTGTTTAGAAGCATTTTCAACACCTACTGGACTACCGTATTGGATCCCAGGGTGGTTCCTAGCCTAATTTGGGTTATAGTAGGTTTGATCAAGTATACTATGAATGGAGTTGAGGTCCTCCATTTGCTGTCCAACAACTGGTTGTATGGGAATAGTATAGAGAAGTTGGCATTGTTAGGTAGTGTGATCATACCCCTAGTAGATTCCACAGAGAGAGTCAACAAGCTTGATTTGTTGTGGTTGCCCTCTCCTCTCACATACACTGAAGGAAGACTCTAAACAATCTTATTTTAGGAGAAGGAGCTTAAGAATCTCAAGAATATATTTTATGTCATAATTTTTTTGGCCTTTGCTACTTTGAGGACCCTACCGATCCCTCATCATGCTTGAGTCTCAAAACTGTGTTTGGCAACTTCCCATGCACTATCTGGAGTTTGGAACATAAAATTATCTCCAGATGAGGAATCGAGGAAAAAATTTGTTGGTGTTGTCAACACTGCAGTAAAACATTTTGATTAGTTGGTCTTGGGGAATATAATGGCGTGGGAAATAATGGAGAAGGTCCTTGAACCTCTCCCAAGCTTTGCCCAAGGTCTCACATGCGACCATGGCAAACTGGGTGATATGTATCCTGATTTCATAAGTAAGAGAATGGGGGTAATACTTTTCCAGGAACTTGGATTGGAGTGCATCTCAAGTGATGACTCAATCTCCCTACATGGCATTGTGCTAGCTACTAGATTGGTAAGAATGAGAGTATTTGAACAATCTTAGTTTTATGGCATCTTCGGAAATGCCTGGGAATTTATGCAAAGAACATAGATAAGAAAATCTTTGAGAGTGGTCCTGGCAGTTATCACCCTTATTATTAGTGAAACGGTCAGCCTGGAGCAATCTAACCCATTGAGTGCGGATCTCAAACTACAAAGCAGTGATGTCGAGTGGTACAATGAGTTGTCATGCATAGGTAGTCTTAGGGATAAAGAAGTCTTTCAGTTGTTTTTGTCATTTGGCCTCACATAGTGTGGCCTCACTGGCTTCTTGTTTGTCCAACATGGCCTCCCTTTGAGCGGTAAGGGCTCGCTCAATCATACGGTTCACTTCTTGTTCATCCATCGTATAACAATTTTCTCAATTTAAACGATGGAAAGTCGTTTATATTTTAGGGTCAAAAATGGGCATCACAAAATCAACATTTTGCCAGCGTGGCATACATTGTTAGGTCCTTGAAACTTTGAACATGAAGATTTTTGATTCAACAAGATAAGCATGATTGCAGAATAAATGTACTGCAAGAATGGAAACTCGAAAAAAAGAGTAGAAGTGCCAGAATGGGACTCGGAAAGTGATTAGTTGGAATTGTGCGTCTAAAGAGAGGTAGATTCAGAAGGATCAAACTTTCAATTTATAACTTGAAACCTGTAGGGAGTCCTGTAACACAATACATGGTCAAAGTAGATATACATTATCGAACATATAGACATGAGGATGTTTAGGACACTTAAAATCTCATTCTTATGTCAGTTATGTAAAATTATTAGTCGATATATGTAAAGAACTAGAACGAGTCTAGCAAATGATACTATACAAAATGAAACAAAATAAAGGAAATAGAATATGTCAAATCCTACTAATTAGGAGAAGGAGTTCATGACTATGTAACCACAAGTTGGGCAGTATATTGATGAATGTATGTTCATCCCTTTTCAAATGCATCTTTTATAGTCTTTTCATAGGAATTTATTCCCCTTATGCTAATTTTCTAGAAATAATTACAATTTGCTCACCCTTTACCAATAATGCATTTTTTTTTATATTTTTCATATATTTTGCAAATTTTACCTTCACTACAATATTCCAACCATCTCATCACATGAACCGACTGATTCATGTTGTGAATTGGTCGTTTCATTAATACGAGAAGCTACACTTTAGAGCCTCAAATGGTCATTCTGACTGTCAACTCAACTCTTCCATAGTGGCTATTCAATAGCTGAAATGAGCATTCCATTCTTCCAACCGCTCAGCTCAACATCCTAACTGAGCATTTCAAGTCTTCCAAATGTGCGGCTTACACTGCTTAATAACCAAGTCATGATCAAATGGCGATGCCACCCCATGTATAGGGTTTTGACCCGCTTCCCTGGACTGAGAAAATTTGGATGCAATCTGAGTACTTCAATACCCAAACAATTAGTTCAGTTTGCTTAGAGACTAAGTTTTGGTCAAACAACTCCACCACCCTTCCTTAGGGTTTTGACCATGCCCGCAACTCTCCGGATCTGAACCAATCAATTCAAACTATGAACTAGTCAGTTCACAACCCTTGAAATGATTTCTTCAGTGTCTACTAGTCATTCCTTTTCTCTCCCCCCTTCAGGGTCCCCCCCTACTTCCCTATAAAAGGAGGGGGATTCCACAAGAAAGGGGATTTGATTTTTTGTACTTGATCTCTAGATTTCAACACTTTGATATTTCATTCTTGCATCTTGTACTCTTGTTTCTGTGATAAAGATTTCTAGTTTTTATTTCCATTTGTTCTTGGTCTTCTTGATGGGAGCAAGGAATTAAGAAGGAAAACCATTTCATTATCACTAGACCAAGATCCTTTGGCATTCTTCTTTTTTCTAGTCTATGGCTTCCCTTCTTCCTAATGTTGTTCTTTCTTTAACTCCCGTCGATCGTGAGTAGTTTCCTATACCGGGGCATGGGGAGTAGCCACATAACCATAGTTAATTAGATCTATTTTTATATGATGATACTTTTTAGATGGTTTTTGTGAGGATTTTTGCTAACTTAATTGACTTAATCTCTTGTTTTTGTCGAATGTTAGTCTTGGGTGATGAGGCCTCAGACCTCAAGGCTCAGAACAACCAAACCAATGCACAAATATTTAGATGAGATCTCAAAGGATCTTTTGTTGGGATGTTCGAGAAAGAATTTGTAAACACCAGGACCAATGGGTTTATAGGGAGTTCGACTTCTTTAAATGCATCTAAGGATGTTTTTACATACCATCATCTAACTTGTTTTATCTCCATAGATTCCATCGATCTAGTTTTATGTAGGCTATGGTGATACAACCCATAACCCCAATATCTTTTATCATTGATTCAATCTCATTTCCCAATTATTATTTTCTCAATCACTCTTTTCTTTACTTACAATTTAATTCTACTCATAGATAATCTTACTTTATTGATCTTAGTATAACCCTCTTTTTACTTTTTCTTAGCATAACTCTTTTATTTATGTGTTCTTCGTGTAACATTTATTTACTTATTCTTAGTGTAATCTTTTCATTACTTGTTCTAGGATAATCAACCATCAACCAACTGATCTTTACCTTCTTGTTCCACTGGTTCTAAACTCAATCTTAATTACGTTGTCTTATGGGATCGACCCTCTCTATGCTAATAAATTAACCTTAACCAGTTATTTTTCGATTAACAATAGGTTAAACTCTAGGACTAAAACCCATGGTGAATTGTTGTTCTCGAATAACACATATCAATTTTGGCACCATTTCCAGGGGTAACTGATTGTTTTTCAAACCCCAAAAAATTTTGAACAATTTTTTTTCTTTTTTTTCTCTACCTTCCAAGTCCCATTTTAGAAGTGATACTCCTCCTTCTGTCAAGTTTCCATTTTGATAGTCAATTTTTTCTACAATCGCTAGTATATGTTCATTATAACTATGCATGCGACACTCGCTAAATGTTGATTCTATGTGTCATCTTTTGACCTAGAAATACAAAGAACATTCCATCATTTAAACCGAGAAAACTATTTTAGGATGGATGAGGAAGAAGTTACCTGTAGGATTGAGTAGGCCCTTGTTGCTCAAAGAGATTCTATGTTGGCTGAACAGGCAGCCCAAAATGCCACAATACACGAGGCTCAACGACAAAAATAATTGAATGACTCTCAGTCCCCAAAACCGCCTATGCATAACACCGTATTGTGCCACCTGACATCACCGCCCCACGGTTTGAGATCCAAACTAATTAGATCATAATGCTTTAGGCTAACCCTTTTTCTGGTAACGAGGGTGATAACTGTTAGGACCATCTCCAACAATTTTTTGATCTGTGTTCCTTACATAAGATTCCATGCATTTTTGAGGGCATCATACAACTTGGATTGTTCAAATATTCTCTTTTTAGACAAGCTAGTAGCTAGTATAATGCCATATAGGGAGACTACATCACTACTTGTGATGCACTCCAGACCAATTTTCTGGAAAAATATCCCCCCCCCTTCTCTCACTTAGGCTCCGAATTATTTACTGTAACTGGTCCATAAAACTTATGAACTGGAGTTCTAAAAGCAGTTTTTCATGATTGGTTTAAAGTAAATGTTGGAACTTTAGTTTTATGACTTCTGGTGAGTTATAGAGTTACAAGTAAAATAGATTTCCTGAGTTCCCTCTTAAAAAGAGAGGAAAACAAGTTCCAGAACAATTGAAAATATTTCATGTACAATTATATTTTTCATTCTTCATAAATGACACATGCAAAATATTTATGACTAGGAATGTTAGCGTATGGATATGGTTCATTGTCAAAATCATAACATAATATGAAAAAATATTGTACACTATAAGCAACATCGTATAAAATATTTTGCACTACAACTGCCATTATCGTTGTGGTCTATGAAATAAAAAAATACAAACACTATGAAAAAGTAATCACACTGCACCATGTGACAAAAATGTGATTTACCTAACATATTTTTATATTCATGTTTAAATAATGTGATGTGAGAAATGATAATGAACTATAATTGTATGTGAAGAATATACTAAAATTAAAACTTATATTTACAAACACATAAAATGTAAATATCATTACAATAGTTTGTACATACAAAGTTAAATAAAATATTATAATGTGATTTGAACCACAATATTTTATAATCATACCGCATTAAAACATCTATAAAGGAGCAACATTCACATCATCACTGCTTGTTGAGATTATTATGGTTGAAAAATATTATGATTAGTTACAGATATGATTCTTTCTTTATTTCTTTTTTGTTCTTACTTTTTATATATCATATAGTAAAATTAACAATTTTTTAATTGATATCCATATTTACACTTACAACAAATCAATCACATAGAAGTGAATGGAACTTAAGTTCCTGAAATTGAACTAGGGTTCCCAGAAAATAAGTTCCACATAACTTATGGCTTACAACAAACCAATCGGAGCCTTATGAAACAAGGTACAAATTACCCAATTTGGCATGCTCCTGGGTGAGACCTTTGGAGAAGCTTGTGAGAGGTTCAAGGACCTTCTTCGTTTCCCCCATCATCATATTTCCCAAGCTCATCTCATCAAAATATTCTATTGTGGTGTTGACGATAACACCAAAGTTTTTCTCGATTCCACATATGGAGGAAATTTCATGTTTCAAAACTTAGATAGTGCATGGGAAGTCATTAAACGCAATTCTGAAGCCCAAGTACCATGAGGGACCGGTGGTGTCCTTAAGGTAGCAAAGGTTGAGGAAAATTCTGACATTAAGGATATTACGGAAAGTCATAAGCTTCTTATTTTGAAACCAGATTGCCAAGAGTCTTCTTTCAATGCCTATGAGAGGAGAAGGCAACCTCAACAAGCAAACACTACTACATAAATGGCTTATAACGTCACTTTTAAAGGCGTCAGTTGTATAAATACACCGACACCTAAAACCTAAAGCGTCGGTTTAATAAAAAACAACATCTATCTGTGAAGGGTGACCAGACACGGGTATCACTTTTATTCAGTGTCAGTTCCCTAATAATAAACCGACGCCTAAAATTAACCGCTAAATCCAAAATTTCCAGTGAAAAAAATTACCTCCAAAATTTAACATATGGCGTAAGTTATTAACTATTAAACCGACGACGAAAGGTTATTCGCGAAACAGAAATTGGGCACATTTTGGTCGTCAATTTTGATACAATGACCGACGTGTATGGGTTTTCCTGCGTTGTTCCCGGGAAAATTTTCACACCCTTTACGCGTCAGTTTTTGAAAGAAACCGACGACTATGGTCATTAATTGAGAACAATTTTTTTAATAGGCTTATGTAGATAGATGTCGGTTTTTTTCTAGTAAAAACCGACAACTATCATTGAGAATAGGTGTCAGTTTGTTTGTAGAACCAACACCTTTAGTTTTATGTGTCAGTTTTATTTAAGAACTGACACCTATTGTTAACTTAACAGCACCCACGCGAGCTCGACTCTTCCCCTTTCTCTGTTTCATTCGTTCTCGCGCTACTCCAGGGTTTGGTCTGGCGATTTCTCCTCTGCCACTGCTCGCTGCCACTGCCTCCACGCCTACCGTCGTCACTTCTGCCTCCACTGCCGCCATGCTACTGCCTCTGCTGGACACATGTTGCTCGCCGTCACAATGCGATACCCGCCGATCGCCCTCACTTCTCTCCGCCGCTAAACACCTGCTCGCCACCGCCGCCGCTTGACATAGGAGGTACCCTCTTCGCTTTCTCCCTCTCTTTTACTTGCTCAACACCTGCTCGCCCCGTCGTTCTGCTGCCCGATCCTCTGCCTGAAAGCAACATGAGGATGTCACGACCGTGTGGGCCTCCACCTCTTCTTCTTCCTCCACCTCTTCTTCTTCCTGCTCCCTCTCCTTACCAAATGGATTAAAGCAAGGCCACGACCGTGTGGGCTGGCCACGGCCGTGGCCAGCCCACATGGTCGTGGCCTTGCTTTTATCCATTTGGTAAGGAGGGAGCAGGAAGAAGAAGATACATTTACAATTGAATACTAATGCTTGACCTAATTCTATAAATTTTGATGCATGTTGAATTAAGATATTAAAACCCTAATACACATTTCACCATAATCTTGAATTAAGTATATTGCTGAAATCTTGTGATCAATCTATGTAAGATATTAAAAACCTATTGTTAAATCTCTGATTTTGTAGTGATGTGTCACCCTAACATCTACATAAATCCCTATTGTATGATGTAGATTGATGATAATGCATGAGCTAGTTTGAAATTTTGAAATCAATTATGAATCTCTCCATCCCTAGGTCATACTAATTTATGTGTAATCTTTATCTTGATGATGAACATGCATGGACACTCGAAATGTTGAAATCAATGTTATAGAATGACAACACATGTATTTGTTGGCCTAGAAACCCATCAAAGATTTACTCATTAGGAGTAAATCTTGGATAGTCCCCAGTTTGGGACTGTTCTTGAATACCTAATCTCACTTAGGATGTAAGTGTATAATGTGTATTGGATTTTCGAGAAAATTTCAGTAGCATTTCCTCGTTTGTTCTCTAAGTACATATGTACTTAGAGAACAAACGAGGAAATGCTACCGAAATTTTCTCAAAAATCCAATACACATTATACACTTACTAGTGAGATTAGGTGTTCAAGGATGGGATAGGTGGCACACATTTATTATATATAAGAATGACATCACATGTATTTGTTGGCCTAGAAACCCGTCCAAGATTTATTCATTAGGAGTAAATCTTGGATAGTCCCCAGTTTGGGACTGTTCTTGAACACATAATCTCACTTAGGATGTAAGTGTATAATGTGTATTGGATTTTCGAGAAAATTTCGGTAGCATTTCCCTGCTGTTCTCTAAGTACATACTTAGAGAACAAACGGGGAAATGCTGTTGAAATTTTCTTGAAAACCCAATACACATTATACACTTACTAGTGAGATTAGGTGTTCAAGGATGGGATAGGTGGTACACATTTATTATATATAAGAATGACATCACATGTATTTGTTAACCCTAGACCCTAATCTTGTTGTAATATATACTTGTTTTCTCTTTGATCATAGAATGGATAGATCATGGATGTCCATTCGCAATTGTTGCACCCCAGAGTTTATTTCTGGTCTTGACCAGTTTATTAGATTTGCCGAGGAACATAGGAAATAACCTGGAGATAGGTTCTACTGTCCATGTAAGCATTGCGGTAACAACTTGAAAGTCAGCACTGGTGACGAAATCAAAAGTCATGTCATGTGCAACGGGATTATACAAGCCTATACAGAATGACACTGGCATGGAGAGATTTTAAACCTGAAACCAGTGGATGTTGATAGCAGTGCTTGTGTGGAAGAAGAAATTGCCTCCGATGACGTAGATGTGAATGAACCAGTTCCAGTAGACATCGTTGATGTGATGCTGGATAGTTGTGGGGTAGAGCACACCGATCCACCTCCCATTTTTAGAAACATTGTGCATGATGCTGAGATATCATTATACACAGGTTGTACTAAGTTTACGAAGCTTAGAGCTGTGTTGAGATTGTATAAGCTGAAAGCTAACAATAGATGGAGCGACAAAAGCTTCACGTCATTGTTATCTTTGTTGAAAGAAATACTTCCTGAAGGAAACGAGCTGCCTCTCTCAACATACCAGGTAAAGAAATTATTGTGCCCAATGGGAATGGATGCCAAGAAGATACACGCATGCCTGAATGATTGTGTATTATTTTAAAAGGACTATGTGGATTTGAAAGATTGTCCAAAATGTGGTGCGTCACGGTATAAATTGATGACTTCGGGGGAGTCCAAAAATGGTTCTCCTGCCAAGGTGATGTGGTATCTACCTATAATATCATGGTTTCAATGCTTGTTTGCCAATCCGATAGATGTGAAGAATTTGAGGTGGCATGCAGAGGTTAAGAAAAATAATGATGGAATCCTACGACATGCGTCTGATTCCCCACAGTGGAAGAAGATTGATCTATTTTACCCTGAATTTGGTGAAGAAGTCAGGAATCTAAGACTTGGGCTTTGTACAGATGGGATGAATCCGTACGGGACATTGAGCAGCCAAAATAGCACTTGGCCAGTCATGCTTGTTATATACAATCTTCCTCCCTGACTGTGTATGAAAAATAAGTATGTAATGTTGTCATTATTGATATCGGGCCCTAAACAACATGGAAATGATATCAATGTTTATCTTGAACATCTGATTGATGACTTAAAGAAACTCTGGGGTGAAGGTGTGATGACCTATGATGCTTCACGAAGAGAGACATTTCATTTGCATGCTATGTTGTTTTGCACTATTAATGACTTTCCAGCATATGGGAATTTGTCTGGATATAGTGTCAAAGGAGCTAAAGCGTGTCCTATATGTGAAGAGAACACTGATTCAACAAGACTAAAACATGGCGGTAAGATATAACAAGAGCACACATGACATTAAGATATAACAAATCATAGTATTAATAAACATCATCATGCTAAGGTTAATATGAATGTAACACATCCTAAAATGCAATATCATCCTTAGGGGTGGTGTTGGAGAAGTCAGAATACATGAGTAGAGCATGTTGATGTAATTGGACATCCATATGAGTCTTTTTGTCACCATGAAAGCATTTGTGGACTTGTAGTGGAGGTCATGTTGTGGTGGTCATTACCTCCATGCCTTTATTGGAGGGTATTACTAAGGAACTCTAATGAAGATTTTGGTAGAGGACATGAAAAATGATACAAATTCGTATAAGGGTTATTGTTAAAGAGGATTCATTAAATAAAATGAGAAAAGGAGGAATTATAACATGTAGTCAAGACAAACGCCTATATCTTTTTTTTGCAATGGAAAGTATCATCAAGGGCATCATATTACTTCTATTTAAGTTTGCGTCAAATATCTGGTTGTAGGTGATTCACAAAAAGCCCCCAATTTCTAGTTCAGACCATTGTGAACACAATAGTCTCAAGCTTCTCCAATATTCTTCATGCACTCATGAATTTATATTGATCGACGACTTAGGTTCATCCAAACAGAAAGAAGTTGTCCTTGATAGTGAGCAAGGAATAATGTTTGTGTAGGTTGATCTTCATCTCATCCCAAAATAACATGAAAGGTTGCCATAGACACTTCATTTCCATAGATAGCTGGCTTGTGACAACATATGGAGGTTGTTGGTAGATGCAAGTAGTGAGTGATAACAACGACAAAAATAGTTGGCGAGGTGGTTGGTGGAAATGATGACAACAATGTTTGATGTGGTTGGTGGTAGTGACGCCCAAGGGGACGAGATGCACTAGAGAAGGTAGGGTGTCTTATAAACAGAATAGGAGGGACACATTATCCAACCCTAAGGAGGCCTACGGTTAGATTTTGATCTTTGGTGTATTGACCTAGAAGTTAACCATTGGATTATGGATATATGGATATTTTTGTACATTTGTTTTGACCATTAAAGGCAATTCCAGGTTTATTGATGCACATGATGTTACCGTGATATTAATGTACATCATAAATGTACTTAGAATTATTGATTCAAATCCATGGGACTTCAAGTATGTGATTTGAAAATGAGATCCTAATGGATGCTAAGAACAATTTTCTTAAACATCCCTAGTCAAGTATTGTATGTATTGGACAAGAATAATACCCATGAGACTTGTATGTGTGGTGACCATGACCATGTCTTGTAGGTTTTAGGTAGTGGACATCAAATCATACACATAGGTACTTTTTAGATAACAAGTGTATTGGTCAGACCCTCCCTGATAATGATTCATGGACTATTATATGATAGTCATAATTAGTTCTCAAATGTGATGGTGGTGTTGTGTCCTTTGAACTAAAGTCACTACAATGGTGACGTGACAATCATCATGCTTTGACACTGCCAAAATTGATCTTGAAGAAGGTTTCTAGAAAGCTTGTGATAAGGTTTGATGAGAATCATCCTACACATGTTGAGTAATTCAAAAGGGATTTACCTCTCCTATATAATAAGAGAAATATACTAGGCCTCTAAGAGTGAGAATAGACAAATGCCTAACCATGCTCATGCGAGTCAATATGTGATACTGACCTCATATGTATATTTTTAGTCTACCTGGATATCAAAGAACTTAGATTAAATAAAGGAGGAGGATGTGTCCATGCCTCTGTTCAATCTAGATATTTATGACAAAGGGGTGAATAACATGGTTACAATGGTCATAGATGGTTTAGTCTTATCCAACTAATCCTACTATTTGGGTAGCAATGATGCGTATATAGACACTACTCATTTCTTATGGATCTTAATATTTATCTGTAAATCCATTTCCAATGTAGTAGGTGCCTACAAGGTCACACACATAGAGATAGCTTGAAGAAAGACTGATTTGGACTTAGTTATAGTTGTTTCAAATATAGGGGATTGAAAGAAAGTTTGAGGACATGAAATTAAATATGGATCTAGAGTTCAAGAATTACTTCACATAAGTTAGGATCCAGTCCTTTAGGAAGGAAAGAAGTCTACATTACATAAGGACTCACATTACCATGTGTTTCATGAGGCCCAGTGCATGACAGACTCTCTAGTTCTATGAGAGAGTCCACAAGGCTAGTCAGATTAGGGTTTGGGAAACCCTACCCTCTCAAGTTCTGTCTAAGGTTGGAGAAATCCTAAGAGAAAAATTAAGAGAGAAAAAGAGAGAGAGAGAGGAGACTAAAAACTCCAAACCTTCATCTTCAAGCTCTCATGTGGATATGATTAGTGAGTGCATAGAGAATTCATATCAAACAAGCAACTTCAACAGAGACACACATTTTAAGGAGAATATGGAACACCGTTTGTGCAACTATGCCATATGAAGAAAAGCATGTTCCTCAACATGCGTTCACCATGTAGTAGAGTGATCTTTGAGAGGCAACATTGGGGTCAAATATGGGGGCAACAAAGTCAATTTTGTGACCTTGACATCTACACTGCTCACCAACAGAAGCATACATTTTGCCACTAACAACATCCATGCTTTCAACATTCTACCATAGAAAATAAGTTTTATGCACACATTTTGAGGTGACTTTCAAAGAGCCACAAACACCAAAAATAAGTTATAATTGTTGATCTAAGGAGATTCCAATAGATTGGAAGGTCACGCCTACACTAAGAAGTCCCAGTTGAATCGATGGAACTACTTCCACAATAAGGTATAACTTGTAACCCTAATCTACTTTTGTTGCATTATATGGATCCTGCTTGAGGGTTTCTTGGGAAATAAACCTTATTATGCTGTGTTTTCCGCTCTCAAGAACCCCATAGAGAACTAGATCTAGGTATATGTTGTTTACCAAAATTTTCAATTATGAAATGAGTTTTTATCATTGGACAATTATAACCTATATATTTCATATGATGAAATCGATTAATGTGCAACTGCGGTTAATGGAAATGTCTGAATTAATATCACCATGATCATATTATGATAGATACACACACAAATACATACATATATATATATGTATATATATAATTAATCAAATCCAAAGAGACGCCTCAAGAATGGTTTTGTTTGGTGTATGATGCATGATTATGTACAAAGCCTAGTTGTGATTTCTTTTATTACGTGTGTTTGATTTTTGTAAATTTTAATGCATATTTCATGTAGTACCTCCTCTGTTGATTCCATATATATGAATCCTGACCTCATTCCCCTCAAATGTAAATCAAGATTTCTCTTACATATGATGTAGTATTTATAATAGACTAGGATATATGATATACGCCATGGTGTACATGAAGAAGGATGAATGAAGAACAATCATAAACAACAATGGATCATCCATGGTGGGCATTAGTAATTGAATAATTAAAGGATTATGGTCTATTGTCCTTTTTAATGCATGTGATGCATGAAACCCTTGATGAACTCAATCTTCCATTAGCCTAGAAAGATTGTGCTAAGAGGCCATAATAATGCACTTTATATTTATCGCTTGTGGTGCTTGTTTCATATGATATATATTATATCCATATGTGGTGATTGGATATGTATATTTCTTATACCAAATCCCTTGTTAAATATTAAACTTAAGATGCTTTCCAACTTGTGACACACATCAAGGTCTCTATCAATTTATGTGGGCTCACTAAAGCGAGGTGAACAGTCCAACTTGATGAGGTGTGAGGTAAATGTATGGGTCTGCCAAAATAGAGAACATGGTTTATTGGTATCAGCAGTTGGGTTTAATTGAACTATGTACCTTGATAGGATTGAGTTCTTAGAGACATGCAAATAAGTGTTATATGTGATGAAGTTTAATAATGCTTTCTCCTCATCCATATGAGGGTTGCATATAATGCAGTTGGAAAAAGTTTCCTATCTAAATAACTGAGTTATAAGTGGTCAGCCAAATTTAACTCATGATTCAATAATATTTTGACCTTGGCCCCACTAGAAAGTTATCCATTTTAAATTCCTAATTAACAGTAAGGGCTATTGATTAAAAGAAAATCATTGCAGTGATTTTTTAATTAAATGTCTAATTAAATACAAAGATCTATCAAATAAAATTTTAAATCCAGCTTATTTGTTCTTTATAGATCACATGGAAAACAATAATAACCTTACATTGTGATCTATCTTTGCGAAGGAAAAGATCAATGGAACAAACTTTTTGATTGGTACTAGAACTTGAGAATTGTTCTCAAGAACGAGCGTAGGATCGATGTACTAGATCATGAATTTACCAAAGAACCCACTCCCAATGTGCCAAATACTGAAATGGATGTGTAGAATATGTATTATGATAACTCCAATGATGTGGCATGCCTCATGTTAGCATCTGAGATTCTTTATCTAAAGAGGCATCAAGATAACATGGAGGCCTTTAGAATTAGTAAGAATCTCAAAGGATTGTTTGAAGTCCAAGGTATATAAGAGAGGTGTGATGTATTAAAGGCATTATTTCAAAGAAAGCTGGCAGAGGGAGATCCCGTTGGGCCTCATGTACTCAGATGATTGGGTATGTGGAGAACCTAGAGAGATTGAGATTTCCCATGGGACAAGAATTGGTCACATATTTCATTCTAAAATCATTACCTAAATGTTATAACCAATTTTCATGAACTTCCAAATGAATGAAATGGTTAAGCTATTCCTAGAACTACTCAACATGTTGCAAATTGCTATATTGAACATGAATAAGGTCAAGACTAGATCTATATTGATGGTCAATGGAGTGAAAAGAAAGACTAAGGGAACAAAAAAGATTAAGAAAGGTTCTAAGACTAATTACCAATCTTCTTCTCTAATAGAAAGGGGAGGTATGACAAAGGATGGAATTTGTCACCTATGTCACAAATTCAAACATTGGAAGAGAAGTAACCCTTTCTACCTAGAGGAGTTTAAGAAGTCAAAGGGGATAAAGCTCTCCACCTCTGGTCTATACATTATTGAGATTTCCTTTTATACTTCTTCATCATGGGTGTTACATACCAGATTTGGATCTCAAATATGTTGTAATGTGCAGGATCTTTATCTAAAAAGAAGTAGACCCCTTAAGAAGGGATTTGTTGGACTACATGTCCTCTAATGGGGGCAAAGGTTGGTGCGGCGGCTGTAGGAACATTTAGTTTATCTTTTCCATATACACTTGTAATAAAATTAAAGAATTTCTATTATGTAGCTACCATAGAAATATTATATCTATTTCTTTTTTGGACAAGAATGGATTTTCATTCCTAATAAAGAATGAAATTTTTCCTATACTTTTGGATGATGTCTTTTGTGGCAGTGCTCCAATGCCTTATGGTATTTATTTTTGTTACTTCTTGAGACACATGTTTATAACATAAATACCAAATGGCTTAAAATGCATGAATCCAATATGACATACCTCTGGTATTGTCGCTTAGACCATATAAACAAGAAGTTTTTTTTTATATACTCCATAAGGATATATACTTAAAATCATTTGATTTTGAATACTTTGATATATACATGAATCATGTCTGTAGGGAAAGAAGGAAAATGATCATTTTACTGGAAATAGCAAGAGGGAAAATAAACTTTTAGAACTCAAACATAATGATGTATGTGGTTCTTTTAGTTCAAAAACTAGAGGTATGTATTAATAATTTATTAAATTTACTGTTGATTTAGTAGAAATGGATATGTGTATCTTATGAAACACAAAATGGAATCCATTGAAAAGTTTAAGGTATTCAAGAATGAAGTAGAGAACCAACTTGGCAAGAATATTAAGATGCTTCAATTGTGTCGAGGTGGTGAATATTTGAATCAAGAGTTTGAGGACCTTCTCAAGGAGTGTGGTATTGTATCACAATTGACTCCACCTGAAACACCATAACATAATAGTGTTTTAGATAGAAGGATCAGACATTGTAGGACATGGTGAGATCCAGGATGAGCCTAGCTAGAATTCCTAATTACTTTTGGGGACATGCTCTAGAAACCGCCACATTTACACTTACCGTATTCCTTCTAAATTGGTTCCAAAGAGACCATATGAGATATGAACTAAGAAGTCTCATATGTCTTTTGTGAACATTGGGGTTGTTAATCTTGCATAAAGCATTCATTTCTTGAGATATTAGGACCGAAATCTGGGAAGTGTTATTTTTTGAGGTAAATTAGAGAAACGAAAGGATATATTCTATATTTTGTCTCAAAACAAAGTGTTTGTTTATAGTCCCAATACCTTTTGAGAGAAGGAGTTCATTTCTAGAAATACCAGTGGGAGGGAGAAAAACACTCAAAGAAGTTCAAGATCGACAAGTTGTTGTGTCATTACTGACCCCTCAACAAACACAAGAGCCTTATAGATCCACTAGGACTCTCCATGAGATTGAGAGATTTGATTTTCTTATATCTCAAGATTGTGAGGTGTTGCTCATGGATCAAGATGAGCCAACCACCTGCAATGAAGCTATGGAGGATTCAAATGCTTGAAAATGGCTTAAGATCATGAGATCTAAAATGGACTCCATGTATACCAACAAGGCATGGACCTTGGTGGAACCACCTAAAGGGGTGAAACCCATTGGGTGCAAGTGGGTATTCAAGAAGAATACTGGCATGGATGGAAATGTCCAGACCTACAAAGGGTGACTATTGGAAAAATGTTTCAAACAAATTCAAGGTGTCAAAGATGATGAATTTTTCTCACCAGTCAGTATGGTGAAGTCCATTAGGACCATGCTAGATATTGTAGAAAACTAAGACTACAAGATCTGATAGATGGATGTCAAAACCACATTCCTTAATAAGAATATTCTTGTGGATGTGTATGACATGTCCTGAGGGTTTTGAATCTGTAGAGGGTGCTAGAAAGGTCTATAAGATGCAAAGATCAATCTATGGTTTGAACCAATGATCCAAAAGTTGGAATCTTTGTTTGATGAATCAATAAAATAGTTTGGCTTCATCAAGAATTCATAGGAACCTTATGTTTGTAAGAATCTTAATGAACTAATTTTAATATTCCTCATATCATTTGTGGATGATATAATACTCATGGGAAATGATATCCTGACTCTAGAAAGGCCAAGACATGACTGGGAAATAGTTTCTAAATGAAAAACTTATGAGAAGCCACCTATATTATAGGTTGTAAGATCTATAAAGGTAGATCTAAAAGGCTTCTTGGATTAAATCAACATTAATATACAAATTATTGAAATAGTTCAACATACAAAATTCTGAGAAAGGGAACTTACCCATGTCTCATGGGATAAGTATTTCTAAGGCCAATTATCTCAAATATTTGGAATAGAGAGACCACACAAGTAAGATTTCATATTCTTCTACAATCGGATTTACCATGTATGAAATTACATGTACACATACATACATCTCATATGTCTTGCATGTGACGAGCACATATCAGATAGAAAAGGTCATTAGATTGCAACAAGGACATCCTTAAGTACTTGAGAAGAGCCAAGGATGCATTCCTAATATATGGAGGTGATGAAGAGTCATTTTTAAGGGATTACATTGATACAAGCTTCAAAACAAACAAATATGATTATTAAACACAATCTGGTTATGTGTTTTGCCTTAATTGTGGTGATATTAGTTGGAAGAGTTCCAGGTAAGTGACAATGGATGATTCTACATTAGAAGCTGGATATATTGCTACATCAGATGCTATAAAGAAAGTTTAATGGGTCACAAAGTTCATTCAAGAACTTGAAGTTGTTCCTAGCATTTTTGATGCATTACAGCTATACCGTAACAGAAATCATACTTTTGCGCAAGCCAAGAAACCTAGATCACACAACCATATTCTACAATAGTTCTGTCTCAAATGAGAAATTTTTGAGAGAGGGGATGCGAAGATTTGTTGGATATCGATAGAGAGCAATATTGGTGATCCCTTGACAAAGACATTGTCGTAGTAGAAGCATGATGGTCATGTTAGATCATTTGGTATTAGATACTTGAGTGATTGGATTTAGTGCAAGTGGAAGACTATTGCTGTGTATTCCCTAGAAGCCCAACATCAAATGATGTATATAGGGATATTTGTACTTTTGATTTGATTCTTGAAGGAAGTTCCAAATTTATTCATGCATATTAGATTACTTCAATATTAATGTACATAATAAATGTTTTTATGGTTATCAATTCAAAGCCATGGTATTTCAAGTATGTACTTGAACATGGGATCCTAATGGATTCTAAGAACAATATTCTCAAACATCCCTAGTCAAGTATCATTGTAGATTGTCCAATAATAATACACATGAGACTAGTATGTGTGATGATTTATGACCCTGTATCATGGGTCATAGGTATTGGATACCAAGTCAAAAAAATAGGTACTTGTTAGAGAACAAGCATATTGGATAGACCCACCTTGAGAGTGATTCATGGATTGTTATATGATGGTCATGCACAACTCTCAAATGTGACAATGGTGTTCTGGTTCTTTGGCCTGAATAATGGTTCTGTGACAATCATCATGCTTTGAAATTTCCCAACGCGACCTTGAAGAAAGTTTCCATAAAGGTAATGATGGGGTGTGGTGATAATAATGCTACACATTGCAAGTGATTTATAAGGCATTTGTCCCTCCTATATAACATGAATGATATCCTAGGCATCTTGATAAGTGAGATTATGTATGGCCATGCTAATGTGAGTCAATATGTGATACAAATCTCATACACATATTGACAGTCTACTTGGAGATCAAGGAAGTTAGTTGAACATGACATGGATGATGTGTCCATGCCTCTAGTTCAATCTGGACATATGTGACAAATGGATTATACAACATGATAAAAGTAGTCATTGATGGTTTAGTTTTGTCCGACTAATCCTAATACTTGAGTAGAAAGGATGTGTACATAAACTCCACTCATTACTTATGGATCTCAATTGATTAATTAATCTATTTCCAATGTAGTATGGTGCCTACATGGTCACAAGCCTAGAAAAAGCTTGAAGAAAGGTTCATTTGGACTCAATTGTAATTTTTACAAATATTTGGACCTAAAAGCAAGTTTTTGACCTGGAATGAAATATGGATCCATACTTTTAAAATCAGTTCTCATAAGTCAGGGACCCTCTCCTCAAGGAAATAAAGAAGTGTGCATCACAGAGTGACTCACAGAATGATACATTTCATGAGACCCAGTGCATGGTAGAATCCCTCATTTCATGAAGGAGTCCACAATATGAGTTAGATTAAGGTTTGGGAGACTCTACACTCTCTAGTACTCTATATATAATATATCATAGGAGGTTCTCTAGACAAATATATTGTTATATCATTGTTGCCTCCAAGTTTTGAGAAACTCTAACATCAACTAAGAGAGAAAGTGAGGGAGGGAGGAGAGTAGTGACTCTAGACCTTCATCATAAAGTGCTCACATGGATACAATGGGAATGAGACCACACAATGCATTCATTTATGAGTAGTGGTTTCATTAGAGTCACACATTTCAAAGAGAAAATTTCCATAACAGAACACTATATTCTGTAGACGATGCCATATATGGAACAACACATTCCACATCAAGCGTTCAACAATGGAATAAAGAATTTTCTTAGAGGCAACATCATGGTCAAATCCATAGCCAGAGAGACAACTCTGTGACCTTGGGATTTGTGCCATTCTTTGGTGGAAACATATGTTCTTCCACTATCATTCATCCACAAATTCTGATGTTCCACCATAGAAAAATTGATTTCATGCATGCATCCCGTGGTGATTTTTAGAGTGCCAAAAACATCAAAAACAAGTTCTGATTGTTGATTTGATGAGATTCCAAAGCGGTGCAGATTGTAAGGTTTAGATCTACACAAGAAGTTCAAGTTGATTTTTTGGAACTACTTTCATGATAAGTTATAATCTTATAACCTAGTCTGGTTTCATTGCATTACATGGATCATGTCCAAGGGATTCTTGAGAAACAAGTTTATTCCACTATGTTTTCCGCTCACTAATTTCATACAATGACAACTAGATGGATGGGTAGGAGAAAAACTATAAGAAAAGTTATGGTTAGGCTCTCATATTAACTTTGTACTCTAAATGACTATTAGGTTGAACCAATGAAAATAACTTGCAATATCATTCATAATCATAAAGCTATGCAAATAATGATGTAGTACAACCTTCATCAAGGCAACAAAAGAGAGGTACAATGCACAATAGCAAATGTGGGACTAAACAACTTGAATATAAAAGAGACCAAAACTAGTAAAAAAATATTGAGTAAGAATAAAGAAAAAATAACATGACTTAACAATGGTGTGATGACATATGCACCCATAAGTATGCATATGTGAGTCTATCCCATATCACTTTTTTTGTTTTTAGAGTTTCCAATGCATCCCTTTATTTTTATATTAGACATGCCAATGTGTCATCTTAAAAATTCATTGCTTTCTTTTCCCTTCAAAATAGTTTTGATATAATTCACTAAAATGCTTACAATGTGGTCATCTGTAACCTACTTTTTTGGGCATGTGAGCATGAATATAATATACATGACATTAAGCATAGGTATATGCCAAGGGTGGTTAGTTTTGGGAAGTTTGGGTGGAAATATAATGATAACACCCAACATATGCACTATATTTACATCATAGGTTGGTTGGAAAAGAACAAATAATTATTTAGAATTTTATAATTTGGGTTATTGAATTATAAATGTAGCATGGCTGAATGAGATCTTGTATTGGTTCTCTCCATTTTCTACAATCAAAATAGTTTTTTACCCAATAGTGTCTTGTATTTTCTATACATTTAAGACATATAAGTAGCATTACTTTTCTATTATCCCTTTTTAGTGTCTAATGCTATGATGTTGTCCCTTGTTTCTCTATACTTGTAGCATAAGGGCACAAAGTAGTTAACATTTGGTTTATCTGGTAAAACATGCTACTGGTTGTAGCACATATTGTGGGTTTGAGTGTCGTTAGGGAACTAGGAGTTGATAGAATATGCCACAACCATCTTTATGGATCTATGACTTACCTCCCCATTTTAATATGAAAAGGATATAAAACAAACACAAGGATGTGAGAGTTTGTGACTAGACATGGTTAATATCTATTAGACCCCCTTATTTGGTTATCAAAACTCCTTTATATATTTGTTGTTACTACTTTATGCATTTACTGCATTAATACAATCATGTAAAATTCATGACAACCAACCTTTCATGAGATAGAATACCATCATAGGATAGATCCTTTAGAGCACCACAAGTGCGTTAATTTGATGCTCAAAATAGATGGCATATGTTGCTTCATGTAGTGAAGTGGATTTCCAAGTTACTTTCTCTCTCAAAACTCTTTTATAGAATTTGCAACTCATGTTTGATACTGTGACATGATCTTGATTCCACTGTATACCTACCTATATTGTCATTAAGGGAAACAAAATTATTGATTTTGCATTATCTTACGTGTTAGGAATATTTGATATTAATTAAACAGTGAGATAAACCATATTTATTCATGTGCTTAATGACGTCTGATTAAGTTATTTTTTCTTATTAAGATAATTCTATGTAGTGTATTCTCTGGTTAATTTTGAATTGGTTTGGATCTTGGACGAGGGAGATAAAAATGGACTAAGAAATAGAATTAAATTTGTGAAAAATGAATTGCTAGTAGCTTTTGTGTCTTGATTTGAACCGTAATTGATATTCATGATATCTACATGAGGGTCATCCCCTTGGTCCGGTATGGGAGTTACAAACCAATAGTTTCTTGACCCTTTCAAGAATATCTTGTGCATACCCCCCTCTTCCGCATAGGATATTTCTCCTCTAAAAAACTTTAAGATATTTCACCCATTTGAACCATTCCTAAATGAATCAACAAGACACCAAGTTTTACCATTCCCTCATAATTAATAAGTTGAGAAGATGATGTGTATCTTACAATTCTATACAGCCAATCTAAGAGCTCCACTTTCTTCTAATAGATATATCACCATAAATTTTTCATGATACCTCCCCACATGTCCAACATACCCACCTCCATTTCTTAGAACCATATGATTTGAAATCTACCTCTTTGTGGCCAGCTTAGAGTATGTCTTCCCCTATCTCCTTCTGCACTTTCTATCTATTTGTGCTTGGAAAGATTGCGTTAAGCCTGGGTGTGGTAAGGACAGTAGTTGACGAGGTGTTCCTTTCACTAGAGATATTACCCAAACATATCTTCATAGAGATAAAGTCTTGCTTTGTCCAAGATCTAGTAGTAACTATGAGTCCAAATGATCTCAGTGGAAGATTCAATGGACCTTCATGGAGATTTTTCAAGTATCACTTCTTTCTCTAGTGAGATAAACCTCTCAAGCATGTATTTGGTTCACTACTATATTTAGCTAACACGATTTTGTTCTCTGACCAGCCCTTAGGTGTCATTATGTCTTGTTGATATCAACTTTACCCCCAAAGTCAAAGCCACGCTTTACATTCACCCTTGAGGCTTCATCCTTAATTTTCATATATTCTATCATACCTTACTATGATTCTCACGGGAAGGCTAACTACACCAATAATTGAAAGATCTAATGACCTCATTCCCTTATCAGAAAACAATATATATTGAAATACATAGGGTTGAAGGTTAATCTCTCCATGTTCAATTTCTGTGACCACCACCACCTGACAAGCAATCATAGAAGAGGCTATACATGGATATATCCTACATATGACATTAAATTAGGCATTCTTGGTCAAAAACATATATACTCATAATTATCTTTTAGTTATCATCCCTATATGTTTATTTCCTAGAAATTATATTTGTCATCATAAAAAATATGGATATTCAAACAAATACCTTAAATCCATCAAAATTACTAGTAATCCCTAAATCTAATGATATTACAGGGTGATGTTCCAATGGCACACTCATGCGTTTGATATTTATAAGGCTCAATTTTTGACACACTCTAATAATGCAAATCACAACTGCACATGTTCGAGATGTAGTATAGGTTGGTGGCAAGTCGGGGCCGATCCATAAGGAGTGTAATAGGCACCAAATGTGGTTGAGTTTATTTATGTTTTTGGCGTGGAGAGTTAGGGTTGTTAGGCTCTAATTGGGAGTTTGATTGATTGAGATCTAAGTTAACCATAAAATTTAAGTCTAATGAATTAATTAAGAGATAAATAACCCTAACAAAGCAATTAAACTACACTAGACTAACATGACAATAAATTATACTAATATAACAATGACAATCCTAAGATATCAACTAAATAAGATCAACACAATGTCATTCTACAGTAAATAAACAATCAACCACTCAAGCAACTACAAACCAGGTTGAGTAACCCATACCTGAGGAATTCACTATCAACTAAGCAATTGGCATTAAAGTAAGTAAAAGAGAAATAAACTAGCATGCAACTAGGTGACTACAGTTTTAGATAACTAATAATGAGAGTGGTCCATTTGGGGGTATATAACCATCAATCATGTATATGGTATGATGAATGTATATTCATCCCTTTTTATCTCATATTTTAGTTCAATTATTTAAGACATTATCTTGTTTTTTCTCAATTTTAGGAAATAATTACAATTTCCTTGTTTTTGTCCCCTTAATGAGAATTCTTATCACTTTTATTCACATTTTGCAAGATTCACTCTCATTGAACCTCAAATACAAGAACATACAAAGAATCAGAAAGTTGGAGGCCTTAATTGTACGTTCAGCCTCCCAAACTTCTAGTTGGTGGACTCACGTATATATATTCCCACAATGCCTGACATATCACACACCAAGATGGCCATAACTTTTGCATTCCAATATGGAATTTTTTGAATAAGTATGTGTTGGAAATAGAATTTAATATTATATACATGAAGAATGTATTTTCAGCTGACTTGGCTAGTCATTCGACTAGTTTTTTAACCAGTCAACTTGCCTGTAGATTTTTCCATAGTGCTTGATATACCCCACACTAAAACAACTATAACTTCTCCATACAAATTTCAAATTTGATGTTCAAATATGTTTTGGAAAGGGAAATTTCCTACAGGAAAAGCATATCTTTGGACTACTTTTAAATTTGTAACCATTGAAAATTTTGTTTGAAGGTCCTACAATAGAAATCTACAGCAAAGAGAGTCAAAGGAGTTGAATGGTCAATTAAATGAAGGCAATCAACAATTTTTCTATTGTCTATTGAAACAAGCAATTAATTTGTCAAAGATTACTCCATTGACCACATCCAAAAGGTTCCATCTTTCTCCAGGAGAATCCATTTATCAGGCATTCATCCCTTATTCCCCAACTTTAAAAGGAGAGGGAGTCTAATTACAAATTACATATCTTCTTCTTTCATCTTTTGCATCACTTCTTGTAGGGTTTTCCTTACATTATGTTTGAGTAGTTTCTTCTGGGGCATGGAGACTAGCCCCATAGTCTGCTATCATTTGATGTAATCGACTCCCTTAATTCAAGGAAATGTTGTTTTTCTTCCACTTCTTTTATGATTGTTGGGTAAGTTGATATATTCTTGTGGAGTGATGTGAGATATCGGATCCCTACAAGAACAAAACCATAAACCCTTAACTGTAATTGTCATCTTTTTATCCTTATGATCTATTACTTATCTTTCTAGGAGAATGATTATATTCTTTTTGGGGCACTGAGATATCATATCCTCACTAGAACAAACCCATGATTCCTTAACTATTTTATGATCTTTCTTCTTGTTTGATTTGTTTGTTACAAATTATGGCAACATGATCATCCGACCCATGAGTTTGAACCTTGAACAGAATGCACATGTCTCTAGATGAGATCTCATATAGGGATGTGTTGGACGGTTGAACAAGGATCCACAAATGCTGGGATCAATGAGTTTGCGGGACGTCTAACCCTTGTGAGATTGTCCACAAGGACACAAATCCACAAGGTTCTAAATTGATCATTGAAATTTGAGAGTTGATTCTTTGAGTGAAGCCTTGTCCATGGTGATAATTCTCCAGACCCTAAGTCCTATTTATCAATTTTTAGTTAAGTTTATTTCAATATTTTTACTTTCTCAGTCTTTAATAAAACTCTCAAAATCAGATTTTTTACTTGTTATGCCTATTGGATTTGGATCTCAACCACTTTTCATCTATCTCTTTGGATTGATACCTTATTATACTAAAATTTGACTTCCTTGTTACAACAAGTTAACATGTTTATAAGGTTAAACTCTAGGACTATTCTCAATGATTTGTTGTGTGTGCAATGACACTCATCATGGTCATATTCATAGACACATCCTACAATAATGCTATAAAATCAAACAACATGGGAAGGCGAGGTAAGAAATCCTACCCTACTAGCAGGCCATTGGTGGTATAGAGGGTGTATAGAGGAGTTAGTCCCTATAAAACTTTGTCCAAACTTATGAGGCTCAATTAAGTAGAGGATAGGTATTCCTGGGCCTAGACCAGATCTAGTCAACATTTCTAAGTGTGGTTCCCCTAATGTACTTGGTGGCAAGGGTTGGTATAAGGTGTAGAAGGGTGTTTCACCTTATATTGCCCTATATAAAACCTATATCATACTCCTTGGATAATGTAAATGGAGAGACACACTAATATGCTTAGATCTCCCATCTAAAATTAGTAGGCGATGCAATGATTTTGAGTCACTTTTTATAGGCTATTTTCATGAGTTTAAGCATGAACGTTCACATCTATATGTTTTTATTTGTTTTTCATTTACTAACATGTGAATAACCTATGCATAAATTGGTGCATCAATTATATGATTTTATGATCATTTGCTTAGAATTATGTTGCTAATTCTCACATTTTAGGATATTTGAGTATCTATTGGACAACTTGGTGCCATGGAAACCTCATGACCAGATGAAATAGATAAAGAGTGACATCAGTGCTACTAATTGTCAACTCAGTGCTAATAAGAAGTGTGTCGATCCCACCGGGATACACACTGGATGGTGCCGATCGGTGGTCCCAAGAGCATCATGGATAGAAATTCATTATTTCAATGCCACTGACAAGCCAGTCGGTGGTACAAAATTTAGAATCCAAACTCCAACAAGAATCATCTTGGAGTTATCATGCAAGGCTAAACCCCTTTGTTCCTTAGGACTCATGGGTATCTTGACATGGAAGTGTATTTGGATTCAATGACTTTATAATATATTTCCATGGTTCTGAACAAAATTTTTTATGATATTGTTAATGATTTGCTTATTCCTACTCATCATAATCAAAGCAATAGACTTCTAATTGTTCCAGGGGAGGGATTAGGAGTCAGGAAAATCATAGGTTTACATAGCTTATACCATGCTTCGGGAGAAGTCTTATGACTATGAAAGAATAACCTAGAGAAATTAACTAATAATTTTGACTAATCTATCAAACTTCTACATGAGTGGGCTTTGTCTTAGTCTAGGCAGTACATTACACCACGAGAGCAGGTAATGCTAGCTACAAGTCTTTAGTTCATAACAAGGATGAATAATTATAGATAAAAAGGATCGTAAATGCAATATGTGTTGTGGTGAAACCACAAGTCCCGAGGAAATAATTCAATCTTCATTACAACCATCTTAATTTAGTGTTGTCAATCTCTATTCATAGTTAGTAACAACCAATCAATCCTTTTTTTAGGCCTAGAAGGTTAGGTATTGGTTAGTAGTTTCTAGAGAATGATTCCCTGAGATAACACTTTGGCCTCATTGGCCTTTATTACTTTGACACATACACTTGATTATCACACACACATTATACATGTGTCAAGTTTTTGGTACCATTTTTGGGGAATAAGAAACACCAACACTACACGTGCTATGACCGACCACTCTAGGTCATTTTTATTTATTCATTTTTAATTTTTATTTTAAGAAAAGCATAATTTGAGCATAACTGATAACTTCTCTTTTGTCAACTTACTAGTATTCTGTGGTCTTGCAGTGCCGATTATATTTTCATGTACTAGTGTATAGTTCATACTTGGACTACAGATTACAGAGGTTCAATCCACCACATGTAGATCGAAAAGAGATTATAGAAGGCATATGACTCTGGAGATTCATATGAAATGATCATTCAAACTCTTTCACCACAAGTTGATTAAGAACATGAGACAAACACGTCACAAAATGGTGATTCATATGGGAGTAGATGGTCTAGGAGAAATTTAAGGTTTCCTTAGAGATAGCTTAGTTCAGACTAATTAAGCTCCATGTAGTGAACATGAGAAGTTATAAAACTAATCCAAGATTGGTGTAATTAATCAAATCTCAGGTGTTCTATAGGCATAGTTGTGAGGACCCAATTTCACACAAGAAATCTTTGTGGAAAGTTGCAATATGAAAAAATTTGACATGGTCCCAATGACAATGATTTACTTAAACCTATTTTCATACTATATCTTAGATAAGGATAAGGCTTGGTTCCTCAGTTTACCTCTAAAGTCAATCAGGACATGGGATGAGATGATTGACACATTATTTGAGAGGTACTTCCCATCACTGAAGACTAATGAGCTAGTATGAAAAATCTACAACTCTAAGCAATATGTGAAGAATCCTACTCTAAGGCGTGTACCAAAACATGCCAGAGAAAGTCCCTCATCATGGGATGGATTTGATTGGTCAAGCAAAGATATTTTATTACAACTTGCATAAAGGGGAGATGAGTACTCTTGAAAATGCAAGGCGTGGTTTTTACAAGATAACAAGGTGACAACATGTCATGAGATCCTAAAGAACATGGAAACAAAACAATCTCAGGGAGAGGAGCATGAAGCACCAACATCAGTTAGAAGTGCAATGGAATCACGAGAAGTCTTGGAGCTGAAAGCTCAAATGGCACAACTCACAAAGAAGCTAGACCAAAAATCTGGCACCTCCCTTGCAAGTGAGTATGAGAGTATGTACCTAAGGCAACATAACAACAAGGGAAACAATGAACATGTATGGAGAATTGATCCTAAATCATAGAGAACGATCTAAATAATTTTCATAGGACCCTTCATAGATGAAACAAAGCCAACAACAGCATGTTAACACTTCACATCAAAATCAGTAGGAAAGGGACCTAGAAGAATAGATAGGTTGTAAGATACATTTGAAAAACTCATGAGAAGAAGTTAAAAACATATCACCAAGAATGAAGGTTACTTGGGCCAATAAAAAAGAAACCAAGAAAACTGAGGAGCTCAAATTCACAGTCTAGAAAATCAAATTTAAACAATAGTAGTAGATGTGGCAACAATAGAGAACCCTACTCAACATGGATTTCCAAGAAACATTGACACTCCATAGAATAATCATCATGCCAAGGTAGTTATACTACGTAGTGGTAGAGTGTTGGAGAAAAAGAAGGCAGTGATTTCAAAGTTGAGTGCACCATCATCTGAATATGTGGATTTGACACACAAGTTATTTCCTGAGTAGCCAGTACACTCCACACTACAGAAGGAAGTTACAGAAGAAGACATGAGGCAAACCAAAGTTCCAAAAGAGTTCTACATTCCACCTCACCAATGGAAGAATGTGATTCCAGTCCCATTTCTTAAAATCTTGTAAGCCAAAAAGGTTGATAAGTAGATCAAGAAGTTTCTTTATGTTTTAAGGAAACTCCACATCAACCTACCTCTAGTGGATGCTATTGAGCAGATATATTCCTATGGCAAGTTCTTGAAAGACATCATCAACAAGAAGACAAGCATAGATGATTCAAATGGTATGGTATTACAAGAGGGAATTTGTGCATTGATACAAAGGAAACTGCCACATAAAAGACAAGATCCATGGTATTTTAATATACCATATTTCATTTGTAGTATCAAACTTAGGGAATTGCTATGTGATTTAAGAGCAAGCATTAATAACATGCCATTAACAACACTCAAGAAGCTTGGGCTCAAGGAATCAAGAAAAAAGTAATATGACAATTCAGCTGGCAGATGATTCAGGTGTGAAATCACTAGGCATATGCGAGAATGTCCTAATGAAAGTACATATGTTCATCTTTCTAGAAGATTTTGTGGTCATGCAAATGCAAGATGACTGTTGAAATGAATTATTGCTAGGTAGTGCATTTCAAGCCACATCTGATGTGATCTTGGAGATGGGTAGGGTAAACTGACACTGGGAATCTAGGATGACCGATTTGAAATAAAATTGGCTGCCCGACAACATCAAACTCATAAGAAGGCACAATTGTATGGTTCAAAATACTTATAATGAGGTGTCCCTTCTTTAGGGGAAACCATTTCTGGATGTGGTACATGTCATGACATAGGTGGAACAAGGCACCTTGGAGGTGGAAATCATAGAAAAAATGAAGAAAATCTCTCTAACAAAGGTTGTTAAATATCTTGAGGAACTGAAGGATGATGTTCACCAAACAAAAAATTATACTATTACTCATGCTTATCCTTAGTTACTTTAGAAGCTTGTTTCATGAATCTAGTGGATGACTACACACACTACCATGTGATGGATTAGTGTGTCTTATTTCTAAAGGTATTGCCATGTTATTATACAAAACATTTCAAGCTTCTGGGACCGACACCACTACCACCACTGGTACCATCTCTGCAACACCCTCATGAGCTGGAATCGAAGTTTCTTCCTCTACATATGAAGTATACATTCTTGGCGGTAGACCACAAGCTTCCAGTGATAACTTTTGCATTATTGAGTCTTAGAGAATAGGAACCGTTACTCATTGTCCCAAAGAACCATTTGGCTACATTCGGGTGGTATATTGCTTATATCAAAGGGACTTCCCCTAGATTGTTCCTATACAACATCCACATTGAAGAAGGAAGAAAGTTGATGGCTGAACCTAAAAGACATCTAAATCTCATCATGATGAGGTGGCGAAGAAGGAGGTAGTAAACTTCTATCAGTAGGTAGAATCTATGCTAATTTTGATTCTAAATAGGTTAGTTTGACACAAGTAGTTCCTATGAAGGGGGTATAATTGTCACTACTAATTCTATTAATGACTGACTTCTACTAGATTATTGACAAGGTGGCAAGTTTGCATTGATTACTGTTGTTTAAATGTTGCCACACTGAAAGACCATTTTCCCTTACCCTTTATTGACCAGATTCTTGAGAGGCTAGTCAGCTTCTCAAACTTTTTCTTGTTAGATAGTTATTCAAAATATAACCAAATTTTAATAGAACCACAAGAGTAAGAGAAGTCAACCTTCACTTTCCCCTATGCTACTTTTTCTTACCTTTGCATGACTTTTGGTTTTTGTAATACTTCAAAATTTTTTAAGAATGTATGCTCGCCATTTTTTCTGACATGGTTGAATGTTGTCTTAAGATCTTTATGGATGATTTTTTCTGTACGAAGAGTCATTTGATGACTAGCTTGCCAATCTTGATAAGGTTTTATAAATATGTGAGGACACTCATCTAGTTTTGTTCTCAGAGAAGTGTCACATGATGGTGAGTGAAGGGATTGTTCTTGGACATAAACTGTCCAATAACAAATGAAAGTTGATCCAATAAATATTGAGGTGGTTTCAAACTACCTCCACAATCATCATTGAAGGGAGTTAGGAGTTTTTGGGAAAATGTAGGATTTTATCAATGACTTATAAAAGATTTTTATAAAATAGGAAACATTGTCTAAATTATTAGAAAAGGATGTTGCTTTTAATTTCAATGATCTTTGTTTGGAAGAATTTCATTTTAAAGGATAGGATCTCTACACCCATGGTAGTGGCTCCAAACTATAGTCATCCTTTTAAGATGATGTGGGGCACGTCAGATTGTGCAGTTGGATGTATTTTCAGACGACACAAGAATCCTACCCTCTCACTTGTCTATTATGGGTTTAGGACCCTGAATGATGCTCAAATTAATTACACCATCACTAAAATGGAGTTATTCTTTGTAGTCTTTGCTTTTGATAAATTTAGGCAATATTTAATAGGAGCAAAGGTGATAGTATGGTCTGACCATGCATTCATTAGGTACCTTTTGTAAAAGAAAGATGCAAAGATGAAACTAATATGTTGGATTCTACTACTATAGGAATTTTACATAGAGGTTATAGACAAATCTAGGGTAGAGAAAGTAGTGGAAGATTATTTATCTCATCCGGAGAAGGTGAATGAGTTTAGGCTAGAGATATAAACTATTGAGTAATTTGTTGATGAAAAACTCTTTGGAATTAAAGAGAAGGATCGATGATATTTGCATGTAAAGAATTATTTAGCATGTGGTGACTACCAGGAGATTGGGGATATCTAGAAAAAAAGTGATTCCTTCATTCTTTGAGGTAATATATTTGGGATGATCCCATTTTTCTTTGGCTATTTTTGTTTAGTGACACATACAACTTTGTTAGGTGGTTTGATGTGTGTCAATGCACATGTAACATTTCTAGGAGACATAAATTGCCCCTAAGTATGTTTCAGGCAGTTGAGGCATTTGACCTTTGGGGTATAGATTTCATGGGACCATTTATGTATTTTTAGTCCTAATCTCTATATTCTACTTTCTACTGATTATGTGTCAAAATGGGTGGATGTAATTCCTACCGCACAAATGATGCACAAGTGGTATGCTATTTTGTGAAAGACAACATTTTCCGCAGGTTTGGATTGCCCACAATGATCATTAATGACGACGGCTCCCATTTTACAAATAGGAAATTTGGAGCATTGTTGAGAATATATATCACTAATCATAGGGTAGGCACTCCATACCATCCTCAAACCCAAGTCCAAGTAGAAGTGTCAAATAGGGAAATCAAGACGGTCTTAGAAAGGATTATCTCTAGAAGTAGAAAAAACTAGAGCATGTAATTGAATGATGCTCTTTGGGCTTATAGAACGGCTATTAAAACACCTATTTCCAGAACCCCTTTTTGATTATTTTATGGTCGAACATATCATTTTCCCGTGAATTGGAGAATAAGGCCAAATGGTATTCAAAGAAGTTAAATTTTAAGCTATCTATTGTAGGGGAGAAGCCAAAGCTAGAGCTAAATGAATTGGATGAGATTAGGCTTGATGCTTATGAAAACTCTAAAATCTACAAGGGTAGAACCAAAAAAATTCATTATCGCCACATTTTGTATAGAAATTATCTATCGTGGCATCTAGTTTTGTTCTTTAGTTCTAGATTGAAACTACACTTGAGAAAATTGAGATATGTCATAGGCTCAACATAATAAATCTCATGAAGGAAGTTCCATGAGTTTCAAGTAATCTTGCACATGGACTACCTATCCCCCAAAATAGTGTTTAAGATGTTGTCCATTGGTGTTTAAAACCTTAGATCCATAACTTATTTCAATTATCCATGGGGGAATGCCTTGAACACCACACATGGTCCACTCCACCTGGTTCTCAAATGTCTTTGATGCAGTTTTGATCAAGGAGTGAAGAACAAAACCCATTGTCTCGATAAGAAAGTTATACGAAAAATGTGTCAATTATGTATTTTTTGGTTCTATCCTTGTAGATCCTAGAGTTTTCATAAGCATCAAGCCTGATATCATCCAATTCATTCAGCTCTAGCTTGTATTTCTCCCCTATAATAGATAGGTCAAAATTGAACTTCTCTAAAGCCCATTTGGCTCTATACTCCAATTCAATAGGAAAATGAAATTCCCCCATAGACCAATCTATAAAGGGTTGTGCCAATAGGTGTTTTAAATGTTGTCCTATAATCCCAAAGAGCATCATTCAATTGCATGCTTTAGTTTGTTATATTGCTAAAGTCGATCTTTTTTACGATCATATTGATTTCCCTATTTGACACTTCTACTTGGCCTTGGGTCTGAGGATGGTGTGGAGTGCCTACCCTAACAGTAACTCCATACTTTTTCCATGGAGCTCCAAATTTATTACTTGTAAGGGCATCACTATTGATCATATTGGGCACTTCAAACATGCAAAAAATGTTGTCTTTCACAAAATGCCATACCACATGTAAATCATTAGTGTGGGTATAAATTGCTTCCACCCATTTTGATACGTAATCAAAGGCAAAGAGAACATAGATATTAGAATTATAAGACACAAATAGTCCCATGAAATCTATTCCCCAAAGGCCAAATACCTCAACTTCCTAAAATGTACTTAGGGGTATTTCATGTCTCCTAGAAATGTTGCATGTGCATTGACATGCATCACACCTCCTAACAAAGTAATATGCATCCTTAAACAAAGAAGACCAAGGAAGTCCACTCTCGAAAACTTTAGCATCCGTCCTTGAGATAAAAATATGTCCCCCCCCGTGGGCATGGAGTGGCAATGAGCAAGTATGTTTGAGAACACATTTCCTCAATATCCCATCTCGACATTGTCAAAGCAAAATGTGATCATCCCAAACATAATATCTCAAATAATGAAAGAATTTCTTTTTTTCTTGATATCCCCAATATACTGGTAGTTTTCCACATGCTAAAAATTCACAAAATTCAAATACCATGGATCCTTCACTTTAATTCGAAAGAGTTGCTCATTAGGAAATTCTTCAACAATTGGTATCTCCAGACTAGACTTATTTACCCTCTTCGGATGAGATAGGTGATCTGCCACTACATACTCTACCCCCAATTTTTCTCTAACCTCTATGCCAAATTCTTGTAGCAATAGAATCCAACGGATTCATCTTGTCTTTACATCTTTCTTCTATACAAGGTACCTAATGGCCACATGGTCAGTCCATACTATCACCTTTGCTCCTATTAAATATTGCCTCATTTTGTCAAGAGAAAAGATGACAACCAATAGCACCTTTTTTTGGTGGTGTAATTAAGTTGAACACCACTTAAAGTCCTCGACGCATAATACATAATTGAGAGGGCACAATCCTTGCATTGACTTAAAATTATTCCAATTGCATAATCTAATGAGTCGCACATTAGACCAAAAGAATGGATGCAGTCTGGAGTCACCACCACAGGTGAGAGATCAGCTACTCCTTCAAAGACTCAACCCTTGCAAACAATGACCACAAAAATTAAAATCAATGTCCTTTTTAATAATTCAAAGAGAGTTTTTGCTATTTTATAAAAATTTATTCTAAATTGTCAAAAAAAAATTAGAAAAGGATTTCTGTTATTTGTTGGATGTAGGTCAACCATCAGTTTGAGACCAGTGGAAGCAGGCGTTTAGCTTCCTTTAGTGATCAACTGAAGAAAGGGCATAGTTATGTAAATGAAAGGTTTGGAAGATGTGATGCAAATCGATGTTCTGGAAGATATAAGGTAAATGGATGGCTTGGCAGATCTAAGACCACTCATGGAGGGCTAGTTTCATGTGTCTTAGGGTCTATACATATGATTCATTGATTGACGGAAACATCAACGGATGGAGGAATGAATCAATGAAAATCTGGTCCATTTTGTCAAAAATTTCTTGGGCCCGCTAGTCGGTTAGTGGGACCACCACCTCCTACATTCCTAGCATGAAATGAAGTTCAAGAATGTCATGAAAACCCAAATTTTGGATAAAACCATATAAATTATCATAAAATAAACAAACCCTAAATATAAGCTAGTTCATGAAATAACCTTAAACGTAAACGTTGATCATCCTCAACATAACTAAATATGAAACATTTGCCAAATGAGTTATTTCAACCCATGTGATTGCATCACCTTCACATCATGCTCATTTCCCTATAATATGTCTAAGATGCCCAAACACTTGAGATGACTATACACATATATACATGTCTTCGTCTCCAATTTTTCTTCCCAAAAAGACTTCTTCACTACTATCTCCAACATTAGGCACATCTATGAGTTTTCATGGAAGTTAAGAGAAACTTGTGGAATCAACAAGTATGCATATGATATGAAATTGGGTGCATGAAAAGGATATCACAATGAAAAATTCATGGGGCCTCTCGGTGGAAAATAGAGAGAAAGGGGTTGTAGAATGAAGATGTAAATATATCCTCTATTTGATTTGAGATTGCAATAATTTGTGGGTATGTCCCTATTATATAGAGAGGGGTATGGAAGAGGTGGATTTATTAGAGAGGGAGTGTGCCACCTTGAACTTAGAGTTTGGCACTTTTTATGGATTTTTATTTTCTTTTTGATGTATGGAAGATAAGAAGATGGAAGAATAAGTGTAGAAGAGGGGTTAGATTATCACGCAAATTGATTTACAATTTAATGCACCAAGTTGTTCTCCTAGTCCCACTATGCCCAAATAATGACATGCCAAGGGAAAAGTGACACTTTTATGAATTTGTTTCACTAGTCATTTACAAGAACAATGTGTTTGATCCCTCTCAATTTATTAAATACTTGCCATCTTTCATAGGGAAACATGATGTTTAGGTTCTTAGGTCACATAGGGTAATTTCTAGCCATTGGTTGTTTTAAAGATTGGTCATTTGTGCATTGATTCAAGTAAGGGGAGTTATATGATGATGGTATGCATCAATGTAAACAAGAATTTGAATCTAAGTCGACTAGGTAATGGTTACAGTTACTTCAAAGAAAAAAATTGAAAAAATGTAAGCTAAATGCAATGCATAAATGCAGTGATACAATCGTAATTCACAAACAAGTAGGTTTGGGTAGAATATAGAATATGTACCGTCCACCCTTCACCTTAAACTTAGATATTTTCTCATCCCCTAGCAAGCACTAAATTCAAGATGGAGGGGGAAGAACTTTAATGTTTGGTCCATGAGTTATGGTTTCTCTCCATTCATAAAAACTTATTCACCTACAATCAAAGTTGTTAGAAATATTATCTTGTCATGAGATGCATAACTAAATAAATGCAGTATGAAGAATTATGTAAAAAATAGAATTAAAAGTAACATTCAGGTTGCCTCTTGAGAAGTGTCTTTGTTTACTATCGACAACTCGATGCCTAATGCTCAATCATGATATATCGAGGGGAGAAGTGTGAGAAGTTGGTTGGTTTGCATATCACAATAGTGAAATAATGTTTGAGTTGTTGGCCTTTGACTATGAATTATCCAGTTTCTTGCTCCAAATTATAACAGATATATGAGGAAAGATGTGCTTGATAATGAATGATCTTGACCATAGGGTCTTGAGATTTCTTAGAAAGAGGCGAAGATTGAGTTTCTTTTGTTGGGAAATATGGAGGCAGTAGAAACAAAAATTTGTTCAAAATTTACTAACTAGCAGATCACATCAACAAGGATGTATTAGGGAAGAGGGTGCAATATATACCTTATTTGGAGTAAGTACAGTGACTATACTTGCACTCAGTTATGCTTCCTGCTTGGGCAACACATAGACAATGGTTGATAAATTCCTCCGAGCATAGCAACCAAGGTTTCCACACTTCTACATAGTCCATGTTGACCATCGAAAACTCCATATCATGCTTCTTGAGCTATCCAAATGGAGTTGCCCCTTCGTTTGTCAACATCCTAGTGTCAATTTTCTTCTCCCTTGCTATCTCTCCCTTTCACATGTAGGATTTCTTAGGCTCTCACATTACCACAATTGTGAGAAGAGAGGTGTTGTTGAGAACTTTTGCCATCCCCCTTTTTATGGGAGTGGATGGGCTAGGGTTTTCAAAACTCTTGGGAGATGAAGGGTTAAGTTTCATGGATGGGAAGTTGACGTGCATGGCTAGTCGTTCGACTGGACATTCCACTCGATCGGTTCACCTATTGGTTGCATCTTGTACATAGCTAGTTGATAGGCTGGACATCCCAATCGGTCGATCGATCTGCTGTTTGTGGTACACTAACACTAATTTTAATGCAATGATTAATGTGTGTCTTTATGGCTATGATTATTTGTTTGACCCATTCAAAATTTCTGATTTGACCCAGTCGGTAGACTGGACGCTCCAATCAACTGAGTGAATACTTTATTCATCTATTGGAAAAATTTCTTAGTTGGTTGATTGAACACTTCAGTTGGTCGACTGGCCGGTTCCATCAGCCTGAGTCAGCACTCTCTAGTCTGTCAATTAGATACTCCAGTCAGTTACTAGGACACTCTAGTTGGTCGGCTGACAACCAATATTATTCATTTTGATTACCTAAACACTTTAGTAACCTAAATAAATACACTCCATGATTAAACTTCTCTTCCAAGTGCATCCTATGTGTGTGACCCTATAGGCTCCATATTAATTTTTTAGTGATGTCTATAATCATATTACGACTTCACAAGAAATGAGAGGTATTTAGAAACACATCATTTCTACCCAAGTAATTGGATAAGTTTGAGGACAACTTGAACCTAAACTTGTGACCAATGTTACAATGATCATATAGTTCCTTTGTCACAGATATCCAAATTGAACATGAGGCATGGAATCATCATCCTCTTATTATTCAATGTATGATTCTTGAATCAAAGTAAACTATTGAGATGCACGTGATCTCAATCTCACATATTGACTCACATAAGCATGGCCATGTGTTTCTCAGTCTCACTTATCAAGTGGCCAAGATATCACTCCAATTGGAGGTACAAATCCCATCCACAACACTCACAACACTCCCCATGTGTCACAATTTACCCAAGCACCACCTATATTGACATCGTTATTCACGTTCATGTTGAATGGTGTTAAATTCCATTGAATGCCATATGATCATTGTAATGAATTCAATTCTAAGAACCACAATCTTCACTATCATGTTTGAGAGATGATTATGACTACTACTAAATGGTTCCATGCATCACTCTCAAGGTGGTATGTGTGGTACACTTGTTGTCTAACAAATACTATATGCTTGATTCAATATCCAATATCATGACTAATGAGATTCAACCATCATTCAATACACAATCTAGTCTTCAGTATTATTGTTGTCTATATATCTTCCACAGTAATTACTGACTAGGGATATAACAAGAACATATATACTCTTGTCATACATATTATCCCATGTTCAAGTCCACAACCCAAACCATATGTCATCGAGTAATATCATTGTTTTGACATTTATTATGTTATATCACCATATCATAATTGAACAAACATAATAAATGGAATTGCCTTTATAATTAATCAAATTAGTTACATCATATCCCAGTATAGTCATCAAATGACTAGCTCTCTGGGCATACATATCAAAGACTTCCACTTACACTTAGAGCCAATCACTCATCAATCTAATCCCAAGTGATCTAACATGACCATCATGCTAATGCTAAGAAAGTACTTTTTAGTGGGTCGGAAACATTGGTCTCAATTGTACTCTACAAATCTTCACATCTCCTTGTTGTATGATATCTCATATGAGATGGAAATGCCAAGTATGTACTTGGAACATTGATGCGATCTAGGCTCCTTAGCTTTGTAATAACTCCATTGTTGTCACAATACAACTCTGCTACGTCATTTATGGTTTGGAAGCACTCCAAGTTCACTGATGAAATTACTAATCTAAACATCTTTCTTTGTTGCATTGGAGGCATCAATGTACTCAGTTTCTATTGTAGAATAAAAAACTGTCATTTGCTTGGAACTTTTCCAGCTTATAGCTATGTTGTTAAGGCAATATACAAATCTAGATTGCGATTAGTAATCGACTTCATCAGTTTGGAAGATTGCATCAGTGTAACCCTTTACACCCAACTCTTCATCACCGCCATAAACAAGGAACTGATCATTAGTTCTTCTCAAGTACTTAATGATGGTCTTTATGGAAATCCAGTGACCTACATCAGGATTTGAATGATATTTTCTCATTGTGCTCAAAGCATACAAGATATTGGGATGAGTGCATTACATTGCGTACATGATAGATCCAATTGCATATGTGTATGGAATTGTACTCATGTGTTCATGTTCTTTACAAGCAATGGGACATTCAGATCTAGAGAGACTAATTCCATGAGACATGGACAAATTTACTCTCTTTGAGTCTTACATGTTGAACCTCTTCAACACTTTGTTAATGTAAGTACTCTAGCTTAGGCCAAAAATACTTCTAGATCTATCTCTACAGATCTTGATTCCTAAGATATATGATGTTTTTCCTAATTACTTCATAGAGAAGGTACTTTCCCACCAAGTCTTTACCATCTGTAGGGTAGGGATGTCATTCTTTATCAATAATATGTCATCTACATACAATATGAGGAGTACAGTTGTGCTCCCACTAGCTTTCTTGTAATCACATATTTCATCTTCATTTTGACTAAAGACAAACTCTTTGACTGCCACTCAAATCAAAGATTTTGGGTCCGTGATGGTTGCTCTAATCCATAGATTGACCTCATATGTTACATACTTTATTGTCTTCTGTTGGAAGTATAAACCTTCAGGTTGTGTCATGACACATTCTCAATAAGATTATCGTTAAGGAAAGAAGTATTAACATCCATTTTCCAAATGTCATAGTCATGAAAGTTGTATTTGCAAGCATGATCCTGCTAAATTTAACCATGGCAACTGGTGAAAATGTTACATCATAGTCAACACCTTGAACTTGTTTAAAACCTTTTTGCAAACAATCTACTTGTATAGGTTTGTACATTACCATTGTCTGTCTTCTTCTTGAAGACCCATTTTCACCCTATGGGTTTTACCCCTTCAGGTGGATCCACCTAGGTCCATACCTTGTTGGTGTACATGGAGTCCATCTCAGATCTCATGGCCTCGAGCCATTTATCAGAATCTGGTCGCTCAATAACTTCTAAGTAGGTTTTTGGCTCATGGTCATTTATGACTAACTTATTGCCTTGTTGAGTCACGCGATATCCAAATATCTATGGCTTGAGGCATGTCATACTAGATCTATGAGGTGCATGTGCTACAAGAGGAACTTGAGATCTCACAACTGCTTGTGATTATTCGTGTTCCTTTTGTACGTTTGTAGGTTCAATGCTTTCTTGTTCATCTCAAACTTCTTCTAGTTCTACATTCTTCCCACTGATTCTTTTGGAAATAAATTCATTTTCAAGGAGTACAACAGTCCAGCCAACAAACACTTTGTTTTTAAATAGAATATAAAAGTAGTATCCCTTGCTTTCCTTGCATATACAAAAATTTAACATTGATCTGATTTAGGTCCAAGTTTTTTAGAAACTATTTTCTCACATTATCTTCACATCCCCAAATCTTCATAAAAGACACATTGGGATGTTTCCCATTCCATATCTCATATTATGTCTTTTGAACCGACTTAGAAGGTACACAATCAAGTGTAAACTCTACAGTTTCTAAAGCATATCCCCGAAAGTAAGTACGGAGATAAAAAACTCACCATTGATCTTACCATGTCCAATAGGTTGTGATTCCTTCTTTCTAATACACCATTATATTATGGTGTTATAGGTGGAGTTCAATGTTATATAATACCAGGTGGAGTTTGAAGAAATTCATCTCAGGAGTAGATCTTAAGCTATCTGAAAGGATGTCTAGGTTGCTATATTTAGATCCTTTTCTCTTATCCTTTTCTTTTGAGAACAATCATGTAATGAACAATGAAAGCCATGTAATAGGCTTAGTACTTTTATTTCTACTGCTATTGACATTTTGTAGTGTATCTGGTGCATGCTTATTTACTTGGAATATTATACATGCATCCCTCAATATCTTTTGTCTTTCTAAAAAAATGGATGTTTTGTACTTCCTTTAAATTTTAGTAAGGAGGTGATCTCGCCTCTTTATAGCATGGTTCAGAGCCTTTAGGCAACTATTAGGACATGAAGTTGAAGCAAATGTGTCTAGAATGGATCAGGGTTTTGGGGGCTGGCAATATTTTCCTCCGCACTACTAGCTTGGTTTACGAGGACTCCCGTGCCCATATGATACCGGCCTGGCCTGAGCTGATACGAATTGCCCAAAATAGTATGCTTTTAGGCAATAGTATTCTAGATATTCTTTTCTCGTCTATGCTTCTATTCTTTTTCATCTATGATTCAAATACTCATGGGAACTTAATATGTTAACCCTACCTTTCAGGATAGGTGACTTGTTTGATAGTATGAATAAGGGAAAGGAGTCAAACCCTAATGACTCCAATGTAGAAAACACTCCTGTGACTCCTGCCGGACATAGTGTGGTCAACCCTGCTACTCCGGGCACCCCCTCCTTCACATCGGAGAAATAGCTGGAAATGTTGTGCCAGGTTCTCTCCACCATGATGGGGCAGCTCCACACAGTGGCTGCCAATGCCAACAAGCCGAGGGAGTTCACCCTCACTAACTTCATAAAGATGCAACCATCCTACTTCAAGGGTGAAAGTGAACACAACATGGTGGATAAAGCTGATGACTGGGTGTTGGCTTTGGATCAGACCTTCGAGGGTATGGCATGCCCTCCTCACCAGAAAGTTCGGTTTGCGACGTATGTGCTTGACAGATCGACACATGTCTGGTGGAATGGTGTCGCCTGCACTCGAGACACCTCTACCATGGAGTGGGACTAGTTCCTGAAGCTCTTCAGGGAGAAGTACATCTATCCTACCTTCTTGAAGAAGAAGGAAGCTGAGTTCTACAGCCTCAGGAAGGGAAGCATGAGTGTGGCCGACTACATCCAATGGTTCCTACTTCTGGAACACTATGCCACCAACCTTGGAGCCGAGAGAAGGGCAACATTGTTCTTAGAGGGTCTAAACTACCCATTGGGTCGAAGTCTTGTTCCACAACTTCCACTCACCTTCCAACAAATGGTGGATAAGGTCCTGGCGATCGAGTCATACCCAGGATTCCAATCATATGGACACAGTAATGGCTACAACAACAACAACAAGACGAAGAACTCTACCCAAAATGAGAATCGCGGACGTGATCGATGCAATAGGTGCTCTCGCCACCATCCTCTAGGGAGATGTCCTGCCAACAATGCATCTACCCGTAGAGACAACCGACCTCCTCTGACATGCCATGAGTGTGGCCAAGTTGGGCATATCCGACCACTCTGCCCCCGTTTCCAGCAAGGACAGAATAATGCCCAACAACCGTAGCAGCCAAGGTAGAATCTGCCTCTGCAGAATAATAACAATAACAACAACCAGAACCCGAGGTGACCTCCAGTGGAGAGGAGGAATGGGAGAGTGTTTACTCTCAATTCTAAGGAAGCAGGAGAAGATAATGAAGTTATTGAAGGTACCTTACATCTTAATATACATCCTATAAAGGCACTGTTTGATTCTAGCTCATCCAATACCTTCATATCATGTCAGCTTGCTTCTATGTTAGAAATAGAATATGAGTATATGGATCATATATTAGATGTAAAAACCCTAGTGGTAATATTTTCTCTTTGTATCTCCAAACTCGACCATGGACCTCTGTATATCTGGTATAATGTTTCCCTCAGATTTCATCTTGCTCGACATGACCGCCTTTGATGTCATCCTGGGAATGGATTGGTTGAAGAGGTACAAAGCTGTTTTGTTTTGTGAAGAATCAAAGGTTAGTTTATCACATCATGTTGATGGGAGATTGTGTGTCAAGGGTAGGAAGCGAGAAGATCGACATTTTATTATATCTGCTATCAAAGCTGAAAAGCTAGTCTCGTAAGGGTGTAGAGCTTTCTTAGCCTCTATAGTCCTCGAGACTACACTTCCTTCTCTCGACTATGTAGATGTGGTTAAGGACTTCCCATACGTCTTTCCCGAGGAGTTACCTGGTTTGCCACCAACTCGAGAGGTGGAGTTCTCCATCGAGCTTGTACCTGTAACTTCACCAATATCAAAGCCGCCTTACCGCTTGGCCGCTGTCGAGCTTGCCAAACTGAAGAAGCAGCTAGAAGAGCTTCTCAACATGGGCTTCATCTGCCCCAATGTTTCACCCTGGGGAGCCCCTATCCTGTTCGTAAAGAAGAAGGATGGTTCGATGCAGATGTGTATGGACTACCACATGCTTAACCAAGTGATGGTGAAGAACCATTATTGTAACATACCAGATATAGAACCCTACCCTAGAACTTTGACCTTTTGGGTTTGACCAAACAAGGTTGAGTTTAGGATGATCCTAATAATATAATGCATGAATAATGTGATATAATATGTCATATAATTCATTTGGTGATAATAAAATGATAAATAACTTAATTTCATGCATAATATGATTAATGGGCCTCTAATGGGATAGATGATATAATCCATGTAAGAAAGCCTCAAATTAAATAATAGACTTCAAATTCATAATCTACACATCAAAATAAGCTTACATATCAATTTTTATTTAATTTGGACTACCTTGAAATAATATGGTAAGTTAGGAGAGAGAAATTGCTTAAAAGGTGTAATTAATAAATAAATATAATAAATGACTCCAAAAGAGGAAAATAATCTTAGATTCATGATCTACATAATAAACATAGCCTTTGTGTGAATTTTCATCCAATTCGGAGAAAGTTTGCTTAAAAGGTGAAATTAGGAGAGAGAAAGTATGTAGAACCTTCAAAATATTAAATAAATGCTCAAACAACTCCAATATGTAAAATTGATAACAAATTCGTATCTAACACATTAAATATGACTTGTGGGTCAAGTTTTATAATTTTTGGATAATCCTAATGTCATTAATGAAGGAGGAAAGAGAAGATAGTAATTTATTTATTTGACACATTAAAAGTTTTCAAAAGGCAAATCTAATTTTATATTCGGAATCTACATGTTTAACTTAACTTGTGTGCAAATTTTGGTTTAATTTGGATAAGAATAGGAACCTTAAAATAAGAAAGAGCAAATATGTGCATTAAATATGTTCCACTTTGGTTTAATCCGATTTATTTCCATGTCACACTTGTATTCCTAAACTTATTGGATTTTGGTTTGATTCATCACCAGTAGATCTTGATCGTGCGGCTCTAGAGTTATCTCCTACCCCGAGCCAAAACAGGAAACAACCTATTTATAAAAGCTTCTGTAAATCTTGGTTTTCTCGCTCTCCTCCCCACTGTTTTCCCCAATTTTTTCTGCTTTGGCATCCTTGCTCAATTCTGCAACTTTTGATCCCAAGTTTTGTGGGGTTTAAATACCCCTATCTCTCTAACCTTGGGGCACCGTTGCGGTGCTCTGTTCACGCCCCTGTTTCCCGTTTCCAAGCCTTCTCCTTCCTGTTCTGGCGATCGGACTACAAGGGAATTGTTCCCTCACCTTCGTCGTGCTCACCTGCTTCTGTTGGTTGGGTTGGTTTTGGTTCTATCGGCTCTGAGCTCATTCTCCCTCCTCACCTTGCACTGCTCGAAGTTTTGTAGGTGGCGGTAGATCGCCATGGTTCCGTTGGTGGCTGCGAGGCCAAGGGACCACCTCACAGATTTCTTTGAGGTCTCTAGTTGCCCACGACACCGCCAATTCCTCCTGTAAGGGTACACCTCATTTCCCCCTCTATTTGCCTTCTTTCCCACCGGTTGGGTCTTCTGAGGTGATTCTCGTGCTTCAGCCCCGTTCTGACCTGGGTTGCCTACCATCGACTTCGTTAGAGAGTTCCCGGTCGAATGACTTTGTTTTCTTCCGTTTTGGCCTTCGATTTCTCACTTTTGGGTGTCACAGCAACTGCTCTCTGCTGGCCAGCCATGGCATGCTTGGGCTTGGGGAAGATAACCCATGTCGAATTGACACTTTACCCCTCCCAATTCTCTTTGCTATTCATTTTAGCCATCGGGGGTATTATGGTCTTTTCATGAGTGGTTGCTCTGGCTCGGTTGTAGGGCAACTTGCCTGGGTGGTTGTGGGGTCGGCTGAGTTGGCTGCCTATTTTTGGGCCAACTCAGTGCGAGCGCCCCTCTCCCTCTCTCTCTCGCTACTTCTTGCCTATGTGGCTATATCGGATTTTCTGATTGGTTGGATTTGGAAAATTAATAACTAAAAATCTACTGGTCAGAATATTACAAATAAATACTCGTTGGATTCACAAAAATGTAAGCTTTCTTTTGGTATTGGTTTTGTCGCCTGAATCTTATGTTTTAAAGAGGTGATTTTAATGGATCTAATTAATAAGAGACTAACTTGTATAATTCATAACTAATGATTTATGAGTCAGAAAAATATAATAAAATATGTTTTGGAATCCTAACAACCTAATATAAAATATGATATGGTTTTAATAACCTAATTCATTAATAATAAAAAGGCGATTTTAGGGTTTTGAACAATCAATATAAATCTAACCCTAATCCCACATATATGCTAATAGGTGCTTTGGAAGCCTAGGATTGGACCTAGAAGTGACTTTGGAATGTTCGACTCTGAAGTTGAGGTATGTTGTATCCCTTATTCATCCATATTGAGTAATTCACCTACTTTATCATTCTTTTGACTTTTGGCTACACATATGTCTATTCTTTTGATATCATGGTTCGTGAGAACTATCTTATTTATTATGGACTTGGATATTTTCTTGATATCTTATCTTGTGCCTTGGTGCATGATGGTCTCTTATATTAATATGTGCCACTTTGAAGTGGATGTTATATGTTTGTGTTGTCCATTGTGTGATGGAAACCTTTGTTTCATCTTCTGACTATACTTTTTACTTGCCTCTATATTTACATGCAATGTGATTCAGTAGCACTAGAGTAGTGTAAATTACTTTAGTTTTGGGGCAGTAATCCCCTATTATTTATTAAGGAGGGTGGCTGTATATCACTTCTCTATACTCGAGTGTGGCAGTAATCCATACTCAACTTTATATATTGGGATATTGGTAGTATTCCTTTCTCTATCAGGTTCAAGTTTGTGCTTGGCCGCCTTTGTGTTTATATTGTTCTAGGGCTATGTTTATCTCACATGCATACAGGTTATGGTTGTTGATGGTGGGGTGTGTGCCCTACTCTCTTTATGTGCCAGTATTGCACATTCTTTGTGGTTTTGTTTTATGGCAAGTATCCCTTTTGTTATTATCTTTTCTCTTGATACCCGTTTGGGTGGTACTTATCTCTTTCATGGGAAGCCTTTTATTTTGTTGTCCCTTATTCTTTATAAATTGCTCAATTTGCTTTTTAGTATGCACATACCAACCTTTGCTGATGTTTCCTTTTGTTTTTCTTTTGCTGGGGTATGCTTCCAATCCTAGGTGAAGGAAACGGATGGCTTGACATGTGGACCCGAACTTAGATTGAGAAGTTAAAGCTTGGAGACAATCTTGAGGTGGTTTAGATTTCCTCTACATGGATCCTTATGATGTAAGTTTGTAACCCTTTGTTTTATAATTGAATATAGTCATGTTTTTATTCTGCTGTTATACTTTGATCTTTTGATTACCATTATATAAAGATTTGAAAATTTTACACCCACTCCATCATGCCTTCTGAGTATGTTTGGACTGGAGGTTCTATTATTCAAATTTTTAGTAGAGAAGTGGATTTCACTTCTTTACAATTATCCTTTGCCTCGCATCGACGACTTGTTCGACTAGCTAAAGTCAGCCACTGTGTTCTCCAAGATGGATCTACAAAGTGGCTACGACCAGATGTGCGTGAAGGATAATGATGTATCGAAGATGACGTTCAGAACTCGCTATGGGCATTACAAATTCATGGTCATGCCTTTCGGCTTGACAAATACCCCTGCTGCCTTCATGGACTTGATGAACCGAGTGTTCCGCCCATAACTTGACAAGTTTGTGGTGGTGTTTATCAATGACGTTTTGGTTTATTCTGAGACGTTAGAACAACATCGTGAGCATTTGCAGATTATACTCAACACACTATGAGAAAATCAACTCTATGCATAATTATCAAAGTGTGAGTTTTGAATAAAGGAAGTGATGTTTCTGGGTCATGTGATTTCTGCCGGACATATAGCTGTTGATCCTGCAAAGGTAGAAGTTTTGACCAAGTGGAAAGCTCCAAAGAATCCCTCAGAGATCCGTAGTTTCCTCGGATTAGCAGGTTACTATCAAAGGTTCAATAAGAACTTCTCTGAGTTGGCCTTGCCTTTAACCAAGCTGATGTGAAAGGAGGTCAAGTTCTCTTGGACACTAGAATGTGAGAACAATTTTTAGAAGCTAAAGAAGAGCCTGACTTCTGCTCCCATGCTTGCTTTGCCTGTTGAGGGCATACCCTATGTCATCTACACTGATGCATCCAAACAAGGCTTAGGGTGTGTTTTGATGCAAGATGGAAAGATGATCGCCTATGCTTCTTGACAGTTGAAACCTAATGAAGCTAATTGGCCTACACATGATTTGGAGCTTGTTGCCATAGTTCATGCTTTGAAGATCTGGTGACACTATCTCTATGGTGAAAAGTTTTAAGTCTTTTCTGATCACAAGAGTCTGAGATATCTATTGATTTAGAAGGATATGAACTTGCGACAACGTAGGTGGATGGAATATCTTAAAGATTATGACTTCACCATTACCTATCATCCGGGTAAAGTGAATGTCATAGCTGATGCTTTAAGTCGCAAGAAGGATGTTGTTTGTGCTGCTCTGAGATGCTCGGTATGGGAAAACCTTGAACATGTGGCTAGCTGGAGACCTCAGCCTGTTGAATCAGTGGATGAAGACAAGTTGTGTGTTCATATGGCCAACTTGACCGTTACACCAACCTGGTGCTCGGAAGTCATGGTTGCACAGTTGGAGAGTTCTGAGCTTGAGGAGATGAAAGTTTTAATTGAGAAACCACAATCTAACTTCTCTGTCGGAGTGGATGGTGTTGTCCGCTTCAAACAAAGCTTGTGGATTCCTAATGTTGGTGATATGAGACAGAAGGTTATGAGTGAAGCTCTTGGGTCTAAGTACACTATTCATCCTGGCACAAAACGAAGCTTCTGGTAGAAGAACATGAAGAATGATATAGCTCTATTCGTCACAAAGTGCTTGACATGTCAACAAGTCAAGATCGAACATCAACGACCTGGTGGTCTTCTTCACCCTCTTGAAATTCCAGAATGGAAGTGGGAGAAAATCACAATGGACTTTGTTACTGGTTTCCCCAAGTCCAAGAAAGGTTATGATGCTGTTTGGATGGTTATTGATCGGCTTACAAAATTTGCTCATTTATTGCCTTTTAAAACCAATTACAAAGTTGTGGATATGGCTCAGTTGTACATTGAGTGGATCATACGCCTGCATGGAGTACCTGAGGTAATAGTTTCTGATCGTGACCTAAAGTTTACTTCTCATTTATGGGGTCAGATTTTGGAGGAGATGGGTACTGAATTGCATTTTAGTACTGCTTACCACCCGCAGACTGATGGTCAATCTGAGAGAACAGTTCAAATTCTAGAGGACTTGCTTCGTGCTTGTGTGATGGATTGGGGTGGTGCATGGGATCAATGTCTGCCATTATCTGAGTTTGCTTACAACAATAGCTACCAAGCTAGTATTGGTATGTCACCTTTTGAAGCTCTCTATGGTAGACCATGTCGTTCACCTTTGCATTGGGATGATGTCGGTGAAAGTTCTCTAGTGAAGACCGATGACATGAAAATGATGATAGAAAAGGTGCAGTTGATAAAGAAACACATGAAATCTGCTCAAGACTGACAGAAAATGTATGCTGATAAGAAGAGGTACAATGTTAACTTCCTAGTGGGTGACTATGCATTTCTGAAGATCAAGCCTATCCGTTCTATTGCTAGATCTAAAGTTAAAGGCAAGTTGAGTCCCTGCTATGTTGGACCATTTGAAATCTTAGATAAGGTTGGTGACTGTGCATACCACTTAGCCTTACCTCCTTCCTATGATAAGATTCATAATGTGTTCCATGTCTCTGTGCTGAAGAAGTATGTGAAGGACTCTTGTCATGTGCTTACTGTTGAGCCTTTGGAGATACATGAGAATTTGACCTATGAAGAGCTACCTGTGAAGATTCTTGACTCCCGAGTAAAGTAGCTGAAGAACAAAGAGATTGAGCTAGTAAAAGTTTTGTGGACATATCATGATCTGGAAGAAACCACTTGGGAGTTGAGAGATGAAATGTTACGTACTCACCCTTCTCTTTTTGCTTGAGATTTAGAGGACGAAATCCTTTTAAAGGGGTGGAATGTTGTAACATAATGAATCTTAGATGTAATATCCATGTAAACCTTTTTCCCAAGTTTCCCTCTCATTTATATCCTTTATGTCATTTATGTTTAATTAGTGGAATTTATAGTGGTTTAGTGAACATTTATTCACTAATTGTACCAATATAAGGGTTTATGCACAAATATCTTAGTGAAAGCTTAATTACCATAATTAAGTGCTCTAAACCTTAATATAACTTTTTGATATGATTTGAAAACATAAAATGAGGCTAAGTTTCAAATTTGGTTTGATTTGGATGTTGTTTGTGCAAGTTATGCAATTTTAGGTACATTCTGGACTTTTATGCAATTTACCCAATTGGGAGGTTTTCTTTGCAAATTATCAACTGAATTTTAATCCTTAGATATTCCCTTACTGTTAAAGAGATTTTAAACCATTGGAGAACCTAGTTTCACCTTGGTTTGATGGTATTTCTTTCCAAGGGCATTATAGGGACAACCCTCTTTATAAAGGTCCTTATCTTTAAAAGCTATCAATCAATGAGGTTATTTCTTTCTTGAAAAATGGTGGGGATGGCCTAGAAGAATATGTGGGCTATTAGGACCGAATTTTGATATCCAAGAAGAGTCCATGATCTGTCCTCTTGCATGGACATCAAGCCCTAGGCTAAAGACACATGGAAAGTCCCTTAGACACCTCATGCTTCACCTCTTTCTTTATATAACCATGTATACCCCTTCCCAAATCACAATTCGAAAACTCTTGCTCTCATTTTCTTTCCTATAGCTTATATAATAGTTCCTTCTGTATTTTTCCACAAAGTTGCTGTCCCAAGGTAATAGAGGGAGCCTATCTTGGTGAAGAAGGCTCCTAGGGCTTCCAAATTGCTCTATTAGGGTTTCTAAAGGTCCTCCTTGGTAATTTCGACCAAAACTAGTAATTTTCCTCCCTTCCTTACCTATTTTCATACTGTTAGTATTCCTTAAACCTTATTCTAGGTCGGAACCATGACCATACATGGTAAAACTCCACCTAAAACCCTAAAACATCTCATCTCCATGCTCTTTTGCTAGGGTTTGCACCTCTAAAGTGGAGAAGGTGATCTTTGCTCAAGAAAGGAGCTTAGCTTGGAGCAACCATACCTTATAATCTCGGGATCATTTCTGTTTGGACCTTCTTACATTCCTAGAGGCAAGTTTTGTTAAACCCCTTCTCATATATTTCTTAGTACATACTTAAAACCCATGCTTCTATGTTGATAATCAATGATTTCCATCTCTTTTTACCATGTTCTTCTAAGGTTTTGGTTTCTTGCTATTTTATCTTCTCTAGAATCTCTAGTTTGGTTATATAAGAAACTTCAAACCTGATATTGGGTCAAATGGTGTTTTCTCCCTCTCCCTCTCTCTTTAATTATCTCGATCGGTTTGATGATGTGGTAATTTCCTATTGGTCATTATTGAAAAATTAATATCTTCTAAACCGCTTATCCAAATTTGACAAATAAATATGTTTTGGAATTGAAAAATTAATCTATATCTAATAAAAATATTTTCAAGGTCTGATTTCATGGTTTGATAAAGGGTGATTTTTGTAAAACGAATTTAATGATAGAATCCATAAAAATTACATCTTAATCATCATAACTCCAAAATTAACATAAAAATATGTTTTCTTGATAAGGAGAACCTAATAAGTTCATTGGTGATATTTTCAAAATCTAAATCCTAAATTTTCTAAAAATGTCTGAAATTAGGGTTTCTATATATTAATGTGCACTATGTACTCTAATACATGTTAATTCATTGAAAATAGGCAAAGTGGAACTTGGACTCAATTAAAGTGGTAAAAGTTAGTAATTGATATCAGTAAGAGAGGTATGTGCTATGTATGTGCAATCCCTATTTATGTATGTGCATTCCTTACACCCTATGTTGGGATAATTGTAGCTAAACCCTATATTTCCCTAATGAGGCTTAAATGAACCCTAAATATTCTATTCTTGAATCCTAATGTTGTTCATGCCTCAAATTAGATTATAATTTCTTCTTGTTTGGGTCTTATACCCCACTTCCATGCTTATTGAATATTATGACTAATCTTTCCATGACTACTTTTCTAGCATGTGGATTTATGTTCCATTTAATTTAAAGTAGCGATACTTATGTACAACCACCTACAGAGGGCATGTATTTAATCACACTGGGGAATGTTTTTATTCTCCCCTATATAATTGTGTAGGTGATTGGGAATGTCTTATTCTCCCCTCACCTATAGGTTAGAGGTCTGGTAGGTGCCTCAACCCTACTTAGTTAGGTAGACATAATTATCTTACATGCAAATCCTTTTTGATATAATTGTTAATAGAAAGTTTCTTTTTAATATAGCATCATACTCTTGTTATCTTCATCTTATGATGATCCCTAGCCTGTTCTTATTTGCTTTACTTATCTTGTTATCCTAGACTAGTTTTGTGACACATATTTTTCTTCCCTTTCCCTTTTTTGTTGGGTGCCTTCCCAACCACCCAGGTGTTGAACAAGGTGATGGATAAGACAAAGAAGACCTTAGCTTTTGGCTTGGACTCGGTTGACAGAGATGTTGCTTGGAGACAAGATTGTAGTAGTCTAGACTTCCCTCTATCTAGATCCTTTTTGTTGTATCTTGTTGTAAACCCTAATGGGAGAATTTGATGTATTTTTGTAAACCTTTTATGAAATTGAATATAGTCAGTTATTTATTTTATTCCACTGCTTTCTAATGGTCTTTTGTATACCAATGTTTAATAAATTTGGAAAATGTATGCCCATTCCATCATAACCCTGAGAGTGTTTGGAATGGATGTCAGTTCTTCTAATTTTTAGTAAAGGGGTGATTTAGTAAAAGAAAAAAATAACAAGTAAAAAAATAGTTTCTTTATTTTTTTAATTAATGCAACATATTAGTCATTACTCATTATCACAACTCACAACGTGACCTAAATGAGGTCCAACTCAAAACAACTTGATTATACAAATATACAACCCAAGCAACCCCAACTTGATAACTACCCAATTCAAAATGACTCGATTCAAACTTGAGTTAGCCCCAAGAAATAGTGTAAATTGAAATGACCTTAAGTGATTTGACATGAACCCAAACCAACCCAATAAATAAATATGAACAAACTTGTACCAAAACTGACTCGATTCAAACACGAGTTGACCCAAAAAAGCAAAATGAACAGAAAGGACCAAATGGATACTAACGACTTGACATGAAAGGATAAAATAACCTCAATTATCTTTGACCCATAATGACTATGGCAAAACCTAAACTGACCCATCTGATTGCCAACTCTCTAATCTAAATAGACTGAGACCCAACCCAAAACAACTAGACCTGGACAAAAAACACAACCCAAGAAGACCCGATCTGATTACTACCCAACCTGAAAATGACTCGACCCAAAACCAAAGTAGACCAAGGAAATAGTTCAAATTAACCCGACCCGATATTAAGATGACTCAAAATGATTTGACTTGAACCTGACCCGACACGATAAAGTAACATGAAAAAGTCTATACCTAAATTGACCCGACTCGAACCCGAGTTGACCCGAAATTACAAAATGACTCGAAAGGACCCAACCCGATACTAACCCGACCCAAACCCGACCGCCCGAAAGAATAAAATAACCCGAATTATCTCTGACCCATAATGACTCAACCTAAAATGACCCGACCCGAACCTGACCTGACCTGACCCGACCCACCCGATTGCCAGCTCTAATAATAGTTCATGAACTTGAAATTGAAAACATAATCCATAAATCATACATAGCATACAATTCAACCGTTGTACATATGTATAGTGGCATGACCCGCTTATCTTGGAGCAAAGTAGATCGTAAGTTGGTTTCCCTGTCCTTGAGTCAATCCTAGGTTCCTGAAACTAACATGATTTATATCATTTATCACTTTAAACACCATCCTAAACCTGAATCATCATCTTTATTATCATGGTCACAATGGAAATCAGATTATTCAATAAGATCAGATAATAGCATTAAAGAAGGGTTTTTAACATTTCAACATGTTAATACATACGATCTAGGGTTTTCATGTACTAATCACCACTTAAACCCATCTTTACACTACTTGTGAAATTATAATCATTATCAAGTATCAATTGCATTTTCTTTGTGTTCCTCTCATTTTTCTGATCAAAATTCATATATAACTTGTCTTGAACTAAGTTACTGATTATTCTCTAGAAATATTTCCCCTTAAACTTGTCTGGATCAATCACCCACTTACACATCAACATTACCCCCTTTTTCTTCATATTTCCTATTTGGGCAAGATTAAGTAAAATGACCCCTCTTCCCCTGGAACTGTGATTTCATGCATCACGTGCTCGCATGCAGGGGTGTCTTTGTGCCCTTGACTTCATCTACCTCATGGGAGTTCCCCTCAGGAATAATTCGAATGCCACAAGTGGGCACTACCTGGGGTTGGCTGTGATCCCTGACTCTAGGGCCGTCGGAGCAGGATGGTTCCACTATGTTGGCCTTCGCTAAGCATGGGGAAACCAAGAGTATGGCCAATGATGGCCAAAGGTGAGGGAACCAGAGTACTAGTCAGGGAGGTTAACTGGAAACCTAACAGGGGTACAAATCATACCTCAGCATATCGGAAGTGGGAGGAGGATATCCATGGTCGTTGATCCCTTCATGCCACTCCCTAAACTAGTTGCCTTCCTGGTGGAAACAACCCCAACCGCAGTAGCTGTTGCTGAAGATACAATGATAGGAAGAAGGAGAACAGATGAGGGATTCTGAGATGGTATTTTGCATCAACTCCAGGACTTACATGGCCAAACAAACTATGTACTGACAAATCGTGAATGTGGAGCGAAACCTATAGCCCCTTCTACGGGTTCTGGATAAAACCCTAGAGTCTTGGAGGAGGAAGGTAATGATGAAGAGGAAGATATGATATCAATAAGAAGGTCGAAGCCTATGTGTTGTTATATATACATTCACAGAATAATACCATGGTCCTGCCTATTCGGACCTGTTCCAAAACCAGAGTTAAATACTTTCCTACTTCATGTTACACCTGCCATGTATATGATTACTTGGTCCCTTTTCACTTTCCTTCCACTAATCTCTCTCTTTTCTCTCACGACATACATGGGTGATGTCAAAAGGTACGGCATTTATGAGATTCTATAAACACACATACCACCATTCCTTAAGTGTTAAGAAAAATATTTCCTATAGTCAATAATTGATTTCTTACCCAAAAAAGGAGAAAGACAAGGCATATAATTTAGGAAGTAATTGAATATATCCTCCTTATTTTCTCTTATACTTTTCTTATATAAAACTTCTTTTCCAAGACATCTAATCCATATTTATATTTTGAATTAAAAGATTTTTCTTTTTCCCTTTTTATTTCTTTTAAGCATTCTTCAAGGATTGGATAGAGAGAAAGTGTCAGTCTTCCATTTATGGACATTGGACTAATGTAATCATAAAGATATTAAAGGAAGCATATTTAGTTTTCTTTCTATGTCAAAATTATATCAAGAATTTAATAATTGGGGTAAATTATATTAAAGTCCAAGTTTTAGAATTTCAATTTAGAAATTTGAAAATTAGACCCCAAACTTATTTTATTTAAAATTTGGGATGTTACATATGATGTCTCCAAGTTGATGTTAGGGCCCCATGTACTCAAGTTAATTGGGTACGTGGAAAACCTATACAGACTCGAATTTACTTTAGGCTAAGAGTTGGTCATATATGTAATTTTGCAATTGTTTCCTAAATCATATAGCCAATTTATCATGAACTACAACATGAACCATTTTTCTAAACCATATCTGAATTGATTGGCATGTTGAGAACTATCGAAGCACAAATGGAGAAGGACAAACCCAAATATGTGATAATGACCAATAGAGCAAAGGGGAAGTCCAAGGGAAAAGGCAAGGCCAAGACGAGTTCTAAGGCTAGATAGAAATCCAAGTGTTCTACACTTACGGAAAAGGGAGGGATGATAAAGGAAGGAAGTTGTCACAACTGTCACCAGACTGGGCACTGGAAAAGGAATTGCCTTCTTTACTTAGAGTAAATCTGGAAGAAGAAGTAGGGGATAGGGATCTCCACTTCAAGTATATACATGACTGAGATAAATGTTGGATAAATTGGATATTATCAAACCCTTTGTTTTTATGATGACAAACATTTTATTCTTGTGGATCTAACTTGCTATTTGAGTATTTCAGGGATAAACAAATAAGGCAGTGGATAGTTGAAGATCAATACCAATTGGAAGATCAATATGGTTAAATTGCTTTTATTTTCATGATTGTACTCAATGTAAAAACTTGTACAATTACAATGTACAAGTACATAGATATCATGTAAATTAAGCATTAGATCTTTCCTATCCACTCACAACACTTAGATAGATCCTCCCCTAAGATAGAGTCACAATTACACATTGATACACACACTTAGTAGATGATTCAACATATTGAAACAGGGACATCCTCGGTCGACAAACTTCTCAACCAAGACACCCTCGATTGAAAAAATTCTTGACTGAGAACCACCTCAGTCTAAGCCTCGGTCAACAACATTCTCGACCGAGATAGACCTTTGAGCAGGTTCCATAGCCGTTAGACTGAGAGTAGGTGGTAGTTGGAAGTTGGAAATGAACGTTGCAATACATTTACTCCAAACCCTACCTTGGTCAAAGAAATTCTCAACCGAGACACACCTCAGTTGACAAACTTCTCGACCGAGACAGTTTCTGGATTGCACTTTTTAGCACGAAATAATTAGCCATTGCAATGCAATTAGTGGACACCTAACGTCTAGTTGAGCACTAAGAACACTTCAGAAACTCTCTAGAACGTCCCTAAGCACTTGTAACCCATTCCTATAAATAGGACGTCTTAATACACCTGATACACACAATTACAAGTTGAGAATCAATCTTAGTGAGCAACAAGTAAAGCTACACTTGCAATCTTGTTCTGTTGAGTTCGAATTTCATGTCCTATAGATAGTATCTCCTAGACACCATATAACCACATTCATCTATAGTGTATAGGATATCTATACACTTGATATAGGATCAAAGTGTTGTGCTCATTGGTTAATTATTTCCTTTCTTCCAATCTTGTTATCTTTTATTGTATTTTGTTCTCCTTGACTACTCCTAGGTAGGAGGTTGTTGAAAGGAGGTTCTTGATGGTACTTCTTGGTGGAGAAGGCTGCTTTAAGGTGGTGGAGCTACTTCAAGGTGGTGAAGTATGCTCTGAGGACTTGGAGTTACTTCAAAAGGCTACTTTAAGGAGTTTGAGGTAATTCAAGTGAAGGCTACTTCAAGGGAGTAGTAGGAAAGTGATTGTATTTTATGTAACATCCTCGTGAGGTAATAAAATAAATTTCTTTCAAAATCCCAGTTGGAAACAATCAGGTAGTAGACTAACTACCTTTGATTTCAAAGGTAGGAACCACTCTACGTCCTTGTGTCTTCCTTGTTTCCTCCTATTTCTTGTTGCTTTAATTATTATTAAAATATCAAAAATCTCTATTCACCCCCCTCTAGATCTTACAATTGGTATCAGAGTAGGTCTTCAAGAAGCCTTAACAGGTCTTGAAGGATGGGGAATGGCCTACTCAACAACCTCAACTTGGAGGGAACCCACGTGTCTCGACCACCACCATTTGATGGGAGCAACTACAACTACTGGAAGAGAAGAATGCAATTCTACTTCCAAGGAATCAGCTGGGGTCTATGGAGGATGATGTCTAAACCATATGAACTTCCCCAAACCGATTATGCTATGTGGGATCCAAACACGGTAAAACAAGCTCAATTAAATGTGCGGTAAGCATACTATACTGCTCTATTTCCATAAGTGAATTCAATAGAGTCTCCTCATGTGAAACTGCTTATGATATATGGCATAGACACTCCATTACACATGAAGGAACCATTCAAATTAAAAATTCTCAAATTGGTATGCATAAAAAAAATTTGAAATTTTTTGCATGCAACCAAATGAATCCATTGGTGATATGTATGCAAGATTTTCTATTATCATTAATGATTTAAGTGCATTAGGAAAATCTATATGTGAAGAAGATCAAGTCTCCAAAATCCTTAGGTCGTTGCCTCCAAAGTACAAGCCAAAGGTGACGACCATTAAAGAAGCCAATGATCTCACAAGATTAAGGATGGAGCAACTCATTAGTAACCTAGAGACTCATGAGGTCACCCTAGAGGAAGAAGAAAGATTGGAGTTTGAACTCCAAAAAAGAAGAAAGAAGGACATGGCCCTAAAAGCTACAACAAAGGTCCAATCAAAGGTCATCACTCAAGAAAGTGACGAAACAAGTGAAGAAGATGATGAAGAAGATGCACTCATCGTAAATGGTAAGAAATATAGGGGGTATAAATCTAACAAAAACTCTAGTTCTTCTTCCTTTTCTTCTCTCAGGTGCTTTGAGTGCGGCAAAAAGGGACATGTGAAAAATGAATGTCCTAAAGTAAAAAAAGGAAAGAAATCTTCATCCAAGAAGAAAGACAAGGGAGATAAATCCTACAAAGTTGCTTGGGATTAGTCGAGTGATGATAGTGAAAGTGGAGAAGAAAATATAGAATGTCTTGTCCAAGGAAGATGAGAATGAAGATTCAAATGAGGTAAGACTTCTTGAACTATCTAAAGAATATTTAGTTACTAGTCTTCAAGAAATACATGACAAATATGTTGATTGCAAGAATAAATTAAACAAGCTTACAAAGACAAATGATGATTTGCATGCTAAAATATATACTCTCTCTTCTGAAAATGAAAGTCTCATATCCAAAAGAAATACCCTAAAATCTTCAATTAATGAGCATAACATCAAGTTGCTTACTGTAGAAACAAACTATAACTTTCTTTTCCAAGAAAAGGTTGAATTGCTTGCTAAAATAAATGATCTTTAAACTCAACTTATTTTATGCTCTCATTCAAATTATGATGCTATTTTCAAAGAAAGATGTAGTTTATATTCTAATATAAATCAAGCAAACTTGAACATTAAAAAGAAAATGGATGAAATTGCAAAATTACAAAAAGAAATTAGTAACTTAAAGAATAAAGATATTCTTGATAAAATTATAAAAAATTCTTCTGGTCAAATTGGAAGAAGAGGTTTAGGTTATGTACCCAAAGACAAATCTCATAAAAAACCCAAATATAGAAAAACACAAGTACCCAAGACCAAAGTGATATACATACCCAAGAACAACTCAACTCATGATAGCAATGATAAGAAGAGATATGAAATTGATTCCATGTGTTGTCACTATTGCTTATGTCTTGGACATTGCTCATTTTTATGACCCTATAAGAAAAAGAATGTTGACTTAGTTTGGATCCCAAGACCTCAAAGTTAGGAAACTTGAAGATGATTAGTTGGCATTTGACTTAAAACTTCACTTTAACATTCATAATGTCTTATCTCAGCTAAACTCATCATTGCCCTGCAAAATTGAAGTAATCTATGCTCAAATAAAAATTAATAAAATTGCTAAAACAAAAACATTCTCGGTCGAGAAAATCTTTGACCGAGAAACTCTTTTGTGGAGAAAATAGTCAACCAAGAAAGTTACTATTTCAAGCTTGTACCTACTGGAAAAATAGCAACATCCTCGGTCGACAAAATTTTCGACTGAGACACTCTTTGATCAAGAAATTTGTCGACTGAAAGTAGTTCTGTTCAGATTTAAACCATTTAACTATATTCAATTTGTTATTAAATGCTTCTAACCAAAAAGGACCATCACATGGGTACCAAAATCAATTTTTTTCAGGATTGGGTGGTTGATCGTGGTTGCTCCAGGCATATGACTGGAAACAAAGAAGCTTTTCAAAAATTTGAAGAAAATAAGTGGAACAGTCACATTTAGAGACAATGCCAAAGCAAAAGTTGTTGGAATAGGTAATATTGGTACAAATCTTCAAATTAAAAATGTTTTACTTGTTATGGTTTGCATCATAATTTAATTAGTGTTAGTCAATTATGTGATAGTGGCTATGATGTCCTATTCAATAAAACTTGTTGTAAATTACTAATTGAAAAAACTAATAATGTTGTTTATGACGGAAAGAGAATAGGAAATATATACATACTCAGACCTAATTCTATGCAAGCTGTTATTGGAAAATGTTTTCTTGCAAAAGATGAATCTTTACAACTATGGCATAGAAAAATAGGTCATGCAAGCTCACATGTTATCAAAAAGTTAATTAAATATGATCTTGTACGTGGCTTACCAAAAATATCTTTTGATAAACCTAAAGCTTGTGAACCATGTACTCTAGGTAAGAAATATAAAACTTCTTTCAAATCCAAAACATTACTTAGCACTACTAGATCATTGGAACTTACTCATATGTATTTGTTTGGTCCTATGAGAACTCAATCGCTTGGTGGAAAAAGATATTGCTTTGTAATTGTAGATGATTATAGTAGATACACATGCTCAAACCATGTTCATCATATAAATTGCTTGATGTTTGCTATATCCTATTTCTTATGGTTATCATGCTCATTAAGATTAGAGATTATGATTAATGATCGATGATTAATGGATTTCAAGTTCATGTTTCAAGAGGGATACATAACATCATGTTAAGATAAAAGTTCAAGATTTAATTCATGTTTATGGAAATAATAATGTTAAGATAATTGGAATTGAATTAGTTTTCATATGCTTCTCAAACCATGGACCTCAAGGGGTTGTTATGGGCATTTGTGCCAATTATGGGTTTCTTAGCCAAATCATGGGCATTCATGCCAAATATGGGCTTTCCTAGCATTATGGGTTTTCCTATAAATCATGTGTTCTTAAGTGGGCATCATAGAGAGATGCACATATTTACTGGTCAGTTCTTCATGTTATAAGATTCATGTAATTAAGAATGCTTAAGTCAAATACGTGTCAATATTTTCTTCAAGTCAAGTATATATGCTTACTTTTCAGTTCTTATAAAATGTATAATGCCACTTACTGATGTATGTCTCTATTTTTGCATGGTCGTGGGATGAGATGTCCATATATCAAGGAGCAAAGGAATTTGAAGTGAGTGCTTCAAGGTAGAAGTTCCCAGGAATGAGCTTGGTGGGGGTGCCATTTACACCTTATAAGATACAATATCAAATTTGCAAATAATATTTATGCCTTAGATTTCTTTACCATTCATGTATTATATTTTAGTTCAAAGATGAAATAGTTTATGTAATTAGTTTTCTCTTTCAAAGAAAAATGTATGAATCTATATATACAATTAATGTATGGTGTTTCATTTATCTTATGCATATAATGCTTTGTAATGTTCCTCCAAGCCCAGTGACCCATGTTATGGAAACATAGGGTTTGTTTATGCTGTCATGTATGTACTTGGAGGGGCGTTACAATATGGTATCAAAGTGAATAAGTAGATGGCCATCAGGCAAAATCCAATTTCATATGTTCAAAGCCCTAGGTATGGAAGATTAAGTTAAAGATATTAAAAACCAAAGTAGAGGTCTAGTCAAGAGACATAGGCTAAGATAAGGATTAGGTTTATGTGCCTAGAAGTTTTGAACTTTTATGTTAACTCTAGAATTGTATATAGCATGGTCTCTCTTTCTCCCATGTGTCTGTGGTATGGGACATAGGCTCATGGGGTTTTGCAGAGAGAATTCTATATGCATAATCATACTTGTCTTGTCCTTTGAAGTCCATGTGGTATGGCACATGTGCATGAATGAGGTACTAAGATATGCATGATAACATAAGTCACCTCTGAATACATGAGCATCATACATGTATCTAAAGGTGACAAAGAAAACAAGAGTTGCATTAAGAGTTTGAGACCTATAGTCACCTAAACCTAATTAAACACATAGTAAGACCAAGCATGCATACAAAGAGTAGATATTTGATAAGGAAGTAAGATCCATGGTAGAAACTGAACCCCTAGAGAAAAGGTAAGAGAGGTCCTTTGAAGTGTTGATGATGATGTGAAATAGATACATTAGGATTATATCTACATGTTGGTTTTAATAATGAGGTCCAGATAGTGTTTTCCCATGAGAATGATACTTTAAGATGATAGTAGAAAATAGTGTACATAGAATACTTAAACCCCTAAGGTGGGTAGTATGAGAAAATTTCGAGGATGAAATTTATTTAAGGTGGGTAGAATTGTAATATCCCAAATTTTAAAAATAACAAATTTGGGGTCTAATTTGCAAAATTTCAAAATAAAAACATCTAGAAATTGGGCTTTAATACAAAATATTAAATTCTTCATATAATTTTGGCATAGAAAGAAAACCAAATATGCTTCCTTTAATTTCTTTATGATTAAATGAGTCCAATGTCCATAAAAGGAAGACTAGCACTTTCTCTCTCTCCTATCCTTGAAAAATGCTTATAAGAAATCAAAAGGGAAAGAGAAAAAGCTTTAAATTCAAGACATAAATATGGATTAGATGTATTGGCCAAGAAATTTCATATAAAGAAAAGTAAGAGAAACTAAGAGAAAATAAGGAGGATATATTCAATTACTTCCTAAACTATATTCCTTGTCTTTCTCCTTTTGTGGGTAGCAAATCAATTATTGTCTACATGAAATATTTTTCTTAACACTTAAGGAATGATGGTTAAGTGTGTTTATATAATCTCATAATTACCTTACCTTTTGACATCATCCATGTATGCCATGAGAGAAGAAAGAGAGAGATTAGTGGAAGGCAAGTGAAAAGGGACCAAGTAATCATATACATGGGAGTCATAACATGAAGTAGGAAAGTATTTAACTTTAGTTTTGGAATAGGTCTGAAGAGGCAAGACCATGATGTGATTTCATGAATGTATATATAACAATACATAGGATTTTCTCATTGATATCCTCTATTTTCTTCATCATTATCTTACTCCTCCAAGACTCTAGGGTTTTATCTAGAAGTTGTAGAAGGGGCTACAAGTTTCTCTCAACATTCAAGGTTTGCTGGTGCATAGTTTGTTTGGCCATGGAAGTCCCGGAGTTGATGTGAAATACTTTGTTTGGCCATGGAAGTCCTGGAGTTGATGTGAAATACCCTCTCGGTAGCCCTCATCTGTTCTCCTTCTTCCTAGCATTGTATCTTCAGCAACAACTGTCGTGGTCGAGGTCGTCGCCACCAGGAAGGCAACCGGTTCAGGGTGTGGCATGAAAGGACCGACGACCACAAAAATCCTCCTCCCACTTCCAATGAGCTCAGGTATGATTTGTACCCCTATTAGGTTTCTGATCACCCTCCCTGACTGGTACTCTGGTTCCCTCACCTTTGGCTTCCACTAACCATACTCTTAGTTTCCCCATGCTTGGTGGAGGCCAACAGAGTGGAACCATCCACTCTGACGGCCCTGGAGCTGGGGATCGCGGCTGACCCCAGGTCATGCCCGCTCGTGACATTGGAACCAATCGTGAGGCGGACTCCCGCGAGGGAGACCAAGTTAGGGGCATAAAGACACCCCTGCCCCCAAGTGTGTGATGCATAAAGTCATAACACCAGGGGTAGAGGGGTCATTTGACCCAATCTCACCCAAATATGAAATATGAAGAGAAATGGGGCAATGCTGATGTGTAAGCATGCATGTGATTAGTCCAGACAAGTTTAAGGGGAAATATTTGTAGAAAATATTCGGTAACTCAGTTTAGGACAAGTTATATATGAATTTTGATCATAAAAATGAGAGGAACACAAATAAAATGAAATTGATACTTGATAATGCTTCTAATTTCAAAAGTAATGTAAAGATGGGTTTAAGTGGTGATTAGTACATGAAAACCCTAGATTGTGTGCATTAACATGTTGAATATGTTAAAAACCCTTCTTTCATGTTATTATCTGATCTTATTGAATAATATAATTTCCATGATGAACATGATAATAAAGATGATAACTAGGGTTTATGATGGTGTTTAAAGTGACAAATAATATAAATCAAGTTAATTTCAGGAACCTAGGATTGACTCCAGGATAGGGAAACCAACTTAGGATCTACTTTGATCCAAGGTAAGTGGGTCATGCCACTATACATATGTACATTGGTTGAATTGTATGTTATGTATGATTTATGGATTATGATTTCAATCTCAAGTTCATTTCTCAAACCATGTTCATCATATAAATTATTTGATGTTTGATATATCCTATGTCTTATGGTAATCATGCTCACTAAGATTAGAGATTATGATTAATGATTGATGATTAATGGATTTAAAGTTCATGTTTTAAGAGGGAGAAATCCCATAATGTTAAGATTCAAGTTCAATATTGAATTGATGTTTATGGAAACGTTAATGTTAACATAATTGGAATTGAATTAGGTTTTATATGCTTCTCGAATCATGGACCTCAAGGGTTTGTTATGGGCATTCATGCCTATTGTGGGATTTTTTTCCAAATCATGGACATTTGTGCCAATTTGGACTTTTCTAGCAATCATGTGCTCTTAAGTGGATGTCATAGAGAGATGCATATATTTACTGCTCAATTTTTCATGTTATAAGATTCATGTAATTAAGAATGCTTAAGTCAAATACATGTCAAGATTTTCTCTCAATTCAAGTATATATGCTTACTTTTCAGTTCTTATAAAATGTATAGTGCCACTTAGTGATGTATGTCTTTGTTTTCACATGGATGTGGGATGAGATGTCCCTAGATCAAGGAGCAAAGGAATTTAAAGTGAGTTCTTCAAGGTAGAAGTTCCCATGACTTAGCTTGGTGGGGTGCCATCTACACCTTAGAAGATACAATATATACTTTGTAAAGATTGTTTATGCCTTAGATTTCTTCTACCATTCATGTATTAGATTTTAGTTCAAAGATGAGATAGTTTATGTAATTAGTTTCTCTTTTAAAGTACAATCTATGAATCTATATACAAAATTAATGTATGGCATTTCATTTATCTTATTGCTATGCATATGATGTTTTGTAATGTTCCTCCAAGCCGAGTGATCCATGTTATGGACAACATAGGGTTTGCTTCTACTGTCATGTATGTACTTGTAGGGGGAACTACATCATGCCTCTATTACCTTTCTTGGTTTTGGTACATGTTCTAAAGATGTTTCACCATGTCAAGAACGATCACGTTCTCATGTTGCTTCTGCAACTCATAGTTCACAGCTAGGCGGCTCCAGCCGGGGCTCACCCACTTCCCACTGGGGGCAATCCTGAGCATTGGTGTGAGGGCCTAAGAGCACATCAAGAGGCATTTTATGTCAACATCATCATCAGAATGGCTATGATAAGAATCCATTTCAGCCCTCGACACGGTGGGATCATGTTGCTCTAGCGTTGGTTTGTCCAAGACATAAAGCTTATGCTCATTAGTGAAAATGATCCTCAAAGTCCTGAACCAATCATGGAAGTTGTTCCCATTTAGTTTCACCTTCTCAAGGACTGATTGCAATGAAAAGGTGTTTTTGTTTGCCATTTGTTTCTACAAAAGAACTTTTGGATTTGTCAAAACACTTTTGATTTGATTTGATTCAAAGAGATTGATGATATTAATTAGGCCTTCAATTAATTATCACTCCCATAATTTTCTTCAAACTAATAGCCCTCACTATTATTTTGCAAATATTACAACGTAGAATCTTCTAGTGGGTCACATTTAATCAAATCATGAGTCAACTTTGGTTGATCATCAACAACTTGATTATATAGGTAGGTAACATTTTCCAATTGCATCCCATGCAACTCTTGATAGATGGTATGCACAACTCTTTGTCATATTCCATCTGGACGATTCTAGGCACTTAATCCAATTAAGGTCACCTAGTTAAGTCTGACCCAAAAGCCAACACAATAGACTATGCACCCTACTTTGGCAAATCCACATATTTATCATCACACTTCCACGAGTAGACAGTGCACCACACTTTGGAATTCCCACACACAGCCAGTCAAGCTTTTCATGTGTTTTGCTTTTGTAAAGCATATAAGGCTTAATATTTGGTTGAGAGGTTTTATTTGTATATAAATATATACACGTAACCAATCACCACATACTTATAATATGTATCACATACATATGATATCCACAAATGAAACATGCAATCACAAATATACGAGCAACGATTATGGCCATGATAATGCAATTCTTTGAATCCATAAAGAATTGATGTCCGTATAAGGTCATACATCACATGTATAAACTTGTATTAGGAAAACTTTATGTGGGAAATAGGTTGGTTGGTTCACTCAATGCTTCCATTTGATCAATTGGTCCTCCTGTTGGTCGGGTGGTCTCTATCGGGTGGTTGACTGGATCATGCTCAATCGGTTGGTTGGACTCCTCCATTCGATCGGTTGGGCCTCTAGTCGATCAGTTAGCTCTTACTCCTATCATTCGATTGGGTATCTAGTCGATCGATTGGAACCTACAGTCAGCTGGCATCTCCAATCTATTGGAACCTCTAGTCAGTTGACTCATTCTCCAGTCTACTAAATCGCCTTTACCAAAGGCCTCCTTTAAATGTAGACTTATGCTACTCCTATCTACTTATTACATTATGTAAGATGAATACCTTGAGGTACATGCAAGGGAAGCATAGGGGGTTAAGCATTAATTACATTTGGAGGAAAAAGAGGAAGGTCTGGTATGAAAATTAAATTTTAAGGGAAATAAATTAACCTACAGAAGTATGTACAAACACCCAAGGGGTATTATCCATAACCATGCATACATCCACCATAAAAACAATTTCAGGGTGACATGTATGATTAGCATATATATCATATCATATAGAGAGAGGATCTATGGGGCATTCCCTAGTGTATATGGTATGCACATTAACCATTTATATGTTCACATTGAATCCACCAAAATAAATGATAATACAAAATCTGATAGTATCCATTAAATTTTGATACAATGTAAATTGACATGGGAAAATATGGAGGTAGTGGTAGGAAGTGTAAATAAAAATGTGTTCCATATTTCATAACTAGAAAATCACATCAACAAAGATGTATTTGGAAAGAGGGTGCAAGATATACCTTATGTTGTAGTAAGTCCAATGACTATCCTTGCATGTAGTTGTGCTTCCTCCTTGGGAAGCACATAGATGATGGTTGATGACATCCTTCAAGTATAGTAGCAAAGGCTTCCATTCCTCTTCTTAGTCCACATAGACCACTAGGAAGTCTATTTGTGGTCCCTAAGCTGAAAGGAAGGATTTGTGCCTTCGTTTGTCAATGTGCTACATCGACTTTCTTCTCCCTTGCTATATCTCCCTTTTAGGGGTAAAATTTCTCAGGCTCTCACATCAGCACAATTGTGAGAAGAAAAGTGTTGTTGAGAGACTTGGCCATCCTCCTTTATATAGGATTGCTTGAGCTAGGGTTTCTAAACCCTTATGAGACAAAGGGTCAAGTCTCATAGTTGGGTGGCAGCCGCACACAACCAGTCGGACGATTGGCCTGTTGGTTGCATCATGCGTACAACTAGATAACTGACTAGACATTCCAGTCGGTCGATTGGTATGTTGTTTGCAATGCACTAACACTAGTTTTAATGCAATGATCAATGTGTTTCGTAATGGATATCATTAATTGTTTGACCCATTCAAACTTGTCTATTCAATTCAGACGATCAACTAAATTCTCCAATCGGTTGTCTGAGTACTCTATTCATCCATTGGCAACACTTCTTAGTCATTCAATTGAACACTTCAATTAGTCAACTAGATGGTTCCATGGTCAGAGTTAACATAGTCTAGTCGGTCAACTTGACACTCTAATCAATCAAACGACAACCAATATTATTTATTTTGATTACCTAAACACTTTAGTAACCTAATTAAAATCTTGTCCATGATTCAACTCCTCTTCTAGTGCATCCTATGTGTGTGACCCTATAGCCTCCAAATTACATTGAGAGTGATGTCTATAATCATATTATTACTTCACAAGTAATGAGCAGTATCTAGAAACACATCATTTCTACCCAAGTAATTGGAAAAGTTGGAGGATAACTTCAACCTAAACTTGTGACTGGTGTTATAATGACCATATAGTTCCTTTGTCATAGATATCTAGATTAAACACTAGAGGTGGAATCATCATCCTCTTTCTTGAACTAGAGTAGACTGTTGAGATGCACATGAGCTCAATATCAGATATTGACTCATATGATCACAGTCATGTGTTTTTTAGTCCCACTTATTAAGTGTCCAAGATATTACTCCAATAGGAGGGAAAAATCCCATCTACATCACTCACAACAATCCCCATGTGTCAATGTACTCAAGCACCACTTGTATGGAAACCCTTATTCAAGGTCACATCAAATGGTGTCGAAGTCCATTGAATGCCATGTGATCACTATAGTGACTTCAGTTTTGATAACCACAATCACCACTATCACATTTGAGAGATAATTCTGACTACCATTCAATGGTACCATGTATCACTCTAAAGGTGGGTCTATCCAGTACACTTGTTTTTTAACAAGTACCTATATGATTGACTTGATATCCAATATCATGACTAATGAGATTCCGCCATCAATCAACACAAGATCTTGTCTTCAATATTTTGTTGTCTATATAGATTCCACATTAAAAACTGAATAGGGACATAATAAGAATGTATATACTCTTATCATACAAACGACACCATGTTTAGGTCCTCAATCCAAACCATATGTCATCAACTAAAATCATTATTTAGGTATTTATTATGTCATATCATCATCTCATAATTGAACAAACATAACAAATGGAGTTGCCTTTATTATTAAATTAACCAATTACATCATGTCCCAATACAATCATCACATGATTGGCTATCATGGCATACATATCAACAACTTTATGGCTCATTGAGCTTTGTGTTCAAGATCTACTAGTAGTGATAAGACTTCCCATAGATTAAATAGAAAGGTGTAGCACCAAGGGGTAGATAGTTTTGTATACCCAGAGAGAATCATTCAACTTTTAATCTTGTCGTTTGCTACCGACTATCTTCTCTAGGATAGCCTTGATCTGATGGTTGAAAACCTCCACCTGACACTCGTTTGAGGCTGGAAGCGAGTAGCCACACGATGAGAGATGCCATAATTGTAAAGGAGTGCTTCAAAATCGTTCAAGAAAGTATTATCCCCTATTGGAAATGATAATGTGGGGGACTCCAAAGCGTGGAAATATGATATCTTTAAATAGTTTGATCACTGGATTGGAATGGCTAGATTTTGTTGGGATGGATTCTACCCATTTGCAAACATAATCAACAATGACTAGGATGTAGGAGAATCCATAGCATGAGGGGAATGGACCCATAATAGTCCACACACCAATTGTCAAAAATCTCCACTTCTTGCCAAAGATTGAGGGGCAACTTGCCCCTCTTAGAAAATATTACAAAATTGTTGACATTGGTCGCAAAACTTGACATGATTATGAGCATCCTTGAAGATGGAGGTACAAAAGAACCCACACTAAAGAACCTTGAATGTTGCCTTTTTGGAGTTCATGTGGACCCCAGTTGGGCCTGAGTGATATTGTTCAAGAATAATAGGAGCTTCCCCTTCATATACGTGTCGAAGACAAGGGTCGTCTAAACATAATCAGTTAATATAAGGCTCATCCCGATAGTAATCATGAATGTCTTATGTAAAGTTCTTATTATCATTTCTCATGTAGTCTGGATGAAGGACTCCTACAACTAGGTAGTTCACAAAATTAGCATACCACAGGATGAAAGTAGACACCTCCAACAACTGGTAGTCAAGTAAAGTGTAACATCCCACTCATTTTATGCAAATTTTCAAAATAGTTTATTCTTTACATAATATTTTTCTAAAACATAATTGTTGAGGACCTTCATGCAAAATTGCCCATGTTAGCTTTATAATTTCATTTCATATGAAGACAATTATGTTCAATTACTTTCTTATCCATGGTTTACTTTTAGAAAGTATTTCCTTGTATATTTATGCACTCTTGCTTAGAAAATAGAAATGAATATTTTTATGTCAACTTTCCTCTCTCTTATTATCATTAGTGGTTTTTATGCATAAAAGCTTGCTTAATATTCCTCAAGATGTTTATTGTTGATATTTGGACTGATAACCCGAATTATCTTCATTTAGTGATTAATGAATAGCTCTATATGCTTTAATCTATTCACTTAAGTGTATTGAATGTATTTTGCCTAATTTGGAGTGATGGTGGGATAAAAGATGAAATCAACTGTGTCATCATGTTTTAATGCACTTAATTATCCTATGGGTGAAGTTTGAGGTCATTTGGACTTCAAATGACCCTCCAAACATTAATTATACGTTTTATATGGTTTATGGTATACCAATCAATGTATTATTTGTCACATTTATTCGATATACTCTGTCACATAGGTATTTCATCCATTTTATTTTTCCGCACACATCCGCGACTGTTGGATCAGGATCCAACGACGTCTGTTTTGTCATCTACCTCTGCCTCTTCCACAAACAGGAACCGTTTCACAGGCTAATACACCTCGAGCCCATTCTCTCTCACCTCCTATTCGTTTCACGAGATCTCTTCGCCCCTGAGTTTGCCTCGCCTTCCCGATTTTAACGAGCTACGACTTGTTCCCTAAATCCCCTTGTAGGTGAAACACCCATTTAGGACTTTCCGCCACTCTTTTCCATGAGTGAGCATACACCACTCTCGCCTTCCCTGTCTCCATCTAAAGAGCCTGAAGGCATCAGCGGACCCCAAGGATCCTTCCTCCTCGATCAATTCTTCCTCCTTCTCCCTCTGAAGCCTGACCTACTCAACCTATTTCTCCGGTGACCCAAGCCTCTCCCCGACTTCTCCAACCACCCCAGTCAATCACGACCTCGGTGAGCATCCTCAAGCCTCTCTCTTTGTTTTCGCGGCCTTGGTTTGCCCCGTGTTAGCCCCAGGCATTGTACCCTATAGAGCCTAGTAGAGGTCACCGCCGACGCTAGTCGTTGCGGAAACTCAGGGCCCCTCCTACCTGGGGAACAATGCCCCGACCTTTGTTTGACCACGATGAACATTTTTCGACCCTCAGCAGACAGTTTTCACCATGAACTTTGTGGTTTTTAACACCCGACCTCCTCCCCTATTTCTCACCGTCGTGCTCTGTCCCTTGGCCATGATGGTCCTCTTCTGATGATAGCGGTCTTTTAGGCTTTTTCAAACTCCCCCGATTACCCTATAGCGGTTCTGGCCTCACACTTCATGGTGTTTCTTCGCCCGACAGTTTGGCAGTGGCACTTGGCCATGGCCGGAGCAACTCCTCGAGTCCAGTACTTGCCATGGTCCACCTTCTTGGCCCCGCCGACGATTTTCAACTCATAGGATATCTCGCCCTCACAAGAACAAACCTCCCATCCTGTGTTATGATCGGAGTTCCACCTCCTGTCCCGGTGCTCGACGCCATGGCTGAGGGGTGAAGAATCTAGGTCGCGAGATGACCTTGGTACCCCTGTCGTCCTAATTCAATGTTTTCAACCGCGAAGGGTATTTTAGGGTTTTCATTTGCCCTCCCTTCTTTGACCATGGGTCCTCAGTGGCCAGCCTTCTCACTATTTGGCCAACCCCTATTGGTCCAGCTCAGACCCGGCCCACTGGATTTGGGTGTATATATACGTGGCTTTTTCTTGTTTTGTCATTGGTCTGTTCTTTGTAAATTTGTAGTAAATCGTTCGATGCTCAGAAAAATGAGAAAAAATATGTTTTGGAAAGGGTTTTTGATGAGGAATCTGATTTTATGATTTTTATCGACTGATTTCTATGGTTTCACATATCAATTGATATATGAACGAATTAGGGTTTAATGATATATGATGAAGGATATGCATACTAATTTCAGGTGTTTAAGGGAATCCAATTAGTCAAACGAGGTTTGACTTAGGTGCTTTAGCTCAAGGTAAGTGGGACATGCCCTTGGCATAACTAAATTTACTTTATTGAGTGTTTATGACTATGGTTATGCACTTTATGCTAAAGTCATGATAAGTACATATTTTCCTCAAAGAATATGTTTATTGAATGGTTGATTGCTATAGATTAAGTCTAAGTATAGAAAATCTTACTAATGCTATGGATTATGATTAAGATTCATGAAATCAAGATTAAGAGGGAGAAATCCCATTATGTTTCATGGGGAGAAATCCCAACCATGTTAAGAGGGAGTAATCCCATTAAGATCAAGATTAAGTTATCAAGACTTTTAGATCAAGTAAAATGGGAATTTGATTAAGTTCTATATGCACCTCGTTTATGGACTCTTTGAGTCATTATGGGCTTTCTGAGTATTATGGGCTTTTCGAGCATTATGGGCTCCTTATGGGGCATTAAGAGAGTCTTGCATACATTTCTTATCAAATTTATTACGTTAAAAGATGCCAATAATGTTTAATGTCAAATTTATGTTCATGTTTATGACAAGTCAATGTATATGTTATTTTAATGTCTTATAACATGCCAATGCCACTTACTTACCATGAATGTCTTGTTTTGCATGGCTAGGGACGATATGTCCCTAGGTTTTGAAGCTAAAAAGGGAGAAACCAGCTTGAGGAGTTCCAAGGACTTAATGATCTAAGGAGTTGTTGCCTGGTGGGACTTCCATCTATGGATATCCTATGTTTCCACATGTTGCCTAGTTTATGTTAAGCATATCTTAAACTTATGATGTAGTTTCCATTCCCAAGAACTTTATGTATTAATCTATGTTTTCAATGAAATGCTAAGTGTCATTTATTACTTGATATGAAATCATAAATGTGACAACTCTCTCTTGAAATTCAAGCACCCCACATTATGGAAAATGTTGGGGAGAATGTATGCTTCCGTTGACCATGTATAAAACCCTAGGGAGGGGTGTTACATTAATGGTATCAGAGCAAGAAATATGTGGCCACTTAGGCAACTATAGAGATTCATATTATGTTCTAATATCATGTTATGTTTACCCTTTCAGATGGCCCCTAAGAAGAAGGAGAAGGTTGGTGAGCAAGGCCCTCACAAGGATCTTCTAGTGGAGATAGGACTCAAGACATGAATCAAAATCCCCCACAAATCACCATAGAAGCCCTAGTTGTAGCCATGACCAATTCCTTCCAACCTAGAGCTCCACCCAGAGTACATGAGATCTCCCTCATAGATTTCTTGAAGATTAGTCCCGATGCTTTCCATGGTGAAGGAGAGGTTGATGTGGTAACCAAAGCTGAGGAGTGGATTGGCAATATGGAGCATAGTTTTCGAGACTTAGAGTGTCCCCCACGTAGTAGGGTTAGGTTTGCCACCCATATGCTCAAGGTGCATCCCGTACTTGGTGGGTGAACCTCTTAGGCTCTAGGGAAGAAGATGACCCTCCTTTCACCTGGGTTGAGTTTGTGGAAGTCTTTAATGATCATTATGTATCTGAGGCTATGTTAGAGATGAAGGAGGATGAATTTTTCAACCTTAAGCAAGTGGGTGACATGACCATCACTGAGTATGCTATGAAGTTTTGTAAGCTCCAAAAGTATGGCCTTGAGTACACCGAGTAAAAGAGGGCCAAGAAGTTCATTAGAGGACTTAAATCCGATCTAAGTTATGCATTGTCTGGTAGAGGTCATAGGACCATGGAATCAGCCTTGGATGCAGCCCTAGAATTAGAGGATCACCCTGGGAGGAACCATAAGAAGGAGGTACCACAAAACAACCATCACCATCAACCCCCTCCACCCTCCAACCACAAGAGAAAAGCCCCTGAGCCTTCTTCTGAAAGTGGGAGAACCCCATGCCCAACATGTAAGAGAAATCATGGTGGTCCTTGTAGTTTCAAAACTTCTGTTTGCTACTATTATGGTGAGGAAGGGCATATCAAGCCGAATTGCCCCAAGCTTGCAACGAAGGATCCCAACCATAACCAAGCTAAGAACCCTAATCCTCCACCCAAGGTTAAACCAAGGCTCTTCACCATGCAAATGTCAGATGGAGAAGATGAAGATGATCAAGGTGAAGGTAGTTAAGTAATTTATGTTGAATAATTATGCCTTGTTTATGTATGCCTCTTTTATAATGAAATTTTTTGGAAAAATTACAAGTTTATGTGAAACCCTTAAGGTGGGTAGAAACTCTAGGAAATTTTGAGGACAAAATTTATTTAAGGTGGGTAGTATTGTAACATCCCACTCTTTTTATGCAAATTTTCAAAATATTTTATTCTTTACATAATATTTTTCTAAAGCATAATTGTTGAGGACCTTCATGCAAATATGCCCATGTTATCTATAAAATTTCATTTCATATGAAGACAATTATGTTCAATTACTTTCTTGTCCATGGTTTACTTTTAGAAAGTATTTCCTTGTATATTTATGCACTTTTGCTTAGAAAATAGAAATGAATGTTTTTATGTCAACTTTCCTCTCTCTTATTATCATTAGTGTTTTTTATGCATAAAAGCTTGCTTAATATTCCTCAAGATGTTTATTGTTGATATTTGGACTGATCACCCAAATTATCTTCATTTAGTGATTAATGAATAGATATATATGCTTTAATCTATTCACTTAAGTCTATTGAATGTATTTTTCCTAATTAGGAGTGATGGTGGGATAAAAGATGAAATCAATTGTGCCATTGTGTTTTAATGCACTTAATTATCCTATGGGTGAAGTTTGAGGTCATTTGGACTTCAAATGACCCTCCAAATATTAATTATACATTTTATATGGTTTATGGTATACCAATCAATGTATTATTTGTCACATTTATTTGATTTACTCTGTCACATAGGTATTTCATCCGTTTTATTTTTCCACGCACATCTATGACCATTGGATCAGGATCCAACGACATTCATGTTGTCATCTACCTCCGCCTCTTCCGTGAACAGGAACCATTTCACAAGCTGATATGCCCCGAGCCCGTTCTCTCTCACCTCCTATCCGTTTCATGAGATCTCTTCACCTCTGAGTTTGCCTCACCTTCTCGATTTGAATGAGATATGACTCATCCCATAAATCCCCTCATAGGTGAAACGCCCATTTAGGACTCACCGCCGCTCTCTTCCATGAGTGAGCATACACCACTCTCGCCTTCCTTGTCTCCATCTAAAGAGCCCGAAGGCATCAGTGGACCCCAAGGATCCTTCCTCCTCGCTCAATTCTTCCTCCTTCACCCTATGAAGACTGACCTGCTCAACCTCTTTCTCCAGTGACCCAGGCCTCTCCCCGACTTCTCCGACCACCTCGATCCAATCACAACCTCGATGAGCATCCTCAAGCCTCTCTCTTTGTTTTTGCGGCCTTAGTTTTCCCCGTGTTAGCCCCAGGCATTGTACCCTATAGAACCCAATAGAGGTCACCGTCGGTACTAGTCATTGTGGCATCTCAGGGACCCTCCTACCTGGGGGACAATGCCTCAGCCTTTGTTTGACCGCGACAAACATTTCTCGACCCTCAACAAACGATTTTCACCATGACCTTCGTGGTTTTTAACACCCGACCTCCTCCCCTATTTCTCGTTGTCGCACTCTATCCCTTGGCCATGATGGTCCTCTTCCGATGATAGCGGTCTTTTAGGCTTTGTTGGACTCCCCCGATCACCCTATGGTGGTTCTGGCCTCACACTTCATGGTGTTTCTTCACCCGGTGGTTTGGCAGTGGCGCTTGTCCATGGCCGGAGCAACTCCTCAAGTCCAGTACTCGCCATGGTCCACCTTCTTGGCCCCTTGGCTCCGCCGATGATTTGAAACTCACAAGATATCTCGCCCTCACAAGAACGATCCTCCTGTCCTGCATTGCGATTGGAGTTCCACCTCCTGTCCTGACGCTCGACGCCATGGCTGAGGGGTGAAGAATCTAGGTCACGAGATGACCTTGGTACCCCTATCGTCCTAATTCTATGTTTTCAACCGCTAAGGGTATTTTAGGGTTTTCATCTGCCCTCCCTTCTTCGACTGCGGGTCCTCAGTGGCGAGCCTTCTCGCTATTTGGCTAGCCCCTATTAGTCCAGCTCAGACCCGACCCACTAGATTTGGGTGTATATATACGTGGCTTTTTCTTTGTTTTGTCATTGGTATGTTCTTTGTAAATTTGTAGTAAATTTCTCGATGCTCAGAAAAATGAGAAAAAAATATGTTTTGGAAAGGGTTTTTGATGAGGAATCTGATTTTATGATTTTTATCGACTGATTTCTCTATTTTTACATCTCAATTTATATATGAACGAATAAGGGTTTAATGATGTATGATGAAGGATATGCATACTAATTTCAAGTGTTTAAGGGAATCCAATCAGTCAAACGAGGTTTGACTTAGGTGCTTTAGCTCAAGGTAAGTGGGCCATGCCCTTGGCATAACTAAATTTACTTTATTGAGTGTTTATGACTATGGTTATGCACTTTATGCTAAAGTCATGATAAGTACATGTTTTCCTCAAAGAATATGTGATATTGAATGGTTGATTTCTATAGATTAAGTCTAAGTATATAAAATCTTACTAATGATATGGATTATATTTATGATTCATGAAATCAAGATTAAGAGGGAGAAATCCCATTATGTTTCATTGGGAGAAATCTCAACCATGTTAAGAGGGAGTAATCCCATTAAGATCAATATTAAGTTATCAAGACTTTTAGATCAAGTTAAATGGGAATTTGATTAAGTTCTATATGCACATCGTTTATGGACTCTTTGAGTCATTATGGGCTTTTCGAGTATTATGGGCTTTCTGAGCATTATGGGCTCCTTATGGGGCATTAAGAGAGGCTTGAATACATTTCTTATCAAATTTATTATGTTAAAAGATGCCAATAGTGTTTAATGTCAAATTTATGTTCATGTTTATGACAAGTCAATGCATATGTTATTTTAATGTCTTATAACATGCCAATGCCACTTACTTACCATGAATGTCTTGTTTTGCATGGTTGGGGATGAGATGTCCCTAGGTTTTGAAGCTAAAAAGGGAGAAACAAGCTTGAGGAGTTCCAAGGACTTAAGGATCTAAGGAGTTGTTGCCTGGTGGGACTTCCATCTATGGATATCCTATGTTTCCACATGTTGCCTAGTTTATGTTAAGCATATCTTAAACTTTTGATGTAGTTTCCTTTCCCAAGAACTTTATGTATGAATCTATGTTTTCAATGAAATGCTAAGTGTCATTAATTACTTGATATGAGATCATAAATGTGACAACTCTCCCTTGAAATTCAAGCACCCCACATTATGGAAAATGTTGGGGAGAATGTATGCTTATGCAGACCATGTATAAAACCCTAGAGAGGGGTGTTACATAAAGAGTCATTGATTGGGACCGCAATTGACTAAGGTAATCAACAAAACCATTCTCAGTTCACTTCTTGTCCTAATTTCTAGGTCAAACTCTTGGAAAAATTAAATCCACCTGATCAGCCTTGGTTTTTCATCCATCTTTGACACCAAATTTGGCAGCAACATGATTAGTTTATATAGTCACTTGTGAGCCTATCATATAGAGATGGAACTTTTAAAAGTTAAATACAATAGTGAGAAGCTCTATTTTGGTGGTTGCATAATTTTTCCATGCATCATCCAAAAACTTGCTTGCATAGTACATGGTGTGATGTTTATTTTACATGTTACGCCAAAATTGCACCTACTCCATAGTCACTATCATCACAAATGATCTCAAAAGGGATAGACCAATTTGGGGCACAAAGGATGAGAGTTGAGATGAGACCTTCCTTCTGAGTGATGAAGCTCTTCATGCATTCAAATTTGAAGATGAATCTCTTCATGCATTTAGAGTTGAAGATGAATTCCACATCCTTTTTGAGAAGTTTGTTAGAGGCTTGATGATCTTACTGAAGTCATGAAAAAATTCCTATTAAATCTGACACATCCTAGAAATGCCCAAACTTCTTTGACGCTAGTTGAAGGAGACAGCTTGGCAATTACTTATATCTTTTCTTTGTCAACTTCAATGCCTCTTCAACTGACATGGTGTCCTAGAACAATGTGTACCATAAAGTGGTATTTTTCTCAATTTAGAACTAGATGTGCTTCTTAATAGCATTCTAGGACAACATAGAGATGTTATAGGCAAGAGTCAAACAATATACATAGAATGGAAGTCATCCATGAAGATTTCCATTATTGTCTAGGTCGCTACAGTAAGATGGCAGACATGCAGTGCTGAAAAGTGGCAGGAGTGTTGCATAATTTGAAGGGCATATGGAGGAAAGTATACATGTTGTAGGGATACATGAAGGTAGTCTTTTCTAGGTTTCTAGGGTGGATGGGTATCTAATAGAATTTGGAGAATTCATTCAAGTAAAAAAAGAACTCTGGTGAGTAAGTCTCTCTAGGACTTGATCAAGGAATGGGATAGGGAAGTGGTCCTTCTGTGTTACATTGTTAACCATGTGATAGTTTATGCACATGCACCATCCAATAATAGTGCAAGTGGGGATAAGATCATTGTTCTCATTTAAAGCAATCATAGTGCCTCATTTATTTGGCATAACTTGCACATGACTCACCCTTAATGAATCACAAATGGGATAAACCATTCCAGAAAGCAATAGATCAATCACCTCTTTGCACACAACCTCCTTCACAATTGGATTAAGATTGCATTGAGGCTCAAAGGAGGGATTGTAGTTGTTGGTCACGCTTATCTAGTGCATGCAGAGGGCTTGGCTCACACCGATCATGTTAATCATTTTTTAGCCTAATGCCTTTTGTCTCTTTCTTAGTTTTCTCAATAACTTATCTTCTTGTGCGGTTATAAAATATGGACAAACTTTCTTCTCATCTAGGAAGACGTATTTGACACCCTCATGTAGAGGCCTCATTTCTAGTACAATATTTCCTTGTCTTCTTCTTTAACCATAGAGGTAGATTTGAGCTCTTTGAACTCAGCTTTAGGGTCTTTCTCAGTAGAGTTTAAGTGGAGGAGAAATTTCTCCACTTGTTCATTATTCAATTCATGAGCATTGGGATTGATGAGCATGGGCACAAGAGGATCTTAGGAGTAGGGTACTCCAGTTATAGTTGTGCCATTTTGTCAATGCAATCAATAAGATACCATTATTCTTGGAAAGAGGGTCCTTGAGACTCTCAAAGACTTTAAGGTTGATCATGTCTATTTCTAGCCTCAACGTCAGCAGTCCAAATTCAATGTCGATGAGTGCACGAGGTTTTTCAAGGAAAAGATGGACAAAATGATAGGATATCATAGGTCCCCCTTGATGTCCATGATGACAAAGTCACATGGGAAGTACAATTTGGGACCGACTCTCACAGGGATATTTTCTACACTACCCATAGGGGTAGTCATAAAAGAATCATCAAGTTGAATCACAATGCTGATAGGAAGGATGTCAGTGGTGAAGTCTAGTCTCTTACACAAGCTATAGGGAATGATAAAAATTCCTTCCATAAGATCTTCTAGACCTTTTCTACATGTAGAGTCCCTGATAGAATAAGAGATGATAAAAGATCCCAGATCTTTGAGTTTTTGGGTATCTACTTTTGACAATATGTGATGTCGTCCATGCTAATTTCTTGATCTCAACTTCCTCTATTAAGTACTTGTGAATGAGGATAGTCTTGAAGAACTTAGTCTATGGAGGGATTTTAGCTAGAGTGTCAAGGAAGGGAATATCAACATGTAGTTTCTTCATTGCTTCTTGGAACTTCATAAATCTCAAGTCTAGTTGTGTCAGAGCTAGACAAATTTGGTAAGGGACACATGATTTGTAGATTGGAACCACTGGGGTGGAAGGAGAAGTCAGTGTAGCTTCTGGCGCCTTCACATGTTCGGGAAAGGTGCTTTTTCACTGGCGGTTCAATTGGCTCCACCTGTATAGCTATTGGTATAGCCATTAAAGTCACTTCTTTATCACCGTCATCTTCAATAATGAGGTTGTTGTTGTCGATGACTAGAGATGGAGGTTCAGGCACCACATGTCCATAACATGTGGTCATTGCCTTCAATTATTCCTCATGATTCTTTGGGTTACCTTCTTTTTACCCTAGAAATGAACTTGTAGTGAGACAAATTGCAGTGAAAATTTGTGCAAGTTGAGTTGTCATGGATTTGTTATATGCATGTTGGCTCACTAATATCTTCTTAATGGTATCTAGGAGACTTTGGTCATTAGAGGCAGACATGCTCTACTGGCTTCCCTGCCCTAGGAGTTGTCCTTGATGATCAAGGTTGTTGTCCTTGATTGTAATTCTTATGATATCGTCTAGGATTGTAGTTTTTTGAACAATAATTTTGTTGTTTTTCTAAAACCAGGACGACCCAATACTTGGTTTTGATTGTGGTTCGGGTTGAGTTGGTATAGGGTGGCATACTATAAACCTAGATGATTCCTTGGCATGTTGGATTTGTAGTACCCATATCTTGGAGTAGAGCTAATAGTATTGACTTCTTCAATGATTGGGATGCTATCAAATTAAGGTTAATGCATGTTAAACATGTCTTGGTAGAGGTGGTTTCACTATAGACTAGTGTGACCTTCTGCAAAATAGACATGACAGATAATTTGGGGCTAACCCAACTTGAAAATAGGATTGACCTATTTCTCCATTCCTCAAGAGAGACGATTCAAGGTTGACTTATTTGAGGGTGAACATCTTCAGAAATTCAACAATTGCTTTCATCTTGGATCTATATTTTCCAAGGACACCTTAACAATTTCTCCCTTGAGGGATGAGCCCCAATTATCTTGGCTCTCATATCCCCTATCACAATGTTCCATGCATTGTCAAAGCATTTCCACATGTAATTTCTATTGGAAGAAGTGTCAAGAAACTATTTTACATCATTGTTGCCCTCCCTATAGAATTGCTTAATCAGTTGGGATGAAGGGATGTTGTGGAGGGGGCATATTGCACAGAAGCTCCTTGAATCATTCCCATGATTCAAATAGAGTTTCTCCTAGACGTTTCTTGAACTAAGTAATCTCCTTTGTGAATGTGATAAGTGAGTGAGGGTGGAAAGAACTTCTCCAGGAACTTGTTTAGAAGTTCCTCTCAAGTTCTGATACTACAATCATTTAAGGAATCATACGACATACTAGCCTTGTTGATGAAGAAGTAGTACACGATTTGTAGATTCATTATTTCTTCAAAGACACTAGCTTGTTTGATTAGTATACATAAATATGTAAACTCATGTAGATGGTCATGTCCTTCCTCACAAGTTCTGCATGTAGAACTATTATTTTGCATCATCTTCACTCATTTTGTCTTGATTTTAAAGTTTAGCACCACTATGTTCGGTTGGACGAATGGGTATGGATGTCAACAACCTTATAGTAGTATAGAACGCTTGCAATTCTCTTTGTCACTATGCCTCTATTGCCACTTGTAACTCAGCTTGCACTGCAGCTCTGAATTCTACCACAAGCCTGTCACATTGTGTTGTCAGTGTTGCTTCAACTCTGTTGTTCATCTCTTCTTATGAAATCTTATATTTTCATTCACAAAGGATCCAATGGTAGGTCCTCTCAATCTCAGGGTCAAAATCAACAATGGTTTTGACACTAGAAGAGCGTCACATACACAACATATATTACTTGAGATAAGCAAACAACCATGTTTAGATGATTTAAGATGAGTTGGATTCAAGCGAAGATGCAATGGTGTCAATTCTAAAAAAAATATAACTAATACAAGTTAGTTGTAATGATCAGGAAATTTTCTTGTCCCCAGTAATTTTTGCTAAAATTTGACATGAGTGATATTGCACATGAAAATTCACTAGGGGTGAAATACCTAGAGTTTACCTTAACCAACATACCAAAATCACCACCCACAAGCAGACGAATCTTGTCATAGTATAGTTCAGGATTGAACCCAAAGGACACCATTTTCATGGATAGAATAATCAAAGTAACCGGTCAAGAACTAGTATTTAACACAAGATTGATAGGCCATTGATTATGCTAAGATTGTAGTAGAAAAAACCAGATGAAAGTCTAAATTTATCAGTATATATATATACATATATATACATATACATATATATATATATATATATAATGGGGATACTAGGGTGTAATGGGTTTCATCACCACTAGCTATAATTCTCTCTCTCACTAGATCATACTAAACATCAAATTACATATCTTGAGTCCAGGAAAATCCCCATTTTAGTGTTAGGATTAAAGATGGACATATATCACTCCAAGCTTGATGTCGTGTTACCTAGAGATCATATATCTATTGGCTCATAAAACACCTACTTGAAGTTCTCGGCAAGGTCTTAAAAAGAAACAATCTATATCTTAGGTCATGGGATCAAAGTTCTCTACATCCAAGATCATGACAAACATGTAAACCTACTGATCAGATAAGAATATAAGCATAAAACAATCAATTCTAAACATATAACAGTTCTTACAATAGATGCAACAAATAGAACCCAAATGGGTAGTTGTGCTACTCATCATGCCCTAGTGAGAGGACTACTCGCTCATGACAATAGTAGCAAGAGCAACAATAGAAGGGAAAGAAATCCATCATCACAGTAGAAGATAAAAGGAAGAGTCATGGTGTGCATCATGTCTTCATGCTGGAGGTCAATGGTGGACAACATAGTAGTAGATCTACCCTTCTACATTTCTCAGATGTGAAACTAGAGCGTTGTTCTTCCTTATTTTAGAGTTGAAACTATCATCATAGGAGAGGAATCAACAAGCCTACGATAGTTATAAGTAATCATCAATTGATGCAATGAAGGTGTTGTTGATAGAACCTCCTTCGAGTTTAGGACCTTCTAGCCTTTGTGGAGCAGAGGTGGGATGCCTTCATTTGATATTTGTCCACCAATAGAAATGTTTATAGGATGATGGAGGTTCAAAGTTTAGAGTGAAAGTGGCAGCCTTACGACATCAATGGAGGATCCTTATTCTAGAGGTAATGGCCTTGTATTTATAGGTGAAAGGTAGGGTTTGGAACCCTCCCAAATTTTATGGAGTTAAGTCTTTGGCAGCTATGGTGGTGAAGATATAGAGCTAGAGGTAGATGAATGGTTTGTGGTGTTCGATGTCTCTATCAATAGCTCTGGGCCATGATAACCTTCGGAAGGAAAAGTAGAAGTCCCTCATAAGGCAGATATGTTGGTTGTGGAGTGCAAATCGACCTTTGGATGGTATGTGTAGGGATACCATCAGAAGGCATGCGTAGAAGGTCATTCAGTTGTTGTGCACATGAATTGCATCAGTAGGTAGATGCAAGACAACCATCGGTTGTTGGCCATCAGGAGACATGTTCAGAATTACCTTCACTTGTCATGTGTAGAACAACCATCAAAAGGCAAAGCCATAAGATCAATCAAATGGTAGAGCAAGATTTCCTTTGGTTGATAGATGTACGTCAGCCATTGCTGTGACCACAAAATGGGTGTTGGGCTTCCTTCACTTGTCAATGGGAGGAAGGGAAGAGTGATGTAAATCAAAGGTTTGGTAGATGTGATGCAAATTGATGACTTGGAAGATATAAGGTAAATTGATGGATCAGCAGATGTAAGCCCACCCTAGGGGGGTATTTTCATGCATTGTAGGGTTTGTGAAATGTGCATATGAAGCATTACCATATGATGGAACCATCAATTGATGGAGGGATAGATCAATATAAATATGGTCCATTTTATCAAAAAAACTTGGGCCTGCTAGTAAGTTAGAAAGACCATTGCCTCCTACACTCCTTCCATGCAATGAAGCTCAAGCCTACCATGAAACCAAGAATTTGGATCAAGACCTTGCAAATTGTCATAATGCAAATAAAACCTAAATGCAATCTAGTGCTAAGCTAAAATAAAAAAAATTAATGCAAAACTAGGATGAAATGCAACTAAAACAAGAATGAATATACATTCATCACGGGTGCATCAATTGTTGTTGTTGACATCAATCTCCCAACATGCATGGTGACGGTGGAGGATTGTTAGGGTAGGAAGGAATTGGATGGGGGAAGGATCTTGGGGTGTCTTCTAGGTCAAGGGAGAAAATGAACTCGATGTCGACTACCTTGCCCCCTAGGGCTAATTATATGAGAAACAGATGGCCAATCAGATGACTGGAAAGGGTCTATGCGGTTGATTGGTGTCTGTATCTTGCATTGAGGTATGTTGTCATTCGCCTGACTCACTTGGAACAAATTGGCTAAGTGGGTACCTAAAGTGTAAGGAGCAGTAACTGCCAATTGTCTAACTCACTTGTCTTGAGTCACTTGAGTGGTTGATGATTGTGTGGGAGGGTCCCAAAGTCAATCAGCTGACTCACTTAATGAGTCAGGCAGTTGGAAATGCATCGTAAGGATCTAGTAGCCACTGTATGTTTAATTGCTCATTCCATTCATTTCACTAACAAGATGAATCGGTCAATTGGAAATGAAATTGCAAATGTAGTGGATATTGAACTGTCTTGTTTCCCTCTAGTTGAGTGATTAGGTGTAAGCAAGGCCGGTTGGAATTGTGGGAGATTTCCCTACTATAGACGAGTTGCTTGATTAGTAGCCCCAATCGACCATTGGCTTTTAGATTTTTTATGTGTAAAATGACCTTCCCAGTCAGACGATCAGATGATCTTGTTGCCCGACTATAGGTGGTAGGGTTTCAATGTGGATGCAGTTCAATCTATAGTCTGAAAGATCTATAGGGGGGTGAATAGAGCTTTTGGTACTTTAAAATTTAATTAAAAACTTAAGGCAAAGAAGGAGGAGGAAACAAGGAAGACACTTCAATGTAGAGTGGTTCCAACCTTTGAATCAAAGGTTGTCAGTCCACTACTCAATTGTTTCTAATAGGGATTTTGAAAGTGATTTATTTTATTTACCTCACAACAATGTTACAACAAAATAAAATCACCCTCCACTCGAAGTAGCCTTCACATTGAAGTATCCTCAACCTCCTTGAAGAAGACTTCTTGAAGTAACCTCAAGCAACCTTGGATCAACCTTCACCACCTTGAAGTAGCTCCACCACCTTGAGATAGCCTTCACCTAGAAGTAGCTCCAACCTCCTTTGAAGAATCCTTATTGAAGTAACCTCAAGCACACCTTGGAGCAGCCTTCACTTTGTTGACGTAGCACCAAGCAACTCCTTTCAACAACCTCCAACCCTAAGAGTATTCAAGTAGAACAAATTACAATATAAAAGAAATAGATTGAAAGAAATAAATACTTAACTAATGAAGTACAACACTTTGATCCTATATCAAGCATATAGATCACCAATCCACTTAATATGGACATGGCTAAATGTGGTGGCTAGGAGATAGTATCTATAGGACATAACTTTAGAGCACAAGGACGAAGATAGCAAGTGAATCTCAACTTTTTTGCTCTCTAGAATGGATGCTCAAGTGTAGCTTGTGTGTTTTGAGTGTGCTAAGGCCTCTCTTATTTATAGGAATAGTTTGCATTTTAGGGATTCTCTAGAGTGTTTTTAGTGCTGAACTAGTCGTTAGGTAGAAAGTAGTTGGGTTGCAACAGCTACAATGTTCATTAAATGCAAAGTTTCCAGAACTTTTCTCGGTTAACAATATTGTCAACTGGATGACTCTCGGTCCACAATGTTGTTGACCGGATGACTATTTGGGTTCATCTGACTATATGTCTATTTCTCTATGTTTTAGACCTATTACAATGTCTATATCTCAGTACACAATATTGTCGACCGAGAAGGACTTTTTGCAAGGATTTGCAATGTATGTGATGTCCTATCGATGTCTCATATGAAACCTATCAACCCTAAAGTCTTCATGTGAGTGTAAGATAGGGTTTTGGGTGGATAGGGAAAATATAACACTTGATTTACATGATATCTAAGTACTTGTACATTATATCTTTGTACAAGTATTTACATTTGAGTACAATCATGAAAACATAAACAATTGAGCGTATTTGATCTTTAGTTTGTGTTGATCTTCAATTATCCACTTAATATGATCTCCTTATTTTCTTGAACCCTAAAATACTCAAGTAGCAAGTTAGATCCACAAGAATGAGATGTTGTCATCATCAAAACAAAGGGTATGGTAATGTCCAATTTAACCAACAATCTCCCCTTTTTGAAGATGACAAACATTCCTAAAATATAAGCAAAATATTTGAAAGGAAATGAATTTCATACATGTGATGTACCTGAGATGAATAGAATCTTTTGATCTCATAAAATGTGTGCTAATATACCTAAAGAGATATGGAACATGATATCCATCTCTTAAGGCAATGTAGCACCAATTAATGTCAAGCCAAGAGATCATTAAAACTCATGATAATATTTTACTTTTTTTATTTCTCCCCCTTTGTCATTTCATATGTGTAATTCAATACAAATCCCCCTTAATTGATTACTCCCTCTAATTGTTTACTTCAAAAATAATATCAAATTTAGCAACATTTTAAAAACTAAGATTAATTTCTCAACCATTTGCAAGGGATGTTAACCCAAAAATGGTATGAGATCCCTTTAGGCTCATGGTGGGATCAATGAATGTATTTTTAAATTAATTTCTCAACCATTTACAAGGGATGTTAAGCCCTAAAATGATATGATATTCCATTAGGCTCATAGTTCAATCAATAAATGCATCTCTAACCAAATATAGGGGATGTTAAGCCCAAATTGGTGTAGAGAATCCAATTAAGAGAAAGATAAAAAAAATATACATGATATCCAAGAATTTTTGTGAGCTCCCCCTTTAATCTCATAACAAAAGGGATCTTAAAAATACTAAGATATTTCAAATCATAATAAGCTTTAAAATCAATTTATTAAGTAAATGCAATGATTTTGAGTCGCATTTATAGACTTATTTTATTTGAGTTTTATGCATTTATTAGTCATTTTGGTGGTTAATATTGCATAATTCATTTACTTTGGTCTATGATCATTCTCTATGCCAAATCTCCCTTATTTCAGTATTTTAAGCATAAATTATGACAAGAATATGTTTTGTGTAGACTTATGTGGTCTCGTGTTGCAATTTCAGGAAAAACAAGTATCTGCTACTGTCGATACCATCGACGGTGGTCGATACCATCGACCGGACCACATGTTGCCAGTCACAAGGACCAGAAGAAAGTCGATACTAGTGACATGGATGTCAATGGTATCGAGATACCACCAGGTTGCTGGCGAAGAGTGAGTCGATACTATCGACACATATGTCGATACTATCGACTAGTGGAGCTACAATGATGGTAAAAGGACAAAACTGACGCCTATGAATGTCGATACCATCGACCCGCATCGATGGTATCGAGGTGGCATCAGTTGCGACAAAGAAAAGAAAAGAAATTCAGCCGATACAGTGCCGAGTCGATACCATCGACTCGCGTCGATGGTATCGACACCGTTAGATACATGTTTGCTTCAGATTGATCTAAATCCGACGGTTGTGATATTTTGGTGACCTAATTCGGTGATTATACCTAATGACGGTGGCTAAGAGCAAGGGAGGAGGTCATTAGCCACTGCACACGTCTCGAGAAGGGTAGAGAGAAGAACAGAGCCCAGAAGCACGCCCCAGCCGATCCAGACGCCGAAGAAGACGATTTCCACCACCGAAAGGCAGGAGAACGCATATTCTATGCCAAGGATCGCTTGGATCTTCTCCGTTCAGGGGTTTCACCACTCAATCACGTTTTTCTCCATGTTTCCCTTTTTCTACTCCACGTTTTGCTCTGAGATGAACATGCAGGGCTAATCCCCTTTGTCTTTAGGACCAGGAGTAGCCCAGGGAATTCATTGTATGACAATTTTATCATAGTAATTCATACTTTATCTCTTAAATCCGTGGTATAATTTCATTTTCTCAATTATATTGTTATGCTTGATCATCATAATAATAATATAATGCCCTTAATTACTTTGAAAGAAGAATTAATGGTTGAAAAGAGACGAAATTTACATTAATTGACAAATCCCTTGAACAAGGTGGTGTAAGGTTAATGGTGGATACCGAGAGATCATTTTTAATGCACCTAGTTTAGGGTATAGGTTACTATGACGGTGGAATCGACCTAGACATAGGTAGTGAATTGTACCACGACAGTGGGAAATTCTGATTTCAGGCCACTACCCAGATAGAGAGATAAATTTGAGTGACTACATAGAATTTTATACAATGAAAACCCGCGGTGAAACCGCAATCCTAAAGATCTCATTTTGAATTGATTAAACCAAACATTTAATCGGTTGCTTTGTTTTGTTTCATTTTCATTTTCTTTTAATTTTAACAACAACTCCCAACTATTTAATCGGTCTAGCTGATTGTGAGTAGTTAGTAGTAGTCTCTGACAATTCACGTATCCCTGAGTTCGACTCGGGCCTCCAAAGGCCTATATTACATTGACGCGTACACTTGCGTTTCTATGCACGTAAAAAGCGTGTCAAGTTTTTGGCGCCGTTGCCGGGGAATACGGCAAGTTGTCGGCACTACGAGTGCTGCAAGCGGCCACTCTAGGCCACATTTTTTTATCATTTTAAAAATTCATAGTATATTCTATAAATTTTGTAATCATCAAGCACAGTACTGCCCTTAAATTTTCACTTTGCAGGTACGGTGTATGGTGCAGACGCGTAGTACCAACTACACGCAATAGGTACCAGAGGTTCCACTGACGGGACCTGACTACGAGGACGGCCACAATCAAGACCACTTAGAAGAAACAGATTCTGAATCCGAACAAGAAGAAATGGCAGAACCACAGACAATATGGGAGAAGATCAAAGCTTCTTCTTCATCTGCTACTAAGGGGCCGATCAAGAAGCAGGCGGTTAATATTCCGACATACAAGATTGATCCTGCATTAATTAACTTGGTTAAGTCGAATGCATTCCATGGGCTCAAGAATGAAGACCCAGTTGTGCATATAAGTCAATTTGTGGAGAATTGTGATATGATAAAAATAGACAAATTTCCACAAGATGTTCTCTACTTGAAGCTCTTCCAGAGTTCTCTAGCGGGAAACACATGGGAGTGGTTGCACAACCTGGACGATGAATATGTGGAATCTTGGGACCACATGGTGGAGGTTTTCTTTGAAAGGTTCTTCCTGCCCGAGAAGACCAATGACATGATCAGGAAGATCCACAACTTCACCCAGAAAGCAGGAGAGACCTATTCTGAGACCTGGGAAAGGTTTCAAATCATGCTCAGGTGTTGCCTGCATCACGGGATTGACAAGGAGACACATGTCAAGATCTTCTATTTTGCTCTCTCTGAACATGATAGAAGTAACCTCAATTCAGCAGGCTCAGGATTCTTCTTGAACAACACAGACACCAAGTGTTGGGAAATCCTTAAGAACATGGCCAAGAAGCAATCGTGGGGCGAAAGAGACGCCATGGAGCATGTTTGAGTGGTAGGGGAATCTAAAGCAATCAAGGAGCTGAATGAGAAGATGGATCTTCTCGTGAAGAAACTGCTTGCAAAGGAGGATACTCAGTCCAAGGATGAGGCTCAAGTTAAATTCATGAGGCAGCAGCAAGGCTACAGAAATAATGATTATTCATGGAGGAAAGACAAGCAGTTCTCCTGGAAGGATCCAACCAACTTCTTGCAGGATCCAGATGCAAAACCCCAACTAGTAGTGGAGGATAAGAGCACAGAGTTGCTCAATCAAGTGATAAAGCAAAATCAAGAATTAATGACTACTTTTGGCCAGCAGATAAAGCAACAGGGGGAGTTTATGAACCAGTTCGGGCAGACACTGCAGAGCCATGGGGCTCAAATGAGGACAATAGAAACTTCCATGGCGCAAATGGCAGCGGAGATAGCCAATTTGAAGAAGCAGGCACACCAAGGTTTTCCAGGTAACACTAATATTCCAGGAGGAAACCAACAGGCGAAGGCCATCTTGTTAAGGAGTGGCAAGAAACTGTTAAACCCCAGAGCCAATGAACCAAGCAAACCCCAAGCAGAAATTGAAGGTGAGGCCACTGAGGAGCTGCCCATACCAGTCACAGAACCAGTTGCGGATATAGCAATGGATGCTACTGAAGGTCCTATTGCAGATGAGGAGGAGACGCAGAAAAGGACACCTTATGTGCCACCTCATCAAAAGGCACAGGCTGTCCCGGTCCCATATCCGAATAGTGCTAAGGCAAGGAAAGTGGATGCCCAATTTAAAAAGTTTCTAGACAGTTTCAGAAAGCTTTCAGTCAACATCCCTTTATTGGAAGCTATTGAGCAAATCCCTTCTTACGGAAAATTTCTGAAAGACATCATCACCAAGAAGAGAAAAATCCCAGACACGGAGGTTGTTGTGCTTAAGGAGCAGGTGAGTGCCTTCATCATGGGTACATTGCCACCAAAGAGGCAGGATCCGGGCTGTTTCAACATCTCATGTTACATTGGGAAAGTTAAGTTTGGTGAAGCGCTATGTGACTCAGGGGCGAGCATTAACTTGATGCCCTTATCTACATTCAAGAAGCTGGGATTAAAAGAGTCACGGCCGAGCAACATGACAATCCAATTGGCGGACAATTCAGTGGTAAAGCCATACGATATTTGTGAAGACGTGTTAGTAAAAGTGGATCAATTTGTTTTTCCAGCAGATTTTGTCATCATGGAGATGCAAGATGAACAAGGCAATGAGCTACTACTCGGACGACCCTTCCAAGCTACAGCTGACATGATACTTGAGATGGGGAGAGGTCGTTTGACCTTAGGTATAGCTGATGACCGATTTGAGATGGTCATGCCTTCCAGCGCCACGTCACCTAAATCCAAGGAGCAATGCCACATGGTAAAACATTTTGACAACAATATCTCACTTTGTCTAGGGAAGCCATTTTTAGATATGGCCCATGTAATGACTAAGGTGGAAAAAGGGACTTTGGCTATGGACATCATGGAGCAGACCAAAGTGGTATCCCTTTGCAAGGCTGTAGGTTTTCTGAACAATGAGGAGGAGGACATTCCTCCCTCTACTGAAGATGAGGCTATAGCAAATTTAGTTTTTGATGCATATTCAAAATTACCACTTGAGGCCTGCTTAGTCAATATCACTCATGATTGGATGAGAATCAAATCACTGAAGGAGTGCGCCAAGATGCTTCAGATGTTGCCGTGTTTCTATGCGAGGTACTATGAAGATTTAGGTGAACTCCTACCATCGCTTCAATCATCCTTAATCAAACCGCCGGAATTGGAATTGAAGCCGCTGCCACCGCACCTCAAGTACACATTTCTAGCTGAGGAAGAAAAGTTGCCTATGATTATATCTGCTTATCTGAGTGCTGAGGAGGAGGACCAGTTGCTGATAGTGCTGAAGAACCACCAGGGAGCATTTGGGTGGTCTGTTGTAGATATCAAGGGGATCTCCCCTACCTTGTACCAGCACAAGATTCGGCTTGAGGAGGGAGCCAAGCCGGTGATTCAACCACAACGTCGACTAAATCCGAGCATGATGGAGGTTGTGAAGAAGGAGGTGATTAAACTTCTTTCTGCATGTATCATCTATGCTATTTCTGACTTGACATGGGTGAGTCCCACGTAGGTAGTCCCTAAAAAGGGGGGAATCACTGTTACTTATAATCTCTTAAATTAACCTGTCACCACCCGCTTGGTAACCGGGTGGCGTGTTTGCATAGATTACCGACGACTGAATGCCTCTACGCTAAAGGATCACTTTCCTCTTCCGTTTATTGATCAAATTCTAGAGCGCTTAGCCGGCCGATCACATTTTTGTTTTCTGGATGGGTATTCGGGGTACAATCAGATTTTGATAGATCCTAAGGACCAAGAGAAGTCCACCTTCACTTGTCCTTATGGAACGTTTGCGTACCGCCGTATGCCTTTTGGATTATGTAATGCACCGGCGACCTTTCAGCGTTGTATGCTCGCTATTTTTTCTGATATGGTGGAACGCTGTTTAGAGGTCTTTATGGATGATTTCTCGGTTTATGGTGCATCTTTTGATGAATGCCTTTACAATCTGGATAAGGTGTTACAATGTTGCGAGGACACACATTTGGTCCTCAACTGGGAAAAATGTCACATGATGGTGAGTGAAGGAATAGTGCTAGGACATAAAGTGTCTAGCAAAGGTATGGAGGTCGATCCAGTAAAAATTGAAGTAATTTCCAAATTGCCCCCACAAAATTCGGTAAAAGGGGTAAGAAGTTTCTTAGGTCACGCCGGTTTCTATCGTCATTTTATAAAAGATTTTTCTAAAATCACCAAACCTCTATCTGATCTTTTAGAAAAGGATGTTGTTTTTGACTTCAATGAAAAATGTCTACACGCGTTCAACGTGCTTAAGGAAAAATTGATTTCTGCACCGGTTGTGCAAACACCGGATTGGACCAAGCCGTTTGAACTCATGTGTGATGCATCCGATTTCGCCGTTGGAGCTGTGTTGGGACAGCAGGTGGACAATAAACCCGATGTGATTTTTTATGCCTCTAAGACTTTGAATGATGCCCAACTCAATTACACGACTACTGAGAAAGAATTGCATGCCGTTGTGTTCACTTTTGAAAAATTTCAGCAATATTTAGTTGGATCGAAAGTCGTAGTTTGGACGGACCACGCCGCTATTAAGTATTTGATGGAGAAAAAAGATGCCAAACCTAGATTGATTAGGTGGATCTTGCTTTTACAGGAATTTGATATCAAAATCAAAGACAAGGCGGGGATTGAAAATGTTGTAGCGGATCATTTGTCTAGGTTAGAGAGGGTAGATGAAAAAGATTTACACATACCCATTACCGAGACATTTCCAGATGAACAACTTTTGAAAGTGAATTCTAAAGATCCGTGGTTTTCATATATTGTGAATTATCTTGCCTGCAGAATCATTCCGGATGATTGGACATATCAAGAGAAGAAGAAAATTTTCCATTCTCTACGATATTATTTTTGGGATGACCCTATTCTCTTAAAGCAATGCAGGGATGGTGTCCAACGCAGGTGTGTACCTGAGGTGGAATACGAGAGTGTTCTTCATCATTGCCACACACTACCGACGGGCAGACACCATGCAAGCTCTCGTACGACAATCAAAGTACTGGAAAGTGGCCTATACTGGCCTACCTTGTTTAGGTACGCTTATGAGTTCATGAGGCAATGTGATTCCTGCCAAAGGGCGGGTAACATTTCAAAGAGACAAGAGATGCCCCTTAATGTTTTCCAGGAGGTTGAGGTATTTGATTTATGGGGTATAGATTTTATGGGACCCTTTGTGTCCTCAAATTATAATTTGTATATCCTTTTGGATGTTGATTATGTGTCAAAGTGGGTAGAGGCAATACCCACAAGGACTAATGATTCCACTGTAGCGTGCAGGTTCGTTAAAGAAAATATCTTCTGCAGGTTTGGTGTTCCCAGAATGATAATTAGTGACGGGGGCACACACTTCCGGAATCAAAAGTTCTCGGCACTATTGAGAAAGTACGGGGTCAAACATAACATTGATACCCCGTACCACCCGCAAACTCAAGGACAAGTGGAGGTCTCCAATCGAGAAATTAAGAAGATCTTGGAGCGTACTGTGGCTTCCATGAGGAAGAATTGGAGTGCCCTACCATCGGACGCATTGTGGGCATACAGGACGGCATACAAGACACCTATAGGCACCACGCCTTTTAGGTTGTCTTATGGTCGGTCCTATCACTTACCGGTGGAATTAGAGCACAAAGCACATTGGGCACTTAGGAAGCTAAACTTGAGTTATGATGAAGCGGGGAAGAAGAGGTTACTTGAATTAAATGAACTTGATGAGATGCGAATGAATGCATATGAAAACTCTCGGATATACAAGGAGCGCACGAAGTTGATTCATGATCGCCACATTTAGATGCGCACCTTCAAGAAAGGAGATCGTGCATTTTTGTTCAATTTGAGGCTGAAGTTACATCTCGGGAAGCTAAAATCCCGATGGAGTGGACCATTTACAGTAGAGGAGGTCAAACCACATGGCGCGATCATGGTGCGCGATGGTGAGACCACATTTTTGGTCAATGGACAAAGGTTGAAGTTGTATTATGGTGAAGAATATACAAGGAAGGTGAATGAGGTCAAACTCATTGCACTTCCGGATGCATGACGAGCTTCAAGTCTTCTAGCCTATGACGTTAAATAAGGGCTCTTGTTGGGAGGCAACCCAACCATCAATACTTTAGTTTAGTTCTTCTACATTCGTAGTTTAATTTGTTTTGACTTAGTTTTTAGTGTAAAAAAGATACCGTGATCATTTTCTACATGTGCAGGACTGAGGCAGAGTCGATACCATCGACCCTTGAGTCGATGGTATCGACCGTGGTACAGGTTGGCGACTGCAGAAATTGCACCGAGTCGATACTATCGACGGCCTCGTCGATGGTATCGACATACCAACAGGAAGATCGCAAGCAGAGGTCGATAGTATCGACATGGGTGTCGATACTCGCAAGATCTCTGGAAATTTTCAGAAGAATCGTCTCAGTAAAGTCGATACCATCGACGGGCCTGTCGATGGTATCGACACATTCACATACAGAAGGTGGCGGCCGGCCTCGTGAGGAAGTTGCCCTACTCAGAGGGTCGATACCATCGACTCGTGTCGATGGTATCGATGAGCCACGTCAACAATCCGCGAGGAGAGATCTACGGCGATCGCAGCAACCAGAATGTCGATCCGGGGGACGGGTTGATACCATCGACTCACATCGATAGTATCGACATGTCAGCAATCCGGGACCCACAGATCCAGCCATCGACGACTGTCGATACTAGCGTCCATACGGATTGTGCTACCCGTGTCGATACCATCGACCTGCGTCGATGGTATCGACGGGCATACAACAGTGCCGACCAAGGCTATATATGAGAAGGATTGTCGTAATATGACGTCACAACTCCAGAGCAATCCTCCTCCACCTGTGTCGAGCGTATTCCAGAGCGATCTGAGCCCAATGATGAGAAACAAGGAGCACGTTCTTCATCGAGCGGAGATTTCTTTCTCCGATCTTCACTGAGCTCTCTCTCTACTCCTCCTTCTATCGCAACCATGGTGCATGTTGCTGGTGCATCTTCTTCACACGCCGACCCGATGGAAATTCTGGAGTTCGTGCCACCACCTACCGCTTCGATTTCACGGCCGTGACTTATTCATCCATCTGCGGAGGTCAAGAAGATCTACGAGGAGATCTTGAAGAGAAAGATCGAGCCGACCCGTTATGTGGAACGGGAGACAATACGCAACTTGGGGTTTGAAGCCAACCTTGCCTACGTTCTGAAGGGGCAGGCCCGACACACGGGAAGAAGGCATGACGAGCTGGAGTTCCATGCCAATGGCCAACCGTTCTTCGGTGAGTGGCCGACTTACAAGGAGCTGGTGGCTAAGTTTATGGCGTCACTGGACGTCTGCGTCGTACCCAACGACGTCATAGCCACCGACCGCGAGTGGATCAAGGGCCGAGTGTCTTTCCAGCTATACAACAACGACTACACTCTTACACTCCGGTAGTTCAACAAGATCTACAACTAGAATCATTTGCGACACGACTACTGGCTGCCGGACAACCGTACCGACTACAACGCGATCTTTGCCAAGCTTGTGACGGTGCCGCCGGGCAAATCAGTGAGCTACCACAATGCTGCGGTGGCCGATTTCGAGCATCCATTCGTACAGATTCTCCACCGGATTTTGAGTTCTACTTTATTTGCTAGGGGTGATCTGTCCCTTAGCAAATTCCAGGAGTCGGATCTATTTTTCTTGTATAAACTCCTGAAGCGCCAAGAATGCAATTGGGGAGCTTTCTTTCTGCAGCGGGTCTTGGCAGTAAAGCGGAACACGCGGAGGGCTCCAATTCACTTTGGAGGACTCATTACTCCGCTGGCACACTACCTCGGGCTGAATTTCTCAACTTTGACCCTGCTCTCCAGCCGAAGTAAGGTTAACATGCAGCATCTTCACCGATCAAATTTGATCTTGCTTCGGGATGGTTTACCTTATGCTCATTTCCATGTAAACCATGCGTACCAAGAATGCTCGCTTCCCGATCCTGTCTTCAATATCGAAGGGGCACACCATTTCCGATGGCCTATCATAGCCATTGCTGACTCCGATGAAGAAGGCGGCAACGACGACGACAACAACAATGACAACGAGGCTGAAGAGGAAGAGGAGGCCTACACTCCTCTTCGGGCACGAGTGGCACCACAGAAGCGTCCTCGCATGCATCCGGGTGCTTCTTCGTCTTCGCAGCCTTCGCCACCACCACCGCCCTCGCACCCAAGCGAGGATGTCTATTCTATGCAAGGCATGTATGCTATGTTGTAGGACATACATCAGACGCAACAACATCACACTACAATGTATACCGGTATTCAGGATACTACGAACCGGTTACTTGACAATCAGCGGGTGATCTTCGAGATTGAGCGCCTCCTCCTTGGCAACCAACAACAGAGTCATGATAGGTTGTATAGGATGGAGATGCAACAACAACCCTTTTATGATCACTAATGGAGCCAAAACTATTTTGGGGGGTATCCACAACCTCCACCTAGGGCCCAGTTTGATCTGAGCTTCCAGGGGAGTACCCATCTTGGGACCCCACGGCTCCACAATACCAGCTTCCGCCAGAAGAGTAATTCGGTATCTATGTTCCAACCTTTAAGATTGTTTTTGACTATGAGGCCATAGTCGAAATCAAGCTTAGGGTGGGTAGTTGGAACATCTCTATCTTTTATTTTCTCTGTTTTTAGTTTTATTTTGTTTTTGTCATTTATTTCTTGCAATCTGATTTGTTGTAGGATCCACATTCTATCTAGTGTAATCGTGGATGTCCTAGGTCTTGTGTCATCTCAGTTGCATGTACATGGGAATTAAGGGAAAAATAATTTTTTTTTGAGTGTTCGCAAGCTTGCGTGTTGTTCAACTTTGAGCACATAACTTAAGAAAATGATTGGTTTTGTCAACTTTAAAATAGAAAATCACAACTGTACATTCCTAATGATTCATGAAAAGTGGACGAAATTGGTTGTTTGAGCCTAAACTGGACAAATGATAATGAGACTCTAATTTGAAGTAGGAGAGAGAAACCTCTTAACTATTATACAGGTCAGTAAGGAGGGACACATAATACTTTTCAAAGGTTCAGTCAATTAGTCTTGTGATCTTTCCACCCATTTGTTTTTCACAATCCACCACAAGATTTGGAAGTAAAGTACGGTGTTAACCTTTTTGATTGCATATCATGTAGATAGGTTTTGCATTGCAACCACTTTCATATGTTTTGCATGAAAAATAAAAAAATAAAATAGTTATACATGCACATTACCCTTAGGTGCATGTCATTTAGTTGCATTCATAATTTTTATGCATAGAGTATATCATGTACCTCATTTCTTCTTTGATGGTGAATTAAATTGTTCCATACCTTCTAAATAGTTCAAATATTTGAGTTATGCAGAAAAAGTAAGCCCAATAAATTATTCATTGTCATTTGTGGATATAAGGGCTTGAAAAAAAAGGAAAAAAATTGTAAAAAAATCTGAAAAAAAATGAAATTGAAAGAAAAAAGAAAGTTATTAAGAAGCAAGTAGAATAAGAGGGAGAAAGGAACATGATCACCTGCATCTTAAGATGAGTAAGTACATGATGTAGCCCAGTTAGATATCCATCTCATTTTGAGATGGGATGTTAATGCATGCATCATTCCACCCAATCTTAGGCATTAGGGCATGTTCATGTGCAAATGCATCATTTAGGCCATTCTTGTTTTTATGCATGTTGAAACCGTATACTGCTTCCATTTCTTCCATAAACCACCCATTTCATCCACCCGTTGCTCGAATTGGTAGGCCACCGTGATTTTCTCCTCACTTGTGAATATCAGGAGAGTTGCTTCCATATAGATGGTAGTTAGGACGAGCAACGTAGTATAGGAGATCACAAGATGCACCGAGTCTGAACTGGCGAATTGTATTATGTTAACTGCTTTATGTGATAGTCTTCATCAGTTTTGAGGTAGAAATCTTATATGGATGATTATTGTCGCCTTTAGGGTAATTATCATTTTGTGGTTAGCGAGGGCCGGAATGTGAATGTCTGGTGGGGATCATATGGGATGTTTGTTGTGATGATTTGTTCTTTAGTTGACTCTAGCAATTCTATTCTAAGGTTTTGTTGCTCGAGGGCGAGCAATGTTCAAGCTTAGGGAAGTTTGATGCGATGATTTTGAGTCGCATTTATAGACTTGTTTTATTTGAGTTTTATGCATTTATTAGTCATTTTGGTGGTTAATATTGCATAATTCATTTACTTTGGTCTATGATCATTCTCTATGTCAAATCTCCCTTATTTCAGTATTTTGAGCATAAATTATCACAAGAATATGTTTTGTGTAGACTTATGTGGTCTCGTGTTGCAATTTCAGGAAAAACAAGTATCTGCTACTGTTGATACCATTGATGGTGGTCGATACCATCGACCGGACAACAAGTTGCCAGCTGCAAGGACCAGAAGAAAGTCGATACTAGCGACAGGGATGTCGATGGTATCGAGATACCGTTAGGTTGCTGGCGAAGAGTGAGTCGATACTATCGACACATATGTTGATACTATAGACTAGTGGAGCTACATCGACGGTAAAAGGACAAAACCGACGCCTATGAATGTCGATACCATCGACCCACGTCGATGGTATCGAGGTGGCATCAGTTGCGACAAAGAAAAGAAAAGAAATTCAGCCGATATAGTGCCGGGTCGATACCATCAACCCGCGTCGATGGTATCAACACCGTTAGATACATGTTTGCTTCAGATTGATCTAAATCCGACGACTGTGATATTTTGGCGACCTAATTCAGTGATTATACCTACTGACGGCGGCTAAGAGCAAGGGAGGAGGTCATTAGCTGCTACACACGTCCCGAGAAGGGTAGAGAGAAGAACGGAGCCCAGAAGCATGCCCCAGCCGATTCGGACGCCGAAGAAGACAATTTCCACCACCGAAAGGTGGGAGAACGTGTATTCTACGCCAAGGATTGCTTGGATCTTCTCCGTTCGGGGGTTTCACCACTCAATCATGTTTTTCTCCATGTTTCCCTTTTTATACTCCATGTTTTGCTCTGAGATGAACATGCGGGGCTAATCCCCTTTGTCTTTAGGACCGGGAGTAGCCCAGGGAATTCATTGTATGACAATTTTATCATAGTAACTCATACTTTATCTCTTAAATCCGTGGTATAATTTCATTTTCTCAATTATATTGTTATGCTTGATCACCATAATAATAATCTAATGCCCTTAATTACTTTGAAAGAAGAATTAATGGTTGAAAAGAGATGGAATTTACATTAATTGACAAATCCCTTGAACAATGTGGTGTAAGGTTAATGGTGGATACCGAGAGATCATTTTTAATGCACCTAGTTTAGGGTATAGGTTACTACGACGGTAGAATCGACCTAGACATAGGTAGTGAATTGTACCACGACAGTGGGAAATTCTGATTTCAGGCCACTACCCAGATAGAGAGATAAATTTGAGTGACAACATAGAATTGTATACAATGAAAACCCGCGGTGAAACCGCAATCCTAAAGATCTCATTTTGAATTGATTAAACCAAACATTTAATCGATTGCTTTGTTTTGTTTCATTTTCATTTTCTTTTAATTTTAACAACAACTCCCAACTATTTAATCGGTCTAGCTGATTGCGAGTAGTTAGTAGTAGTCTCCGACAATTCACGTATCCCTGAGTTCGACTCGGGCCTCCAAAGGCCTATATTACATTGACGCGTACACTTGCGTTTCTACGCACGTAAAAAGCGTGTCAAGACTATGAGTCAATTTTTATAAGCAATCTTGTTTCTTACGCTATCTTAAAATTTATCTTATTCTAAGTATTTAACATGATGAGAAAATTACAGATTTAATATACTAATATTGGGTGTAAGTGAATGATTTGATTTATTTAGAAATAAGCATTTTGTCAGGCTTATTTTTGGTCGACCATGACTTTGATCGGGGCGCCCCTCGGTCGAACTCCTTTTCGGTCGAGAGACATTTCTGTAGATTTCCAATTAATGCATCTTTATCTAGAATGAAACAAGATATACCATTTTATTGACATAAGTGACCAGCCAACTTCTTTTTGTATGCATATTCAATCTTGTTTCAAGTCATGGGTTTCAACAACATAGATTTCTTCTTTAATGATCCTTTTATTTTTACATCCATTTGAAGAGTTTGATGTCCTTATGACCTAAAGTCTTACCCATTAATGCATGTCATATCAAATTCTATTTACTTTCATTATATCCTAGCTTTATTTATTTCATCATGCCCATTTAGTTCCAATTGAATGTTTTCTTTTAGGTCTAGGAGTTGAAACTTATGCATTATTTAAGCTCATATAGAAATTGTGCAATAATCAACTCCTTTTAGGATATGATTGAGTCTTGTTATGTATAATTATCATTTATTCTTCAATTCTCTTAGTTGTAGACTTATAAATCCTAGATGTTTTGTTAGATGTTGAATATTCCAGGATAAAGCCTTTTAGTGACTTAAGATCAAATTTGTCTTCACCATCTTTTGTTATAGAACCATATTTATGTGAATGAGTTATAGTGATTAAAATTTTAGTTTTGACAAGAAGTCTTACTTTTGATCTCCTAGAATAAACAAATTTGATATTTTCTTATGAGTCATAACCATTTTCATAGCACTTATGATGTAGTTCTTTTACAAATAGCATAAAAAGATTTTGTACCAACATCACCTATGCCAATAGTTTTACCTTTAAAACTTTCTTCAAATGTGACCAATTATTCTACCTTTTGTCCATGTGTGTGGAAATCTTCTTATTTCTGGTCATAAGCTTGTTGGGGCAATCTCTATATGCCATCCAAACCAGCAAAGTATAAAGTTTTGGTCCCCATATAGTGGTCTTTTTTATTAAGACCATTCAAATATTTAGAACAATCTAATATGAAGAATCCATTACATGTTTGAGTCATAAAAGTTAATTGCAATTGAATGATTTTATTTTCAATAAATAGCTCTGACATAACTATCTTCAATCAAACTTTTCTTTGACCAAAAGAATTCTCGATCGAACTATTTGTCGACCGGGAAGATTTTCCAGTAAAAATAATGTTGATAGAGCTACCTTTGGTCGAACTTTTCTTCGATCAGAAGAGATCTCGATCGAGCATTTTTTCGACGGAGATGAAGTTCTATGCATTTTCAACATTTCTAATGTAAACATATCATTTCATTAGATAACACAATTAGGCAATCAAAATATACAAAGATATACAAGTTCAAGCTCAATTCAGTTGAGGTAAGACATTATAAATTTCAAGGTGAAGTTTAGGTCAAATCTCAAGTAATATCTCCAACATTTCAAAGTTGAGATTTTTAGAACCCAAACCAAGTCAACATCCTTTTTCTTGTATGGGCAAGAGAATGAATAATGTCCAAGATGTAAACAGTAATGACAACAAATCGAATCAATTTCATTTCTCTTCTTAACTAGATTGTCTTAAGGCACATACATGACCTTGGTTTTGGGTTTTGGGTTTTTCTAGTTCTAGGCTTTAGGTAGGACTTATCTTTATGTCATACCCTAGACCCCTTCTTCCTTTTTGACCAAAAGAGTTTTCCAAGATTTTATCAAGAATAATATTACTCTTTAGACTATCAACATGTTTTTATAACTTAGTAATTTCATCAATTTTCTTAGCAATATATTACTTTGCTTGATCTAAGCTTGAAAGCAAAGAATCTCTTTCTCTGACAATGATATCATAATTTGAATGAGAACATATAACATGTTGAGTTTGATAGTTATTCATCTTAGCAAGTAATTCGACCTTTTCTTGAGAAAGAAGATTATTGTTGGTTTCTAGAGCAAGCAACTTGATATTGTAATCATTAATAGATGATTTCAAGGTAACTTTATCAGACATAAGACTTTATTTTTCAAAAGTAATATCATTCAATTTAGCATACAAATCTTCATTAGTTTTTGTATGCCTTTTTAATTTCTTTTTACAATCAACATATTTATCATGTAATTCTTCAATTATAGTGACTAACTCTTCTTTAGATAGATCAAGAATACTTACCTCATTTTGTTCTTTATTGGTTGTTGTAATGAAAAAAATTTACCTTGTCTTCTTTAGTCATGATACATTCTACTTCTTCTTCTCCACTCTCACTATCATCACTTTAGTCATCCCAAGAAGCTTTTGTTTGCCTTTCCTTCCTTTCTAAGAGAGGATTTCTTTCCCTTCTTGACTTTAGGACACTCATTTTTCAAATGTCCCTTCTTGTCGCGTTCAAAGCACCCAAGAGAAGAAGAAACATGAGGATTTTTGTTGGATTTAAATCTTCTATATTGCTTACCATTTACAATAAGTGCCTCCTCTTCACTATCTTCTTCACTTGTTTCATTATTTTCTTGAATGATATCTTTAGTTATTGTCTTAAATGCAATGTCCTTCCTTTTCTCCTTTTTGTGTTTGGCTGCCAATCTTTCTTCTTCTTCAAGGGTGACCTCATGTGTCTCTAGATTGCCAATGATTTGCTCCATCCTCATTGTGGTGAGATCATTGGCTTCTTCAATGGTCATCACATTTGGCTTGTATTTTGGAGGCATGGATCTAAGGATCTTGGATACCTGGTCTTCTTCACTTATATACTTATCTAATGAACTCATGCTGTTAATAATAGAAGAGAATCTTGTATACATTTCACTAATGGATTCACTGGGTTGCATACAAAATTGTTCAAACTTTTGTTTAAGCATGTTAATTTTGGTTTTTTTTTACTTGAGTGGTACCTTCATGTGTAATTGATAATTTATGCCATATTTCATAAGTCGTTTCACATGAAGATATCCTATTAAACTCATTAATAGAAATAGAATAATTTAATACGCTTACCGCTTTTGCATTTAATTGAACTTGCCTTACCATATCGGGATTCCATGTTTCATATTTAGTAGTAGGAAGTGCATAAGGTAAAGATACCATCCTCCAAATCTCTAGGATGATCCCTTGGAAGTAGAATTGCATCCTTCTTTTCCAATATGTGTAGTTGCTTCCATCATAGGGTGGTGGCCAAGTCACATGAGTTCCTTCAAGGTTGAGGTTTCTAAGCATGTTGTCCCCCATTCTTCAAGACCTATTATGGCTCCTTGAAGACCTGCTCTGATACCAATTGAAAGATCTAGAGGGGGGTGAATAGAGATTTTGGTACTTTAAAATTTAATTAAAAACTTAAGGGAAATGAGGAGGAGGAAACAAGGAAGACACTTCAATGTAGAGTGGTTCCAACCTTTGAATCAAAGGTTGTCAGTCCACTACCCAATTGTTTCCAATTGGGATTTTGAAAGTGATTTATTTTATTTACCTCGCAAGGATGCTACTACAAAATACAATCACCTTCCACTCAAAGTAGCCATCACCTTGAAATATCCTCAACCTCCTTGAAGCAACCTTCTTAAAATAACCTCAAGCAACCTTCACCACCTTGAAGTAGCTCCACCACCTTGAGATAGCCTTTACGTAGAAGTATCTCCAACCTCCTTTGAAGTAGCCTTATTGAAGTAACCTCAAGAACACCTTGGAGCAGCCTTCACTTTGTTGAATTAGCACCAAGCAACCTCCTTTCAACAACCTCCAACCCTAGGAGTATTCAAGGAGAACAAAGTAAAATATAAAACAAATAGATTGGAAGAAAGAAATACTTGACCAATGAAGTACAACGCTTTGATCCTATATCAAGCATATAGATCTCCTATCCACTTAATATGGATATGGCTAAATGTGGTGTATAGGAGATTGTAGCTATAGGATACAACTTTAGAGCACAAGGAAGAAGATAGCAAGTGAATTTCAACTTTATTGCTCTCTAGAATGGATGCTCAAGTGTAGCTTGTGTATTTTGGGTGTCTTAAGGCCTATCCTATTTATAGGAATGGTTTGAAAGTGTCTATGTACGTTTTAGGAAGTCTCTAGAGTGTTCTTAGTGCTTAACTAGTTGTTAGGTAGAAAGTTGTTGGGTTGCAAAGGCTAAAATGTTCGTTAAACGTGAAGTTTCTAGAACTTTTCTTAGTCGACAATATTGTCGACCGAATGACTCTCAGTCCATAGTATTGTTGACTGAATGAATGTCTGGGTTCAACTGGCTATATGTATGTTTCTCTCTTGTTTAGACCTATTACAATGACTATATATCGATCCACAATATTGTCGACTGAGAAGGACTTTTTGCAAGGATTTGCAATTTATGTGAGGTCCTATTGATGACTCATATGAAACATGTCAACCCTAAAGTCTTTATATGATGTAAGATAGGGTTTTGGGTGGATAGGGAAAATCTAGCACTTTATTTACATGATATCTAAGTACTTGTACATATATCTTTGTACACGTATTTACATTTGAGTACAATCATGAAAACATAAACAATTGAGTGTATGTCTTCAATTTGTGTTGATCTTCAATTATCCACTTAGTATGATCTCCTTATTTGCTTGAACCCTGAAGTATTCAAGTAGCACGTTAGATCCATAAGAATTAAATGTTTGTCATAATCAAAACAAAGGGTATGCTAATGTCCAATTTAATCAACAATCTCCCTCTTTTTGAAGATGACAAACATTCCTAAAATATAAGCAAAAAATTTGAAATGAAATGGCCAAAGATGAATAGAATCTTTTGATATCATAAAGTGTGTGCTAATATACCTAAATGTATATGGAGAATGATATACATCTCTTAGATATGGAACATGATATCCATCTCTTAAGGCAATGTAGCACTAATTAATGTCAAGCCAAGATATTATTAATATCTTGAATTCATTGGATTTTTTTTTAAGCAACAAACACCTCCTACACCTTCAGTTCAAGATAGTTCTACTACTTGGTGGCTGACTTCTTCTTCTTGTTCTTGTTTAGTATGTATTCTTGTCATATTTGTCCTATAATTCCTTTATACCCTCCCACAACATTGTCAATACCCTTTTAGATGTAGTTTTTCATCCAACTCAAATATGTTATGCAAAAGTTCATATACTTAATGGAATAGTCTTAAAAAACAAAAGTGTAAATATCTTAAACTAATTCATAATATCTCACACATAACTCCTTCCATATTAAGTCTTTTATTCCTTGAGCAATTTTATTGTGAGAACCTGTTACACTGAACGAGATTACTCAACACATAAAACACAATCAATCACTAATGAATCACATACCCAAAAATGTGGGTAAATTAAAACCGATTTCAACATCAACACCCGCTTAGAAACATTTTCATAAGAGCCCAAACATATTTCTTGTATCAATACTATGCCAAGAATTCAATACAAATTATTTCATCACCTTAGCCTCAACATATATACACAGGAAAACAATATTCATATATGCCACATAGCCAAGCATTAATATGCTAACAAAAGTCTCATTCGTTTGAAATACCATATACAACTTTTCCTGCCCAGACCTGAGAGTACAGGGATGAATCTAGCACACACTAGACATATAATCAACTTTATCAAAGATTCATTACTATAGCTCCTCTTTGCTGCCACGTGTTTGTTTTCGTCACTTCAGAATACCTAAAATATTTGTGGCTGAACCACAAGGGTGAGACCCATGTCCCAGCAAGAGATATAACCTCCAACAATGCTTATTGATTACAACATTTTAAATAGTAGATAACTAAGCAGTTGGAGTATTTAATAATCAATTGATTAGATTGAACAGTTCAAGTATGCTAAATACATTAAGCAATTAATCTTAGCAACAAATATGATCATCAATGCATACATACATAACAAATAAAGTCATTTCTTTAGATATATGTCTACTCAAATATCATCAAATTTCATCTAATAACAATAATTATCATTAATCTGACTATCATCATATTCCTTGCTAACTGCATAAGCAATCTAGTAGCATAAGCATCCTTGACATCATGAATATGTCTAGTAACATAACATGGCTATCAATATTGGCATCTCAAATAAAGGGAACAAATCTATATCATAAGTAGAACTAACATCATAACATAATGAACTACATAGGCATGATTAGCAGTTTAAGCATGTCTAATTACATAGGCATGGCTAGAAATATTAAACATAGCTAGCAACAACATATTAACCATCAGTGTCAGTATATTTGACAACATAAGCATGTTTAAAACATGAGAATAACTACAACATAAGAAAATCTATTATCTCTTATTGTACAATACATGATCTCAGTGAAAAGAAAGCAGACAAGGGTTATCATCCAATATGAAGTGTTGTGTATAACCCTAAATAGATATGCTACACGGTTGTCTTACATCTTTTATTATGCCTTGGGGAATTTGAATAGTACCATCCAAAGTCCAGCCGACCCCTGCGAAGGGCTATTTAATTTTGTACAAGATCTAGGAGTGTCGGTATGCTAAGATCTCTTCCCCTCAGTCAGTACGAGTAAAAAGGAAACGACGTATCAGTCAAAGCTTCCACCACAACGACATATAGTCAAGCTACTAACCAATAGTCCGCCCTTGGTACATGTCATGACACTAGAAACCAGGGTATACAAAACCCTCTAATCTGAGGTACAACCATAGTTGTCCTCAATCACATCAGATGTATGAGGCATGACCAAATCCATCCTCCACATCCTGTATTGTGGATGACAAGGATATATCCTCAACTTTCCACCCCCACATACTCAACAATATGCACTCTGAGTTTGCCTTAGGAATACTCGTTTCACCATCCAACAACTTCTGACACTAAAGATGGCTCTACGTCACATGGCACTACATGATTAGAGTTGCACTTGATTAGTTATGCCAATTGGGTGAATCAAGGCTTCATCAAACAAGTGGACATACAAACCCTAATTCACTTCTAGCAAGCATATAAATGTCACAGCTTTTAAAAGATATAAAATGTGTGGAACATAATTTCTCATCTCATCATCACATGGTACTATTCACTTTCCATTCATGAGACCACACTAGTCATCATACTATTACAAGATATAAATCCTTTTCACAATATCTATCAACCCTTATCAACATAAGAGGATTACACCTCATTTAGGGCTCAACCATGCCCAAAGGTCATTAAGACCATCATACTATCACATGATATAAATCCTTTTCACAATATAATAGGGTATCAACCCTTATTAACACAAAAGGATTACACCTCATTTTGGGATCAACCATGCCCAAAGGTCATTAAAGCCATCATACTATTCCCTGTAAGATCATCATTATCTTTGCACACCTTATAACAAGGCTCAACAACATCACTTACGTATAATACACCGGATCAACACAATATTGCATTAATGAGCTAGGAGATATTCATAAACAATCATAAAAGGGTTATATTAACATTAAGAACATTCCTTTATTACATAAACATGCAAGGAATCTTGATATGACTAACCCTCATACACATGTTTAGCATAAGAAAGTATCAACCATGTGGCTATGATAACCACCAATTAACATATTAAGGTTATGATCATTTTAAGGAGGTTATTCCACCATAATTCCATCATATAAGAATGTTAAACCTGAATACTCATCTTTATCTATTTGCATTAGAGTTAGGTTCAACAAGATAAATTATATTAATGTTACTAATCATCACTTATACCCAAACCATAACTCACGTCATCGCCATTGGATCATGGATGCATAAGGTGAAGCATCACCATCACATTCCATACTATTCTCAAGTATGAACCCACACATAAATCAAGGTGTAACCATTGAGTTATAGCAAACTAGTGTTTCAACAATAGTAATAGAGTACTCCATGATTGTATTAGTCATTGAAGGACTATTCATACCCAATTACCATCATTTAGTTATATTAAAGCTAGGTATAACAAGTTATACCTCATTAGGGTTACCCATTAATTCATTATGGTGATTATAAATCATAATCATACGAGGGAAAGGGTAACACTACAAGTTTAAGGCATTGAACCATCAAATTCTCATCATTATAATCATAACATTACATTACACACTTCACCCAAAACAATGGGAATATTGAGGCATCAACTTCTAACAATCAAATGTTGAAAAGGTAAAGCCATTGGTAATTTACATAAGTAAACACCATGAATGAATCATATATAATGTTATTTAGTTCTGATATATAAAAGTCACCATTTAACCCTAGACATCCTTTGATGAACAACAATAAGGATTCTATTGAGAGTATGGTAAAACCCACAATCGACTGTTCATTTAAAACAAGCCATCCATTATCAATAACTAAGCTCCTTAAGTTGATCATATAAAGGAAACCATCTAAATCAAATTATTAGGACCAACATATTGCATTATCCATCATTCCACTTTATTGGAGAAATAAACACTAGATCTTGATCATTGGGTCAAGTTCATATGTTAAAACCATCAATTACAGTATAGGTCCGACCATTGCATCAAGTGACCTAAGAAACCATTGGTCTAAGGCTTAATTGATGCTACAACTATATGACTAACTCACCATAGGTTGTGGAGAGTTGATGCACCATCATTAGTGATCATTAAGTCACCATAGGTTGTTGGATCAGCACTATATTTATTAATCAACATCAAATATTAAGCTAATGTCATCATTGATTGATAACATCAGTAGGGTACTTAATGGTTGATCATTAAACTTCTGATTGATCCAAAACCTGACCTAAGGGGGTGACCATAGGTTGTCACCATCATATGAAACCTTTGATCCCGACCATCAGTTGTCGTGATGACAACACCATAGGGTTGTTGCAATGGTACCATCATTGGGTCATGGGTTTATAGAAGAAATCGGCTTAAAACCCTAAAATTGATCATTGTTTGATAGGTTCTTAGCACCATAGGTTGTCCAACCAACATGATCCAAGTCATAGTATACCTTAGGAATAACATACACATGATCACAGGTTCATCTAGAACTGAAATCAGAATAGGAAATATTATAAAAATCAAAATCCAAGTCAAGCATAGCTTTTTAGTGCATGTATCATCATTTTCAAGCAAGAACATGAGCTAGAAAGCTTATGGTAAGCAATAAACGTGGAGCAAGTTATAAAACTTGCCTCTAATTAGAAGATAAACTCCCAAACATAAGAAAATACGGGTAGGTAGGGTAGGAAATCCAAGCATAAGTTGTAAACTCATCCATCTAGCACCTTTCTTCATCAAATGAGCAAACCCTAAGCATAAGGAGCAAGAAAGGTAGGGTTTTAGAGCTTTAGAGCAATTTATACCATAGAACAACAAGGTTTTGACCTGGAGAAAGGTAGGAGGAAGGATAACAAAGAAATAAACGGAGGAAAGAAGGGGATTCTTACCCTTTTAGGTCAAGATCACTAGAAGGAAGCTTTTTAAACCCTAAAAGGAAGTCAATTGCAACCCTAGATTCTTTTTCCAAGAAGATCCCCTCTTTCTTCTTCCTTGGTAAATTGTAGAAAAGTCCAAAATGTCCATAAAATTGCATAACTTGCTCAAACAATGTCCAAATTGTACCAAATTTGAAACTTAAGCTTGTATTATGATTTCAAAGCATATCAAAAGGTTATATTAGGGTTATAAGAATTTAATTATGATAATTAATCTTGTTCAACACTTTAAGCAAGGTTAGGGGTCTCACAACCATAAACCCCTAATAGGGATTTCTCCCTCAAAATCCAAGGTACACATAGATGGACACTTATCATGCACGTCATCCTCAATATTACTCATGGTTACTTCCATATTATGGTAGTGTCACACTTCTCTTATATAGGTCATGTTCATCTCTTTTAATTCATACATATCTTATCTTGGGTCAACACAAAAACCCCCACATAAGAAGACATTTGCAAATATGGAACATAGAAACGTGTTGTGCCACCTGTACAAATCTAATAGAAGCTTTCAACTTTAAATTCTAGATATCATCCTAAAATTATATCTATTGTATCAACAAACCATCTATCCTTTATAGTGGTCTTGCCCAGCTATCACTAGACCATACACAACATTATAGTCACTTTTGTTTTTCCTTCCAAACAACATTTATAGGATCATCATCAACTCTCTCTCTCTATCTATATCTCTCTATCTCTCTATCTCTCTCTCTACAGGAGAGGAATACTTGGAATGTTCATTTAATAAACATCTCCAACCTTCACATATTTCTCATACTATTGATACATCTTGGATACTAGGATTCATTACCTTAGTATCCACCTCATGTGCTATAAGGAACTCACATCATTATCTCATCCACTTTTACCAACATAACAAATATCAAGACATATAAGACGAGTCTTCCTAATTATTGGAAGGCTCAAAAGAAAAATCGCCACAAACTTTATGATCTTGGAACCACAGTCCAAACAACCTTATGCTATAATAAGCTATTCACCCTCATGTTTACATCTAACCCACACATACCAAGTGACAATGATCCACTTGAAAGTTGTGCCCTAGAAATAAAATACACAAAGGGAAACACACTTCCCACATCATTGCAACATAGTCCAAGGGTCACTAGCAAAAAGGTAAGTAATTCTATTTTCATTATGCAGGTTACAACTTCTTGTGTATCATTTTACCTTTTTCATTTTGGGTTCGTTGCCATTAGGATAGGATTCATCATGATTAACATATCTCATTACTCCTTCCTTCATGAATATTTATCACATTTGGGTATGTTCTCTTAGTTTATTATGTTTTTCAACAATTTATCAAATGGTAAATCATCGTATTCCACATTTTCTTCATTAAATAGGGATCATCACCCTTAATTTCTTTCACATGCCATGCTGATTTTACATTAATACTTTCTTACACACATAGGTTGGTCTAAGATTAACTCAGGTTCCACCTTATTCATTTGTCATTGTTCCAATTTATCTTCTCATTTCAAGCTCATCATAGGAGTTTTCTCCATCTTATGTGGATTTAATACCTTGAATCACTTTATAAGCATAGACATATCTATCTTTTACTTTATAATATTATTGAATTACATCTTCAATAACTCCTTTATTGCTATTTGTATTCAGATTTAGATTTCATGGTGTTGTATCTTTCTCTTATAGTTACCAACAATTCAAGTTTTGATAGTTAATGATGTAATTCTCATATTCTCTTGAGGTAATATTGAGTTATCTGCACCATGATTTTTGATTCATTATGCTCTTTAGATTTTTTCAAAATGACTACTTGATCAGAGTAATAAAAAAAATAACAATTTAAAAGTTCTATACTTACCTTTTCTTCAATAATTGAATACCTGGTCAGGGCACCCAAGTATTGAGATTAGGCAGTATGCACCATGTTTTTGTGTCATGTTCTTAACTTAGACGTCATCCTAGTCCTAAGTCCTAAGTCCTACTGTCCCTATAGACTCAGTGAACCTAAAGCTCTGATACCAACTTGTGAGACCCGTTACACTGATCAAGATTACTCAAAACATAAAACACAATCAACCACTAATTAATCACATACCCAAAAATTTGGGTAAATTAAAACCGATTTCAACATCAACACCCGCTTAGAAACATTTGCATAAGAGCCCAAACATCTTTCTTGTATCCATACTATGCCAAGAATTCTATACAAATTATTTAATCACCTTAGCCTCAACATATATACACAGGAAAACAATATTCATATATGCCTCACAGACAAACATTAATATGCTAATAAAAGTCTGATTCATTTGAAACACCATATACAACTTTTCCTTCCCAAATCTAAGAGTAAAGGGATGACTCTAGGACACACTAGACATATAATCAACTTTATCAAATATTCATTACTATAGCTCCTCTTATATGCCACATGTTTGTTTTTGTCACTTCAGATTACCTAAAAAAATGTGGCGAACCACAAGGTGAGACCCATGTCCCAGCAAGAGATATAACCTCCAACAATGCTTATTGATTACAACATTTTAAATAGTAGATAACTAAGCAGTTGGAGTATTTCATAATCAATTGAATAGATTGAAAAATTCAAGCATGCTAAACAGACTAATAAATTAATCTTAGCAACTAGTATGATCATCAATGCATATATCGATAGCAAATAAAGCCATTTCTTTGGATAGATATCTACTAAAATATCATCAAATTGGATCTAATAACAATCATTATCATTAATCTGACTATCATCATATTCCTTGCTAACAGTATAAGCAATCTAGTAGCATAAGAATCCCTGACATCATGAATATGTCTAGTAAGATAACATGGATATCAATATTTCCATCTCAAATAAAGGGAACAAATCTATATCATAAGTAGAACTCACATCATAATATAATGAATAACATAGGCATGATTAGCAGTTTAAGCATTCCTAATTACATAGGCATGGCTAGCAATATTAAACATAGCTAGCAGCAACATCTTAACCATCAGTGTCAGTATATTTGACAATATAAGCATGTTTACAACATGAGCATAACTACAACATAAGCATATATATTATCTCTTATTATGCTATACATGATCTCAGTGAAAAGAAAGCAAATAAGGGTTACATCCAATATGAAGCATTGTGTATAACCCCAAACAGATATGCTACACGGCTATCTTACATCTTTTATTATGCCCTGGGGAATTTGAATCGTACCATCCAAAGTCCAACCGACCCCTATGAAGGGCTATTTGGTTCAGTACAAGATCTAGGTGTGCCGGTATCCTAAGATCTCTTCCCCTCAGTTAGTACAAGTAAAAAGGCAGTGATGTATTAGTCAAAGCTACCACCACAGTGACATATAGTCAAGATGTTAACCACTAGTCTGCCCTTGGGAAAGGTCACAACACTAGAAACCAGGGTATACAAAACCCTCTAATCCGAGGTACAACCGTAGTTGTCCTCAATCACATCAGATGTATGAGCCATGACCATAGCCATCCTCCACAACCTACATTGTGGATGACAAGGATATATTCTCAACTTGCCACCGAAACATACTCAACATGTTGCGCTCTGAGTTTCCCTTAGGAATACTCGTTTCACCATCCAGCGACTTCTGACACTGAAGATGGCTCTACGGCACAGGGTCGTACATTATTAGAGTTGGACTTGATTAGTTATGCCAATTGGGTGAATTAAGGCTACATCAAACAAGTGGACATCAAACCCTAATTCACTTCTAGCAAGCATATAAATATCACAACTTTTAAAAGATATAAAATGTGTGGATCATAATTTCTCATCTCATCATCACATGGTACTATTCACTTCCCATTCATGAGACCACACTAGTCATCATACTATCACAAGATATAAATCCTTTTCACAATATCATAGGGTATCAACCCTTATCAACACAAGAGGATTACACCTCATTCGGGGCTCAACCATGCCCAAAGGTCATTAAGACCATCATACTATCACATGATATAAATCCTTTTCACAATATCACAGGGTATCAACCCTTATTAACACAAGAGGATTACACCTCATTCATGGCTCAACCATGCCTAAAGATCATTAAGATCATCATCCTATTCCCTGCAAGTTCATCATTATCTTTGCATGCCTTATAACAAGGCTCAACAACATCACTTACATATAATACACTAGATCTACACAATATTGCATTAATGATCTAGGAGATATTCATAAACAATCATAGCAGGGTTATATTAACATTAAGAACATTCCTTTATTACATCAACATGCAAGGAATCTATATATGATTAACCCTCATCATATTCATAATGGATATGTTTAGAATAATAAAGTATCAACCATGTGGCTATGATAACCACCAATTAACATATTAAGGTTATGATCATATTAAGGAGGTTATTCCACCATCATTCCATCATATAAGAATGTTAAACATGAATACTCATCTTTATCTATTTGCATTAGAGTTAGGTTCAACAAGATAAATTATATTAATGTTACTAATCAACACTTATACCCAAACCTAACTCACGACATCCCCATTGGATCATGGATGCATAAGGTGAAGCATCACCATCACATTCCATACTGTTCTCAAGTATGAACCCACACATAAATCAAGGTGTAACCATCTAGTTATAGCATACTAGGTTTCAATAGTAGTAAAAAAGTACTCCATGATTGTATTAGTCATTCAAGGACCATTCATACCCAATTACCATCATTTAGTTATATTAAAGCTAGGTATAACAAGCTATACCTCATTAGGGTTACCCATTAATTCATTATGGTGATTACAAATCATAATCATATGAGGGCAAGGGTAACACTACAAGTTTAAAGTATTAAACCATCAAATTCTCATCATTAGAATCATAACATTACACTACATGCTTCACCCAAAATAATGGGAATATTGAGGCATCAACTTCGAACCATGAAATGTTGAAAAGGTAAAGCCATTGGTCATTTACATATGTAAACACCTTGAATGAATCATCTATAATGTTATTGAGTTGTGATCTATAAAAGTCACCATTTAACCCTAGACATCCTTTTATTAACAACAATAAGGGTTCTGTTGAGAGTACGGTAAAACCCACAATCGACTGTTCATTTAAAACAAGCCATCCATTGTCCACAAGTAAGCTCCTTAAGTTGATCTTATAATGGAAACCATCTAAATCAGATTATTAGGACCAAAATATTACATTAGCCATAATTCCACTTTATTGGAGGAATAAACATTATATCTCTTAATCATTGGGCCAAGTTCATGTGTTAAAACCATCAATTACAGTATAGGTCCGACCATTGCATCAAGTGACCTAAGAAACCATTGGTCTAAGGCTGAATTGATGCTCCAACTATATGATTAATTCACCATAGGTTGTGGAGACATGATCCACCATCATTAGTGACCATTAATTCACCATAGGTTGTTAGATCAGCACTATATTCATTAATCATCATCAAATATTAAGCTAATGTCATCATTGATTGATAACATTAGTAGGGTACTTAATGGTTGATCATCAAACTTCTAATTGATCCAAAACCTGGCCTAAGGGGGTGACCATAGGTTGTCACCATCATCTGACACCTTTGATCTCAACCATCAGTTGTCATGATGACAACACCATAGGGTTGTTGCAATGGTACCATCATGGGGTCATGGGTTTATAGAAGAAATCAGCTTAAAACCCTAAAATTGACCATTGATTGATAGGTGCTTAGCACCATAGGTTGTCCAACCAACCTGATTCAAGTCATATTATACCTTGTGAATAACTTACACATGATCACAGGTTCATCTAGAACTGAAATCAGAACAAGCAATATTATAAAAATTGAAATCCAAGTCAAGCATAGCTTTTTAGTGCATGGATCATCATTTTCAAGCAAGAACATGAGCTAGAAAGCTTATGGTAAGCAATAAACGTGGAGCAAGTTATAAAACTTGCCTCTAATTAGAAGATAAACTCCCAAACAGAAGAAAACATGAGTAGGTAGGGTAGGAAATCCAAGCATAAGTTGTGAACTCATCCATCTAGCACCTTTCTTCATCAAATGAGCAAACCCTAAGCATAATGAGCAAGAAAGGTAGGGTTTTATAGCTTTAGAGCATTTTCTACCATGGAACAACAAGGTTTCGACCCCGAGGAAGGTAGGAGGAAGTATAAAAAGGAAATAAACATAGGAAAGAAGGGGATTCTTACTCTTTTAGGTCAAGATCACTAGAAGGAATATTTTTAAACCCTAAAAGGAAGTCAATTGCAACCCTAGATTCTTTTTCCAAGAAGATCCCATCTTTCTTCTTCCTTGGATAGGAAAGTCACAGCAACACAGAGGGAGAACGAGGTTGGTTGAAGGAGGGAAGTGGTGGAGATAAAATGGCTCATTTGGGTGCTTAGGGATAAGTATATGAAACTTTAAGATAAATAAAAAGAAAAAGTTGAAGTTCTAGTATCTTTCCATGTGTCCATGGCCTTAAACTATTAAGAATATACAAGCACACACACAAGCATCTCCCCCACTGTATATATAGACCTGCTTAGCTTTCCTTTGTTGAATTTCCAAGCCATTCAAATAATTCATTAGTTGATAGCTACTAAAGGTAGCTCATCGATGAAGGGGTATTAGTTGATAGCTACTAATGGTAGCTCATCCATGAAGGGGTAAACCCTAAAATACCCTTGAGGAAAACACCTTCAAACCAAGGTTTAAATAGGCGCCCCATGGATAAAAAATCTCAAGAATGATGAGATAATATCCAAGGAACATAATGCAAGTGATAAATTGCAAATAAACCTCTCAATTGGATAAATTGCAGAAGAGTCCAAAATGTGCATAAAATTGCATAACTTGCTCAAACAGTGTCCAAATTGGACCAAATTTGAAAATTAAGCTTGTATTATAATTTTAGATCATATCACAAGGTTATATTAGGGTTATAAGAATTTAATTATGATAATTAAGCTTGTTCAAAACTTTAAGCAATGTTAGGGGTCTCACATTTATGACAAGTTTCTACCGATATATCTGATTTGCTACAAGTAAGAATCCCTAGGTATGGCATGAAAGAACTAAAATTCTTTCCAGTAGGATATCCTACATGATCAAACTCAAGGACCAGCTTCGGTCGTTTACCCCTTCGCTCTACTAACTTGTTCGTCATGGTGATGTCTATTACTTTTTCATGCTCACAATGCTACTCAACAAGCTCAACAAGATCCTCAGGGAGCACATCCTCGTACTAAAATTGACAAGAAACACATATAAGCCATAAAAATGTAATTTATTAATGTGAAACAAAATACAAAAATATGAAAAGATAGACATTCTAAAATGCATATATATGTAATACAATAGTACAACTTACGCCTGTTTCATCCTCATGGTGCACATTTTCATGGTGCTCATCCTCATGGTAATCATCATCATGATCATCATACTCATGGTCAGGAATCATCTAAAAATGTTATATAAAAATAGTCAAATAATGAAATATAAGTGATAACAAATGTAAAATGCACATCTAACATCTAAAACAATAAAAACATACCTATAATATTGATTGGATCTGGGATCAATTGACATTCCTTCTGTGTGATCTCCATGCATATAGAAGTCAATGTCATATTCAACATTTGGTGTTGGAAAGCAAAGTGAGAATAGTCTAGAGTCATCATACTTGTCATAGTACTCTTCTTCATGTATATGATCTGCAATGAACTACCTTTTACCATGAAGAACAACTGACCATTTTTCATTTGCAAGATAATTTATATAAACTAATTGCTTTTCCTGTGATGCCATTATGAATGGTTTACCCCTCTCACCAATCTTTTCAAAATTCACTAATGTGGAATCCAATTCATCCACTACAACTCCTTTGGTGTTATCAACCCAATTACACCTAAAGACTGGAACTCTAAAATCTATGTAGTAAAACTCTCATATGTCTTCAATGATATCGTAGTATGACATTTTAGCTTCACATGGACTCTTACCGTTTGCACTAGAAAAATACAATGAAGATGCTTGAAGGGTGACCCCACTATTTTGGATGACACTCTTATCATCTTGATGTTTTGTGTAATATGAAAATCCATTTATGTTAAACCCATCATAAGAGATAACATTTATTTTTAGTTTAAAGGTGAGGCATTTGAAACTTTCAACAACATTATTTGGTGTTTAAGATAATTGATAGAAGATTTTATCTTCAAACCACCTAATGAATGTCTTATTATGCTCTCTAGAAAGCCACATTGAATTGGATCGAGGATATTTTTTCATGATGAATTTGGTATGTTTGGTGATATAAATACTCACTTCATCAATGTTGTGTAAAACATACAAGTGTGCTTACCGCCACAGCTCACAACATATTATTTTCACTTGTGCTCCTAAATTCCCTTTGCTGGAATAGTCCTAAATATTCTTATCATTTCTAAGATCTTCATTACAACTCAAAAAGTCATTGAAAAAGTCCATAACCTCCTTAGCGACATAACCCTCAATAACACTCCCTTCAAACTGATAACAGTTTTGAACATCACCTATAAAAGCACTCATGTACCATTCAAAAGGATACATCCAATCTCAAGAAAGTAGGTCCCAACATTTTCACTTCCCTAGTCAAATGGCCAACAAGATGTACCATGATATCAAAGAATGAAGGAGGAAAATACATCTCAAGATGCACATGGTAAAGAACATTTATCTTTGCAACTTATTTTTTTTGGTCTCCCAAAGCGTGTGCCTCCCTTTTTTTGATTTTTTGAAAAGCTACAGAAAGAAACAAAGCAAGAAAAGCTATAACAGCTAACAACAGACAAACAGCTAGCTATCTGTACAAACTAAGTAAAGCTATCTATATCTTTCTTCACTTTACTCCAAAGCTGCGAACCTGGACAATCCAGATTTAAGAAAGTCCTTAGGTTCCTTTTAGTCCAGAGCGCATTCACAGTTAGAAGAATGCAAGTATTACTCTTCCTGTCAGTAAAAGAAGAAAACTCCTGAATCGAATTCGGCACCTTAGGAATAAGATTCTCCAAAACAGCTTCCTTCCAAACTCTCTCCGCATAAACGCAAGAGACAAAAATGTGCTCCATATCTTCTATACACTCTCTACATAACTCACATCTCGAAGCTAAGCTGAACCCTCGATTCTTCATATGATCATGTGTAAGCAGCTTCCCAAGCATCAGCCTCCACGCAAGAAACTGACATCTAGCTGGAGCTTTAGACGCCCAAACCCATTTATACCAGCTAACAGATACATGCTTTTCATGCATAACATTCCAGAACTCTCTAATTTTTGTAGGAGTCCCTCTATCAAGCAACAACTTCCCTTCAAGATTACTCACAACTGGAACATAAGAACGCATAGAATCAACAATCCTATTCCAGTGTCTAGATCTGCTACCTTTCCAATCCCCTACAACAATAAGGCAGCTAAACTTAGCAAACTTCCCTTTCCCCAGCTTCAAAATGTCTCTCTTATCAGTAATATCATCAAGGAACATCCCTTCAGAGACCTAAGGTTCTCTCCAAATAAAAGTAGATAACCCTGCTTCAACAGAGACTCTTCTTATAATCATATCCCGTGTTCTAAGAATATGTCTCCACATCCAGGAAGGATTGGATGAGCATCCAACTCTCCAAACAGAATCCTCCTTAATATATCTAGCATGAATCCATCGCACCCACATAGAGTCCTTTTGAGCAATACTCCAGAGATTTTTAACAGAACAAGCCACACTAACATCAGTTGTATGTTTAATGCCTAACCCTCCTTCCTCTTTAGGCCTGCAAATGTCATCCCAAGCAACAGTATGTGTGGTACTTTCAAAAGAAGCTCCTCCCCATAAGAAATTACGACAGAGAGTATCAATTTCATCAGAGACAGCTTTAGGAAGAGGAAAGGAAGAAGCCCAATAAAGATGAAAGGAAGCAAGAGTAGACTTAATTAACTCCAGCCTACCCGCATAAGAAAGATGAACACCTTTCCAGCCTTCTAATCTGTGCTTAATCCTGTCAATAATGGGTGAACAAAGAGATCTAGTCAGCTTCTTTGTAAACAAAGGCAACCCCAGATATTTAAGAGGAAGCTTGCCAATCTTAATATTCAAATTCGAAGACTCAACCAGCAACTCAGCAGCAGGATTACAAATAACAACGCTTTTATCTAAGCTGATGCTCAAACCCGAGACACGGCTGAACTCATCAATCACTTTACTCACACCTTTAATTGAGTTAATATCAGCTTCCGAAAAGATCACCATATCATCAGCAAAGATCGCATGTGAAACAGCAAAATCATGAGCTCCACTAATTGGCACAAGATTTCTCTTCTCATCATTATAATTCATGATGCTAGTGAACCCTTCCATGGCTAACACAAATAAGTAAGGGGCGAGGGGATCCCCTTGCCTAATGCCTCTAGCTGGTTTAAAGACATCTCCAGGGCATCCATTAATCAGAACTTGCATGCTAGTAGAATTCAAGAATAAATCAATCCAGTGTATAAAGCAAAAAGGAAAGTTCATACTAGCCAGAATCTTGTTCAGATACGACCAATCAACAGTATCATATGCCTTCATGATATCAGCTTTGATACACATCTTAGGCTTAGAACTCTTGAAGATATTATTGACCACCTCATTAACAAGAAGAGTAGAATCACTAATCGACCTTCCTTTGATGAAGGCTGACTGACTAGAACTAATAAGACTAGGCATAATAGGCTGAAGTCTATTAGTAATAATCTTGGAGATAATCTTGTAAAGCACGTTGCATAAAGATATGGGCCTCCATTCCCTAACACAAGAAGGACTCTTCTCTTTTGGAATAAGAGCAATGTGAGTTCTACTAATTTCACCAAGAATCTTCCCACTTTCAAATAAATTGAGCACAACCTTAGAAACAGCCCCCTTGATGATAGGCCAACACACTTTGAAGAAATGGTAATTAAAACCATCGGGACCAAGGGCTTTGTCCCCATTAGAATTTTTAATAACAGAATCAATCTCCTCTTGAGTAACAATAGCACATAACGACTCAAACTGGTCTCTGGTTAATTTAGGGAAGACCCAATTATCATTCCAACCATCCTCATCCTTATAAGATTCCGAGAAGAGGTTCTTGTAGAAGCTAGTAACATGATCTTTAATAACATCTTCATCAGTACTCATAACACCATCAATCATCATACTTCTCAAACTATTTCTCTGTCTTCTATTCTTGAGAGACGAATAAAAGAACTTGGAATTCCTATCTCCAAGCTTCAACCATTGAACTCTGGACTTTTGTCTAACCAGAGACTCCTCAGCATCATAGGCTTCAATAGCTAGCTTCCTTTTCTCTTTAGCAATCTGCTGTAGACCCTCATCACCAGGATTAGCATCAACCATGTTCTGAGCTCTACACGCCTCAGCTTCAAGGATCATCCTATTCTCATAGATATCCCCAACATCCTTCTTGTTCCACTTACATAGGTCCTTTTTAAGCCTCCTCAGTTTTTCACAAACTCTGAACATCGGACAGCCACTAATATCCTCCTTCCAACTGTCTTTGACGACATCCAAGAAACCAGGGTAAGACGTCCAAGCATTGATAAACTTAAAAGGCGTCTTCTTCTTATAGTCATTCCCATCCAGCTGAACAAAAATGATGCGATGATCACTATGAATAGAGGCAGTATCATCCCCCAAAGACGAGGAAACACATCAATAATCCCTTGATTATAGAACACTCTATCTATTCTAGACATAATAAGCTTTGTGCCTTCCTGCCTATTATCCCAAGTATAGAGAGAGCCAGAGAGAGTAGCTTCAGTAAGACTAGCAGCATTAACAAAATCATTGAAGAAAGCCATGGAGCTATAAGACGGCTCAGCAGGACCATATCTATCAGCAGAAAACCTAACACAGTTGAAATCTCCAGCAATGAACCAAGGAGCTTCACCAATAGAGCTATGAATACTCACAAGCTTTGCCCAGATAGCATTCCTTTTAGCTTCTGGATTATGTGCATAGATCGCCGTTAGAAAGAAAGAAAGCCCGTCATAGGAAATGTGACAGTGCACAAACTGATCATCAATTATCACTGGATCAATACAGATATCATCTCGATTCCACATAATAACAACTCTCCCCAACGGATGAGCGTCATGATTAGAAATCCACTTTGCATGAGGCCACACCCTATTGACAGCCTTAATGATTTTCCTTCTTCTAACTTTCGTTTCAAGCAAACAGACAATAGAAGAATCAAGCTTACAAATAGCTTCCTTCACAGCATCCTGACACCCGCTTTTGTTGAGCCCGCGGACGTTCCATGCCATAATCGAAAGGCTATCAACCATTTGAGATCGCATCTGGAATCCCGCCAGCTACGGTACCTTCAGGTTCATCAGAGAACTCAAGAACACGAAAACTATTAGGGGAAACCGAAATTCCAGTAGCCTTCTGCTGCGGAATTTTTGCCGCATTCCTTGGGGGATGACCATCCCTCCTGGTAGATTTATGAGACCAAGTGCTCACAGGAGTAATAGGAACAGGTTGTCCTTGAAAACGAGGTGTAGCCGAATTAACCAGTGAATTAGAAGTTCCTTCCAGTTGAACAGAGGATGACACCGGCGACTGTGTCACCGGAATTCCATCAAGCACTTCCGCTACCTGCACAGGAGAAATCACTGATGCCTCATTCACAGCCTGGTTGCCCATAGGACAATCATAGAACGTTTCCGCAGAGCTTTGGCTATCAGCTTTCGCCTTCTCAATCAAAACCTGCTTCCGCTTTGGAACTTGAGTAGCTTTAACACAGTCCCCTTCGCCATGTCCAAAAGTGCCACAACACTTGCACAACGCCGGGATCCATTCATACTCAATCCGCACCACATCCTTGACACCATCATCACTAATGAGTGTCATCTCTGAAGGAAAAGTCGACGTAGCAGGAATTAGAACTTGAATCCGGGCAAAGTCCAACCTCTTAAGTTTCCTAGTATAGAAGTCTGGCCGGAGAGGAGTTCCTACAAAGCTTCCAATCATACCAAAGACCTCTTCATCCCAAAGCTCCAAAGGCAAGTCATAAAGCTTCCAATCATACCAAAGACCTCTTCATCCCAAAGCTCCAAAGGCAAGTCATAGACACGAATCCACACCGGGACCTCAGTTAATTTCAGTTTCTCCAAGGGCTCCCCCCTTTGCCATTTGTTCAGGATAAGTGGCTTACCCGCAACATACCAAGGGCCCCGTTCAATAGCTGTCCTCATATCTTCCGGATCTGAAAATCTGATGACAAAGTAATCGTTTCCTCTTGATAGAATCTCAATCTCCCCCTTGACTTTCCAGATCATGGATAGGTGTCGATGCAGAGTGGGCCAGTGCGGCTTCAAACCAACGATATAGCTAGCCACTGTGTTCGACCACTTAGATGCATTCCATTCTGCAATGGATTTGGAATACCGAACAGCTCCGTCCACTACCTCCAGTTGACAGGGTTTGAGAATAGAATCATCGTCCTGCTTGGTTTCAAATAGATCCTTCCACGACTTCATTCCTGCTGCTACTGGAACCTGTTGATTCCTCCAGATCTGGTTCTTCTATTGTTGGTGAAGCGTCTGAGGATTTGGAGGCACTGCAATAGGACTCACGACGGTGCTCTTTGCCGCAGCAGGTGTCGGTGGTTCGCCGGTGTCACCCTTGTCGCCCCCCCCCCCCCGATCGCCACCCAGATCACAGAGCATGTTTTAGATTTCTTTTTGCAACTTATTGAGATTCTCACAATCAATAACTTTGATGCACAGAGTGTTGAAGAAGAAGAAAAGTCTAGTGATTGTAAACCTTACATGCTTCGGCAGTATAGATCAAATTGTCATGGGTTTTGTTTCATTAGAGTGTAACAATCATGAGATTTAAGACTTATTATATTTCGTTCCTTCAATACCAATCTATAGATATTGGAAGAGTATCCATGTGGTACCTTAACATTAAGAAAACACTCACAAAAAGTTTTCTTCTCCTTTGTAGACAAAGTGTAACAAGTAGGAGGTAAATATGTTTTTGGATCACTAGTAACTTTTGTTGTTAATTCTTTCCTTATGCCACATTTGATGTAGCTTGATTCTGGATTATATGCCATCTTTAGACTTACCTGGTATATTCAATAGAGTACCAATGCCACTATCACAAATATTTTTCTCAACATGTTTGACATTGATACAATGTCTAACAGCCAAAGAACTCCAATAAGGAAGATATCAAAATATTGACCTCTTCTTATATAAATATTTGTCACTTTGTGTGAGAGTAGTACATTATGATATCTTACTAAATGCATTGACAAAGTCTTTACTCTTTCATTACAACCTCCTTTGATATAGGTTTAGTGGAACTCTATTCCTCATTCGATCCATTGAACGCTTTGTGCAACCTTTGGTAAGGATGAACTTTGAAAGAAACATTTAGTGACCAAGACATACAATCTTGCCACAATGTTTTAGTCGTATTGGATCAATGTTCTCTTCACATATAGGCCATGCTTCATATCCTTTGACGTTGTATCTAGACAAATTCCCATATGTTGGAAAGTCATTAATAGTGCAAAAGAACATAACATGCAAACAGAATGTCTCTCCACATGAAGCATCATATGTCTTCACACATTCTCCCCTGAGTTTCTTTAAGTCATCATTCAGAGGTTTAAGATAAATATTGATATCATTGCTAGGTTGTTTAGGGCCCGATATCAACAATGAAAATATGACATACTTATTTTTTGTACACAACTAGAGAGGAAGATTGTATATAATAATCATAACAGGCCAAGTGTTATGTTGGTTGTTCAATGTGCCATATGGATTCATCCCATTGGTACAAATCCCAAGTCTTAGATTCCCGACTTCTTCACCAAATTTGGGTTACAATAAAATAATCTTCTTCCATTATGGGGAATTAGAAGCATGGTGTCAGATTTCATCATTATTTTTCTTTGCCTCTACATGCCACCTTAAATTCCTTACATCCCTGGTATTGGCAAACAAGCATTAAAACTATGGTATTATAGGTAGAGACCACATCACCTTGGAAAGAGAGATATTTTTGAGCTTCCCCACATTTTATACCTTGACGCCCCACATTTTGGACAACATTTCAAGTTAACATAATCCTTTTGAAATAACACATAGTCATTCGGGCATCCATGTATCTTCTTAGCCTTCATTCCCATTGGGAACAAAAACTTCTTTAATTCATATGTTGAGAGTGGAAGTTTGCTTCCTTCAGGAAGAATTTCTTTCAACAAAGACAACAATGACATGAATATTTTGTCACTCCATCTATTGTTAGCCTTTAGAGTATACAATCTCAACTGAACGCTAAACTTCATAAACTTAGTACAACCTAAGTATAATGATCTCTCAACATCATGCATAATGTTTCTAAATAAGGAAGGTGGATTGGTGTGTTCTACCCCACAACTATCTAGCATTGCATCAACCATGTCTATCAGAATTGGGTCATTCACATCTACATCATCGTTGGCAATTTCTTCTTCAACATAAGTACTACTATCGACATCTACTTGTCTCATAGTATGAATCTCTTCATGTTAGTAGCATTTTGTATAGCCTTGTACAATCCCGTTGTACATGACATGACTTTTTATTTCATCAACAATGTTGACTTTCAAGTTGTTACTGCAATTTCTATATGGATAATAGAACTTATCCCTAGGTTGTTTCCTATGTTCCTATGCAAATCTTATAACTAATCAAGACCATTAATAAACTTTGGGTTGCAACAATTTGGAATGGACATTCACAATCTATCAATTATATGAGAAAATAGAAAACAAGTATTGGGGTTTAGGGTTTATAGATTAGGGTTTAGGGTTTACATATTAGGGTTTATCATTTAGGGTTCAGGGATAAGGGTTTATCGATTAGGGTTTAGGGTTTACAAATTAGGATTTAGTATTTATGGTTTACAAATTAGGGTTTAGGGTTCAGTAACGAATGTGTGTACCTCCTATCCCATTCTTGAACACCTAATCTCACTAGTAAGTTTGTAATGTTTAATTCAGTTTTTAAGAAACTTTCGACAGTATTTCCCCATATTTCTCCAAGTACATCAATATAGATGGGAAAATATCCTCCTACATACATACTTAGATAATAAATGGGGAAGTGCTGACAAAACATCTTGAAAACCAAATATACACTTTCATTCTAAGTGAGATTAAGTATTTGAGAATGGTCCCAAACCAGGGGCTATCCATGATTTACTCCTAATGATTAAATATCAGACGGGTTTCAAGGCCAACAACTATATGTCCAAATTATAGTTTACGATTCTATAACACCCTTGACCTAGTTTTATGCTTAATTGTAGTTATTTTGCATAATGAGATGTTTAAACCTTAATCTAAACTTGTGAGATGTCTTAATATCATGTGACATGATAATATTTTAATTTTGGTCCAATTTGGTTGATGTTTGAACTACCTATGCTATATAAGTGCTTATTTCAGACTAGTTTGCAATTTACCCATAAGTGAAGGTTATCTTACAAATTTTCACATGTAGAGAATGCTTCTTGTGCTTTATAATCATGAGAGAGAGGATTATATAATGGGGTGCCTTGTTTGAATCATGTGTGGTGATGTGACATCACATGGTGATTCTAGGGTTTCTAAGGTTTGCTTAGTTAATACGGTGATTGACTTAGGGTTTGGTGTTATGACCCCTACACCACTTTTGGTGAGGGTAGTGACCAAAACATAAGCTTTGGATGTGTAGTCTCGACTAAGACAACCCATAGGTGAGGATATTCGAGATAGATTGTCCTCTAGTATCTTGACCATGCACATATGTGACCTAGGGTTTTGACCTAGACATGTATAAGAATATGTCTCAACCGAGACAAGTAGTTGTAGGTGTCTCGACCGAGACAATTTCTATTTTTGCATGTGATTGGATGAAAGACCATCTCTTAGAAGGGCATGTGTCCCTAGGTGGTCTATTTTTTTGACAACTCAAAAATCTCTTACTTCCCTCCTCTTTTGGGTATATTACCCATCCTCTTCTGACATGAGAAAATTTTTTTGACCCTACACATCTTCTTCTTCTTTTGGATCGTCTTTGGAACTTTAGGAGCAAGAAAGGTCAGATCTTGAAGCTTGGGTGACTGATCTTTGTGCATGTTGAAGATATGGTGCTAGATCAACTCTTTGGTGGTGATTTCTTGGAGATTATTCTCTTGGTAAGTGATCTTCTTTATGTAACATTTTCTTTTCTAAAAACTCCACATTCATCTTCTTCTTCCTATGTGGCAGTAGACTGTGGACAATCCAAGGTGGCCTTTTTGAGAGAAAACTCCTCTTCACAAAGGCCTTAGATTGTGTTTTGACATGGTGGCAACTATTGAGAGGATGATTTCTTCTCTTTTCTCTTTTCTTTCTTGGTTCAACCTAGATCTATTTTCCCTCTTTCTTGAATTCCCTTCTGATCATGATTGTCTTCTTCTTGGAGGTGATCCTTTGACCAAAGAGGGAAGCTTGGTGGAAGCTTTTGAAGCTTGAGATCTTAGGAGATAGTTTCTCTTCAAAATAGTCGTGTTATATAACCTTTCTCCACATTTATTATTGGCATCTTAATCTTATTTATGTTGTTGTTCTGGATCTTAAAATATGATCTTTTTGGTAGAAAGAATGATAGTAGTCTAGGTTTTAAATCTTGTAGTGTTCTTGAAAGGATTGTTCCTATTATAAACCCTAAATCTATATACCTGATTTTGTTGAATATAGAAGATTTGGGTGTTCCTTGGTATCTTTATCCATGGAACTTTATACATCTATTTAGTGCATTTTAACAAGAAGTTTTGGACCTGGTTATGTGCATAACAATTTTGGTTTTCTATTTCTAAATATAACTCTTATGGTGACCTTCCATGATCATATTTTAGGGTGTATGAACACCTTGGAATAGGGTGTTGCTCACCCTATTGATGTTTGGTATTCCTAATTTGATTAGTTGTCTTTGTCTGGTTTGGATCTATTTTGGTGTTGAGCATAATGCTAACATAGGGTCGAGACAACCCTTGGTGTTTCCTTAGGTTGAAACCATGCATAGGTGGTTGTCTCAAACTCAAAAACCCTAAGGGATAATTGTTGCTCACTAGTTTGGTCATGACGTAGTGTTGTAGGTTGAGTCTCATCTTGAACGCGTCACGGGCGATACAAACCATGCACGCACTACAGACGATACAAGCCATGCATGCGTCGCGAGTGATATAATCCCTACACGTGTTGCAGGCCGAGAGAGAGAGAGAGAGAGAGAGAGGTTGCATGTGTTGCGGTCGAGATGTTGCATGCATCGCGGTCGAGACGTTGCACGTGTTGTGACTTTGCATGCGTTGCGGGTGAGACACACCCCTACATGCATTTTAGGCGAGAGGCATGTTGTACGTGTTGCAGGTTGTGATGCTATGAGTGAGTGAGCAATGTGATACACCTAGTTATGAGAAGTGATGACATATATGTGATATAGAGGGTTGAGACATCTATGTGTAGAGAATGGTTGTGACCATGTGAAAGTGTCACGGTTTTGACACTTGTGGGTGAAGGGTTGAGACATATAGGTTGCCGTGGTCATGACATGTGTGTTGATGGTGGTCGAGACCCATGTGTTCTGAGTGGTTGAGACACCTATACACATACATGCACATGATCAATACATAGTGCAATAGTTTACATAAAGTGATTTGATTAATTACGGCTAATCATAAATGATAAGTGTTTAACCCTAGTGTTTTCCAACATTATGGGATGATGTTGGAATTAGGGTTTAGTGGTTAAGGGCTGAAATGAAACCCTAATTGGATGCATATGAACCCTAACTCTAATCTTGTGATAATATGATGTATGAAACTCAAAGTATTTGTTATGTGATTGTGTTTTCTCTCCCATACTTGTATAACACTAACTTGTAGGTAAGATGAATATCATAGCTATGAGTATGCTATGTTGATCCCTATGTAATATAGGGTGGTAATTACGAGTAATGTTGAGGCATAGTGTGATATTGAAAGTCCAAGAGTTATATGAATTGGTCTATTGACCTAGGAAGTGCTTTGTGTATAAATTGAGGGATTCATATCCCATTATAATGTGATGATGAGATAAGTTCTCACTTTATACATTTTATATCTTCTGAAGTTGTATCTTTTCCTTAATTTTGTAAAGTTTGTTTATGGTTAATATATTGTAACTTGATTGATGCATTAAAAGATACCCAATTGGAATATCTAATCAAGTGAAACCCTAATCATGTAGTTTCCTTTGCCAAAGATCCATCTTCAGTGTTAGTATCTAGCTGGATAATGAAACGAATAACTCCTATGGGAAACTCAAAATGCATATTATTGAATATGCGGGGTATCATTGGAGGTAACTCCATGTACCCTTAAATTTTTGTTCTAGTGGTATAATACTTTGTTGTAGAATGATAAAGTGTGGGTTTGTTCTCTAGTATTGTGCCATGTACCATGGCAGACTAGTTTTTTATAGGACCATATCATTGACTATGAGTTGTTGTCTCTACAGGACTTTAGCTTTGACTATAAGTTGTTATCTAGCATTTGACTGTTATGTCACTGCATTGTAGACTTGAATTGACCAAGTAGTGTTGGTGATGATCATGGAGTCTGACTCTTCCATTGATCTTGTATGGTATTGATATTGACTTAGCAGTAGTTAGTTGGATTTGAGTGCTACGCCTCAAATCCTTAGGGCATAATAATAGAAGTGATAATACAACCACGTAGTATATTTGTCGAGGGCCAATATGAATCACATTGGATGACACCATGCATTATTTCTTGTATTGTTTAGTTTATAACAGTTATACATGCTCTTCATATTCCTTTTATAAGAATGAATTGTTCTTCTACTCAGTTGCAAGTACTTAAACTACTTAACCATTATTTACTGCTTTACTTACCTGCTCTAGTATCTTGCCATGCTTATAATAGATGTTGGTGAATAGTTGTATCTCTCGCTGAGACGTTGGCCTCACTCTGTCGGTTCCTAAACTTTTTAGGTGGTCATGAATGAGGAGGTCAAGATCACGGTGTAGGTGTAGAGCAACAGGGAAATCAGTAGCTATCAAAAGGTTGGATATGCTACTCGTTAGAATCTTATAGTAGAGTCCTATGTGTCATCCCATGTACTCTTAGATCTTTGGGGAGATTTTTTTGTTTTGTATATCGACACTTTGATTTTGGCTTTGGGGCATGGCATGTACATATAAACAGGTTGTAAAATGTAACAGTTATGGATTATTAGCCTATGAACATATCATGTAGCATCTTTTGGTATAAATAGAATACAGATGGCTGTTTTGAAGGCTTGTTAATGAAATAATTCCGCTTGAGATATTACCTTGCAAATGGTTTTAATTTACCCTATTTTGTGGTAATATTTCTATTAGTGATAATTCCACATTTTGTTTTGAGTAATCTCACTTTATGTGGTGAAGGGAGTCACAAGTTTATGGTATCAGAGTTATAGGTTTACTGAGTCTACAGGGACATAGGACTAGGGTTTGTTTCTATTCTAGTATCCTCCAGTATATCTTATAGTCACTTCTTCTTATGCAGAAGAAGAAGAAGAGAATATGTCTGGCGAACACGAGGAACATGTTGCTGAGAGTGGTTTTGCTGCACCAGGAGGTGGTCCAAAGAGGCATGAAAGGGTAGAGGTTGTGCTAGAAGTGCCTCAAGTTGACCCAGCGAATGCAACCAATCCTAGTTTTGAGTCCATGGTTGGACAATTTATGACTACAATGAACTGCATGATGGATACGATGCCTGCAGCCCAACCTTGGGCTATGGTCCTCGATGCTGAAACTTAAGGGTCTGGAAAGACTTTTGAAAGACTTTGATGTGTAGGAGCATTGGAGTATGTGGGATCATCTAATCCAACTGATGCATATATGTGGATGACTGAATTGAAAAAGGCCTTTAAGATCCTTAACATTCCCAAAGAAGATAAGGTGAAACATGTTGTGTATCTATTGAAGGGGAGTGTTGGCTACTGGTGGGACGTAGAAGAGAAGAAAAGGTCGGGTGTTGTGATAACTTGGGAAGAATTTTGGCAGGAGTCTATAAGTCAATACTTTTCGGAGACTTACTTGGATGAGAAGATTGTACAATTTGAGAATATCCAGTAGATATATGTGTCAAACAATGCTTTTGAAGCTAAGTTTATGGAACTCCTAAGGTTTTGTCCGCACATGGCTACAACAGACAAGGAGAAGATCAGACGCTTTGAGATAGATCTGAGTTCTCTACTGACAACTCCAGTATCATCCTTAGAGAATAGAGAGAGGTTTTCCACTTTTATGGAATATGTTAGGAGGGTGGAGAGGTCTATGATAGAGAAGTGTGAGAGAAAGGCTAAGAAGAGGCATGTACAATATCAAGGGTAATCTTTTGAAGGCTTAAAGAAGCCTAGGTTTTCAGCACCTTAGTCTCAATAGAGGTCAGTGACTCAGTCACAGTGGACATAGAGCAGCGACAGAGGTTTTAGTTTTCTACATGTGGGAGCTCATAGTGCAACATCAGTGTCTGTAATAGGGTCGTCTAGGACATCATACGAGAGTAAAACCTATTTCAAGTGTGGACAGGTGGGGCATAAAAAGTGGTACTGCAATGTGAAGGTTGAAGAGGTGACTCAGTAGACAAGGTAGAGTCATCAAGAATGGATACTTTGGAGAAGTATCGGGTGATCTTGGATTGTAGTGCCAAGGTGGCAATGTTTGTGGATAGTGATGTTTTGTGGGTCTTCCAAGGTGATTGGAAGATTCTCACCACATGTCTAGTTTCAAATATGACAACAGAGAAGTGGATGAGATAGGGTTGTGATGCGTTCTTGGCACATGTTATGGATACCAAGGCAAAGAGTCCTAGTATTTAGGAAGTACCAGTTGTACAAGAGTTTGAGGATGTGTTTCCCAATGAGTTTCTAGGTGTACCTCCTCCCAGAGTGATTCATTTTGAGATCAATCTAGTTCTAGGTACCCAACCTATAGCACAGACACCACATAGAATGCACCAGTTGAGATGCATGAATTGAAGAAAAAGTTGCAAGAACTGCTTGAGAATGGTTTCATTAGGTCGAATGCATCTCCTTGAGGTGCTCCAGTATTGTTTGTAAAGAAGAAGCATGGATCAATGAGGTTGTGTATTGACTACCAGCAAATGAATAAGATGACAATTAAGAATAAGTATATGTTGTCTCGTATAGATGATTTGTTTGATTAGTTATGCGGTGTGATAGTTTTCTCTAAGATAGATCTGAGATCAGGATATCATCAAATATGGATTAAGGTATATGACATACCTAAGCCAGCCTTTAGGATAAGGCATGGTCATTATGAGTTTGTGGTTATGCAGTTTTAGCTAATCAATGCACCAGCAACATTTATGGACCTGATGAATAGGGTGTCCAGGACCTAACTAGATCAGTTTGTAGTTGTGTTTATAGATGACATCTTGATCTACTCTAGACATAACCAGCAACATGAGAAACAATTACGTTAGGCTTTGATTTTGTTGAGGCAACACCAGTTGTATGTGAAGTTCAAGAAATGCGAGAGTCTTGGCTTGAAGTGGCTTTTCTAGGGCTTGTAATATCTGCTATGGGAGTTTGTGTAGACCCAAATAAAGTGGAGTCAACCCTGGAATGGGATAGGCCAAAGATACCTACAAAGACTTGTAGCTTCTTAGGTTTGGTAGGATATTATAGGAGGTTTTTTAAGAACTTCAGAGTGGTGGTGTTACCCCTGACATAGTTAATAAGAAAGGATGTGTTGTTTGTTTGGGATGATAGATGTCAAAAATATTTTCTGATCTTGAAGGAGAGGCTGACATGTGCACCAATATTAGTGTTTCTATAACAAGGAAAGGGTTATATAGTCCTCTGTGATGCATCCAAGAATGGTCTAGGTTGTGTGTTGATGTAAGATAAGAACGTGATTTCTTTTGCTTCACAACAGCTTAAGAAACACGAGGAGAACTACCCAACACGTGATCTAGAGTTGGCAGCTGTTATCCATGACTTGAAGATATGGAGACACTATTTGTATGGCGAGAAATGTCAGATCTTCACCGACCACAAGAACTTGCAATATATTTTTCAAAATAGGAATTGAACATGTGACAAAGATGTTGGATGGATTTAATCAAAGATTATGATTGTACTATAGATTACCATCCAGGGAAGGTGAATGTAGTATCATATGCCTTCAGTAGGAAGTCTTCTTCATCATCATCCGTTGAGAAGGTACAGTTGTTTGGTGTGTTATAAGTGAGACATGTTGGTCTCCTTATGACAAATGAATGTCCAGTTATAGGTGTCTATGTTAGCAGGTATGTTGGCACAATTACAAGTGAAGCGGACATTGAGTCAACAGATCATATATGCTCAATAGAATGATACTACGATACAATAGATTCGAGCAGATTTGGGCAGTGTAGCTTCCATGAATCTCATGATAGAACAACTTATTATCATGGCAGGACAGTTGTGCCAAATGTAGATGGTCTGAGAAAGTTAGTTCTAGAAGAGGCTCACTCTTCTATGTATGCTATGCATCCAAGTAGCACCAAGATGTATCAGAATATGAAAGATATGTATTGGTGGCCACGGTTGAAATGTGATGTAGCTGAGTTCGTGGCTAAGTGTGCAGTGTGTTAGCAAGTTAAGCCTAACATCAGAAGCCTACAAGGACTTTGCAACCACTACCTATACCACAGTGGAAGTGGGATCATATAACAACAAACTTTGTGGTTGGATTTCCAAGGGCAGCCAAAGGTCATGATTCCATATGGGTAATAGTGGATAGGTTGACTAAGTTAGCACACTTTTTGCTAGTAAAGACAACGTACATGAATGAGAAGCTTGCACAGGTGTATGTAGATGAGATAGTACGTCATCATGGTATCCCAGCCACTATAGTGTCAGATAAAGGTCCACTATTCACTAGTTGCTTTTAGGAATGCTTGCATGCAACGATGGGTACGCAGTTGATATTCAGCACTGCATTCCATCCATAGACAGATGGACAGTCTAAGAGGACAATATAGACCTTACAAGATCTATTGAGAGCCTATGTGTTGTAGTTTATGGGCAGTTGGGATATACATCTTAGTCTGATAGAGTTTGCCTACAATAATAGTTATCAGAGGAGCCTCGATATGGCACCATATGAAGTGTTGTATGGGAGATGATGTAGATCTCCTTTGTTTTGGTATGAGATGGGAGAATATCAGCTTCTGGGTTATGAGTTAGTGTAACAAATGATAGAAAAGATCAAAGTGATTCAGTAGCAATTGAAGGCAGCTCTAGATGGACACAAATCTTATGCTGATAATTGCCATAGGCCTTTAAAGTTCCAAGTGGGAGATATGGTCTGCCTCAAAGTCTCTCCTTGGAAAGGTATTCTAAGGCTGCATTTGGCATTCAACTTGTTTGTTGTGGGTAAGTTAACTGACGGCAGGCTAATCTCATTTTCTTCCGCAAGGAATTGCTGCGACACATAAACTGTGTTTTTAGCAGTTAATTAGTCCATAAGGCAACTTACCTGACCTGTTAACCGTGTAACAAACACAAGTTAGTATATTCAGCTGTGTTTATTTGTCGTGTCACCGAACTGCCGACATCCCAAATGGAGCCTAAGGTTTGGGAAAAAGGATAAGTTAGCTCCCAGGTATATGGGACCTTATCATGTGGTTGCACATGTTGGGAAGGCGGTTTACAAGCTAGAGTTTCCACCTGATTTGTATAAGTTACATCTTGTGTTTCATATCTCTATGTTGAGGAAGTGTCACCCTGATACAAAGTTGACTCTTTAGCCTATTGAGGTGGATCTAGATGATGATATATCTTACGTGGAAGGTCCTATTATGATCTTGTATAGAAGGATCAAGAAGTTGAAAAAGGACATTGTGTTAGTCAAGATTTTTTGGCATCATCTTGGTGTTGAAGAAACCATGTGGGAGCTTGAATATGAGATACGAAAAAAGTCTTTGTCTCTTTTTGTGTAGGATTTTGGGGGCAAAATCCCTATTAGAGGTTTATAGTTGTAAGACTCTTGACCTAGATTTATGCTTAATTGTAATTAATTTGCATAATGAGATGTTTAAACTTTAATCTAAACTTGAGAGATGTCTTAATATCATGTGATATACTTATTTTTTCATTTTGATCTAATTTGGTTGATGTTTGAGCTACCTTTGTTATATAAGTGCTTAATTTGGACTAGTTTGCAATTTGTGCATAAGTGAAGGTTATCTTACAAATTCTCACATATATAGAATGCTTCGTGTGCTCTAGCATTGTGAGAGAGAATATGATGCAATGGGGCACCTTGTTTGAATCATGTGAGGTGATGTGATATCACATGGTGATTCTAGGGTTTCTAGGGTTTGCTTAGTTGATATGGTGATTGACTTAGGGTCTGATGTTATGACCACTACACCACTTTTGGTGAGGGTAGTGATTGAAACATAAGCTTTGGATCTATGGTCTCGACTGAGACAACCCATAGGTGAGGATGGTCGAGACAGTTGGTCCTCTAGTGTCTCAACCATGCACATATGTGACCTAGGGTCTCGACCTAGACATGTATAAGAATATGTATCAACCGAGACAAGTAGTTGTACATGTCTTGACTGAGACAAAGGGGCAACCAACCTAGTTGGTCAATACACTTTTTCTGGATAAATATGAACATTTCTATTTTTTCATGTGAGTGGAGGAAAGATCGTCTCTTTGAAGAGCATGCGTCCCTTGGTGATCTATTTTGTTACCACCTCAAAAATCTCTTACTTCCCTCCTTTGGGTATATAACCCATACTCTTCACACATGAGAAATATTTTTTGGCCCTAATCATCTTCTTCTTCCTTTGGACCATCTTTGGAGCTTCAAGAGCAAAAAAGGTCAGATCTTGAAGCTTGGGTGGTTGATCCTTTGTGCATGTTGAAGATCTGATGCTAAATCAACTCTTTGGTGGTGATTTCTTGGAGATTCTTCTCTTGGAAAGTGATCTTCTTCTTTAGATCACATTTTGTTTTTTGAAAACTCCATCTTCATCTTCTTTTTCCCCCTTGGACGTAGACTATGGACTAACCATGGTGGCCTTCTTGAGAGAAAACTCCTCTTCACAATGGCCTTAGACTGTGTTTTGACATGGGAACAACTAGTGAGAGGATGATTTCTTCTCTTTTATCTTTTCTTTCTTGGTTCGTCCTAGATCAATTTTCACTCTTTCTTGAACTCCCTTGTGATCATGATTTTCTTCTTCTTGGAGGTGATGCTTCGGCCGAAGAGTGAAGCTTGGTGGAAGCTTTTGGAGCTTAAGATCTTAGGAGATAGTTTCTCTTCAAAATAGGCAGGTTATATAACCTTTCTCCACGTCTATTATCGGCATCTTAAATTATCACGCCACTATGTAACGCCCCACACCACAACAAAACAAGATAACTCAAAACAAAACTGTGGAAAGAGATTAACAACTTATTAATAGAAAATGCTAAAAGTTAAAACCTCTTTGCATAAAACCGCCATATAGAAAGAACCTTTACAAATGAGTACTTTCATGCCTCAAAGCATCCACAAAATATGTTGTCAACTAGTAACGAGGGCATTGTTTTAGAACGTATATACATGATTCCATCATATCTGATATACAAAGGCACATAAAGAAAACACATATGTAAAACATATACAAAAAGTTCCCAAAGACCCGAGTGTACATGGACAACTCTAGGACTCTATCAACAAAGACAACCAGCTGCTCTTCCAACCTTATCAGCTACTGCTCCTCTTGATGTTGCTCAACCTACTCTGCACGATCTCTATCTCCTCGTGCTCGACCCACTAAAAATGGTGTTAACCAACAGGGTGAGACACACAGTCCCAATGAGAGATATAACTCTTCACCAACTTTATTATCATCACATGTAAGATGGACTCAGCAACAGAATAAATAATAGGAAGAATAATTACTGATAAATTATGAGTCTTAATAATTAAAAAGGAATACAAATAACATGTATATTTTCTACCAACAACATTGTATAAAGATCAAGCAAGGCCTCAACCAATGTTTTTGTATTTGATCCTATACAACGATACTATATGGCTGATTACATATTTATTATGCCCTAAGGATTTGAATCATACCATCCAAAACCAACTGACCACTATATGTATATAGTCGAAGTCAGTACCACACAAGGTCTAATGGAAGACTCGGAATCCACGACCTCACCACACCTCTTGGTCTGTACAAGAGAAAACACCACAGAGACATATCAGTTAACTGCAACATTGGCATATAGCCAAGATCAGGGATTAGCTCACGCATGTCCATCCACATATATATACATAACTAGCCCACCTTGGTACATGTACAATGCTAGAAGAACAGGCTCATGCGTGGCCAATCTAATAAAAGGAGTGGGTCACATATGGCCATCCATATCACACCGAGATCAGCTCATGCATGGCCGTCTCACACATCATGTATTAAGGATACAAGGAATTGCTCGACTTGTACCCCACATATTCAAAAATGCGTGCTCCAAGTTAAACTCATTTCACCATCCAGCAATAAAGCTGACACTGGAATGGATCTATGGCATAGGGAAACTACACTATTTGATTTCACTTGATTAATTAGATCAATATAACATCTTTAAGCATCAATCAAGTTACAATGTATAGCCTCTAAACAAGATCTACATAAATAGGGTATAACTCATCTCCAGAACACATTGAATCACATCATCACTTTATGCGTGTTATCACTTATATGTCCATCTCAAGGACCAATGTACATCATGAGGACCACATGTCCATCACATTATAACCACCATAGCTCATGCCTGGCTATGTACATCAATCAGTAACACATGCATGGTTAGAAACTGATAACAAGAATGCAAAGCATCATCATCTCATAGAACTCATGCCATACATTCACATCATACACTTTACATTATAACAATTAGGGTTTCACTTTACTAGATTAGGGTTTACAATGTTGGATCATCAACTATCTTTAGATCATCTCTTCCTTCATCATTATGAGATATGTTACCAGGCATAGAAGCACGTTCCTCATTATTATTATAAAACATGTTATGTGGTTTAGAAACATAACCTTCACATCATGTGTACAACTACTCCATAGTATGTCACATCATCACCATGAAACCCTAGCATGAACAAGATGCATCACTACACCACATAAGGGTATTGGTTAGGGTTAGGGTATCAGCCACCAAACTAAAGTAGTGTATCTTCCACCCCACTAAGATATGGTATTTGTCACCATACTTAGGTAGGATATCAGTCATAATGCTAAGATAGTGTATCGGTTAATGCTAGATATCAGGAAACCAACCTAGGTAGGGTATCAGCCTACCAACTCAAAAATGAGTATCGGTTCATCACAAAAGATATAAGTTCATCATCACCTTGTATCAGGCACAACACCTCAATGATAGTGTGTCAGCCAAGACACAACAAGGATATCGGACAAGAGGTACATGAAGAAGGTATATCGGTTATACCATCCCTACTAGGTATTGGCCTCACCACTTCATCTAGGGTATCGGCCTACCCATCCACCAGGGTATCGTCCTACCCATCCACCAGGGTATCGGCCTACCCACTCACTAGGGTATCGACCTATGTACCTCATTATGTATCAGCTACATAGACCTCCATAGGATATCAACCATTAGGGTTGGTGGTATCAGTTAGCAAGGTGTGTCACATTACACATGCATATCGGATTAGGGTTACCCATGTCGGCTCCCACACTCAACTAGAATCATGGAGACTCAACACTCTTCTTCACTAGCCATCACGAGATCATGACATGCCACATCATAAGAAGCATATCGGTCTAGACAAGGCATGTCGGGTTGCAAGCATATCAGTTAGCATACCATATCAGTTTAGGCATCTTCTACCTCAAGATGATGATACTACCAAGGCAAAGAAAGGTGTGTCTCATGACAATAACTTAACATAGTTCTATTCTCAAAATTAGAATGAAAAGCCATCAAGAAAATCTACAAGCATGCAAGCAAAAATAAGCTAAGAGCAACTAGCAAGATAACAAGTAGAAAGGTGATAATAACAAAGTAGGGTTAGAGTTATATAACTCGCCTCAAGAACAACCACTAAGGTTTAAGCTCCAAGGTCAAGCTCTAAGATTTCAAAGCTTAAGGTATAAGAAGGTCCTCCCTAGCTCGATCTCCACTACACATCCAAGAAGGAACATAGGACCATGGTCAAGAAAGAAAAAGAGAGAAAAGAAGGTGCCAAGGTCCATGACTGAGAAGAATAAAGAAGAAGAGAAGGAAAGCTAGAAAACCATGGCTTACTAAGGAAGAAGATGAAAGAAAGCACCACAAGCTTCTAGCTCACCCACCAAGATCCAAGGGGATAATTTTTCAAGCTCAAGGTTGGCCACCAAGGATAGCAAGTAAGGATATCTAAAAGGATTCTCTTACATGATAAGGAAGAGATATATATACATGGATGAAAAGAGAGAGAGAGCAAGGGAAAGGTGTCACCACCTTAGAACCCTAGAAGACACTTGTCCAAGAAGAAGGGACACATGCCACACCATAAAACAAGGTGATAGGGCCTAAGTCTCACCCACTTGGTCACTAAGGAAGGTCAAGGTTGACACACCCTTCCACCCCCTTCACAAATCGATATGGATGAAACCCTAGGTTATAAGCCGATATGGCACTCCTCCTAGAGTCATCACAACCCAATATGGTGATCCTCAAGGTGCCACAAACCAATAAGATTCCCCTCAAGACATCCTCAACTGACACCAAGCCTCTTTAAGGCAAACACAGACCGATACAAGGCCACACCAAAGCTCTCAAGCCCGAGACAACACTCCAAAGAGTAAAACACACCTCAAACATGTGCCTAAAACATAAACAAGGATGTCACCACTCAGCCAAGGCCAAAACTAGGCACCCAACACTTTTTGTCTCCTCTAGATGATGCCAAGTGAGAGAAGAAACACTTTAGAGGTGGCAAACTTGCATCTCAACCCCTACTCTGGGTAAATTGCAAGTTGCACCAAAACCTCACCACAAAGTACAAACAAGGAACACCAACCTCCAACATGCCCTAATTACATCTTAGATGATTAGAGCAAGGAGCTAAGAAACTCACTTAAGCATAATAAATAGGGTTAGCCCAAAATGTGGGTCAGGGCCCTTACAAGCCATAAACCCCTAACAGGGATTTTCCCCCCGAAATCCTAAGAGAAAAGAGAAGGGTACTTCCTCCTCATCTCCTCTTTGAGATCCCACATGGCTTCCTCAACACCACAATGATGCCAAAGAACCTTCACAAGCACAAGGTCTTTCCCCTTCAACTTCTTCACCCTCCAATCAAGGATCAACACTGGACCTTCCACATAGGTCACATCCTCATCAAGCTCCAACTCCACATGTTGTAACACTGCCTCTGTATTCGAATGACACTTCCTCAACATACTGACATGGAACACTAGATACATCCTATGCAACTCTGGTGGGAACTCCAACTTATAGGCCACCTTACCAACATGTGCCACAACTGGGTAAGGTCCCATAAACTTGGGATCCAAGTTACCCTTCTTCCCAAACCTTAAAACACCTTTCCAGGGAGAGACCTTCAGATATACTTTGTCTCCCACTTGGAATTCCAAAGGCCTACGACGATTGTTTGCATACAACTTCTGTCTATCATGTACTTCTTTCAACTGTTGCTATATCACTTTGATATTCTCTATCATCTGCTGCACAAGCTCGGGACCTAGAAGATGATACTCCCCTATCTCATACCAACACAACAGAGACCTACAAACTCTCCCATACAACGCCTCATATGGTGCCATGTTAATACTTCTCTGATAGCTGCTATTGTAGGCAAATTCTATCAGACTGAGGTGTATATCCCAACTTCCTAAGAACTAAAGAACACAAGCCCTCAATAGATCCTCCAAGATTTGAATGGTCCTTTTAGACTGACCATATGTCTGTGGGTGGAAAGTAGTGTTGAACTTCAACTACGTACCCAAAGTTGTATGCAATCATTCCCAAAAGTGACTTGTAAACCGAGGACCTCTGTCAGACATGATAGTAGCGAGAAAACCATGCAAACACACTATCTCATCAACATAGACTTGTGCAAGCTTTTCTACTGTGAACATTGTCTTTATGGGGAGGAAATGTGTTGACTTGGTTAATCTGTCAACGATCACCCCAATGGAATCATAACCTTTAGCTGTCCTAGGCAGACCAACCACAAATTCCATGGTCACATGATCCCATTTCCACTGAGGTATAGGCAATGGTTGCAACGTCCCTGTAGGCTTCTGATGCTCAGCTTTGATCTACTGACACACAACACATCTTGCAATGAACTCATCTACATCTCTCTTCAATCCTGGACACCAATACATATCCTTCAGATTGTGGTAGATATTGGTACTACCTAGGTGCATCACATACATAGATGTATGAGCCTCTTCCAACACCATCTTCCTCAGGCCATCAGCATCAGGAACCACTATCATGTAGCGATAACGCACTATCCCATCTTCTGTCTCATGAAAACCATCATGCTTCTCACTACTAAACTTTGATCTAATATGTTGTATCCCAATATATGTCTGTTGAACTTATTTGATCTGTTGTCTCAACGTAGGCTTCACTTGTAATTGCACCAACAAACTGGATAACACAGAGACTTCCAACTTGACATTCATGTGATGCAAAGAGAGCAACATGTCTCGCTAGTGACACATCAAAGAACTCAACTATCCTCTATCCACAGAAGAATATTTCCTACTCAAGGCATCTGCCACAACATTTGTCTTTCCCGGATGATAGTCAGTCATGCAATCATAATCTTTGATCAACTCCATCCAATGACGTTGCCTCATATTCAACTCCTACTATGAAAAGATGTACTTTAGGTTCTTGTGATCTGTGAAGATCTGACACTTTTCCCCATATTGGTAGTGCCTCCAAAATTTGAAGGCATGAACCACTATAGCTAACTCCATATCATGGGTTGGATAATTCTCCTCATGTTTCTTAAGCTGTCGAGAAGAAAAAGAAACCACTTGCTTGTCATGCATCAACACACACCCCAAACCATGCCTGGATGCATCACAAAAGACGATGTATCCTTTTCCTTGCCTGGGAAAAACCAAAACTGGTGCACTTTTCAGCTTCTCCTTCAACATCTGAAAGGCACGTTGACACCTGTCGTCCCAAATGAACAACACATCCTTCCTTGTTAACTTAGTTAGGGGTAGGGCGATAGTGTTGAAGTCCTTGATGAACCTTATGTAGTAGCCTGCCAAACCTAGGAAACTGCATGCTTCTGTCGGTTTCTTCGGCTGCTCCCATTCTTTCATAGACTCTACCTTCTTAGGGTCCACTCTTCTGCAGATATAATGTATGACAAGAAGGCTACCTCCCTCAACCAGAACTCACACTTGATAAACTTAGCATAGAGATGGTGTTGTCTCAACACTTTCAATGCCTGACACAGATGATGTTCATGTTGCTGACCATCCCGACTATATATCATGATGTCATCTATGAAGACAACCACAAACTGATCAAGGAATGGTTAGAACACCCTATTCATCAAATCCATGAATGCCGCTAGTGCATTAGTCAGTCCAAAAGGCATAACCACGAACTTGTAGTGACCATACCTTGTCCTAAAAGATGACTTAGGTATGTCATCCTCCTCGATCCTCAACTGATGATATCATGACCATAGATCTATCTTCAAGAACACACTTGCACCACATAACTAATCAAACAGATCATCTATCCTCGGAAAAGGATACTTATTCTTTGTTGTGACCTTATTCAACTATCTATAATCTATGCACAACTATATAGACCCATCCTTATTCTTTAGACATACTTGGCCTGATGAAAACTTTGTCAAGTAGTTCTTGCAACTATTTGTTCAACTCTCCCATCTCTGTCGGTCCCATCCTATACGGTGTTTGAGCTATGCGTGGTGTACCAGGAACTAGATTGATCTCAAAATCAATCTCATGAGGTGGGGGGACACCTAGAAACTCTTTAGGGAACATGTCCTAAAACTCCCTAACCACCGACACTTCATGGATACTAAGACTCCTCACCTCAATATCCACCACGTGTGCCAAAAATGCCTCACAACCTTGTCTCAAAAGATTCCTTGCCACCATAGATGAAACAAGACACGTCGGGAGAATCTTCCTATTTCCTTAGAAGATCCATGTCTCGCTACCGTCTACAAACATCACTTTGTTGGAACTACAATCCAAGACCACTCTATACTTCTCTTGAGTATCCGTCCCAAGGATCACATCGAATCCATGCATGTCAAGTGGTATAAGATCCACTTGAATGTTGTGTCCCACAAAAGAGAGAACACAATAAGGACACACATCCTTCTACAGTACAAAACTGACCAACAAGGTTTCTAGAAGCAAGCTATTCTTCCTATGACTAATAGGAAAAGAAAAAATGCTAATCACTTCTCATTTGATAAAAGAGTGTGCAGCACCTGGGTCAACCAAAACAGATATAAAGCAAGAAGAAGACAAATCAGAATGAAATAACTCCATCTGACCTTTTATCACTCACGGGTTGACCACTGCCTTCGGCTGACTCATGGCATAGAACCTAGTCATTACTTGTTGTCACCCCCGTCCTCTACTTCCTTGAGTAGACAATCCAACTTGGGATGCTTGGCCACGTCCTCGTCCTCCTGTACCATTGTTGCTCTGCTGTCTCTACGAGCCCTGTTGGCTCTACCTCGATTGTTGAGTCACTTCATCATCCTTCACCAGACAGAACTATTTGGTATGGCCAACTTGTCCACACATGTAACACATTTTCTTCTCATATCAAGTCCTAGGTGGTCTTGCCACCGATGTTGATGCAACACTCTGGGCTCCTGAGGGTGGAAAAGTATGGCATCTGCCCTTGCTAGGTGACCGCTGTGTCAAAACACCAAACCTATACAATGCTGGCGGTGCAGAAAACCTCACCTTCTTGAAGCCACCTCACAACTTCCCTTGAAATTGTGCAGACTGCTTCTCGGTACTTGCCTTTCTCTTCTCCTTCACAGATCATTCTATCATTTGATCAGACTCCACAAATGTAGCAAACCTCTCTTGATTCTCCAAATCAACAATTGGGGTAGACAACTCAACATTTAACCCCTTCTCAAAATGATGAACCCTCTCGTCTTTTGTCATATCCATGTGAGGACAGAACCTCAACAACTCCATAAACTATGCCTCATACTCATCGATATTCATGGACCCCTGGTGAATCCTCTCGAACTGACTGATCTTCTCATCTAAATATGTCGATGGTAAGTACCGACTTATGAACTCTCATCATAACTCTTCCTAACCAACCACCACACCAGGTCTCTTCTCCTCCTCTATGGCCCACCAATGTCCAACACTCCCTCTCAGGAGGTACACCGCATGTGTCACCTTATCCTCTTCAGGGATACACATGATCTTAAAGGCCTTCTCAAGCTCAGTCAGCCACAGATCTGTATCTGTCGAGTCAGCTGTTCTAGCGTGCTCAACTGCCCCAACACAGCGAAGCTGCTCAAAATTCTTCCATGTACCTGAAGATTCAGCATGGGGAATAGGTGCCCTAGGCTGAGGTACAAGCATCATGTCCTCCATATGAGTCATTGTGGCCATGAACTACCCAAAAAGTGATTGAAAGGTAGGGTTTTCTATCATGGATGGGTCAAACTGGAGGACTTCAGACACCTGATCTTCATGTGCCTAGTTCTTTGCACCACCACATAGTGCAGCAACACTTCTCTCAACAACATGTTCTTTGTGTTCTCCAAACATCTTTTCATCTTTCTCATCTTCTTCTGCATAATCAGAAGTGACTATAAGACAGACTACAGGAAACTAGAATAGACACAAACCCTAGTCCTAGGTTCCTATAGACTCAACGAGCCTAAATCTCTAATACCAACCTCTGTCGTGTTGATGTGTAATGCCCTGTGCCATAGTGAAATGATATAACTCAAAACAAAACCACAGAAAGAGATTAACAACTTATTAACAAAAAACACTAAAAATTAAAAACTTTTTGTATAAAACCACCATATAGCAAGGACCTTTACACATGAGTACTTTCATGCCACAAAGCATCCACAAAACATGTTGTCAACTGATAACGAGGGCATTGTTCTAGAATGTATATACATTATTTCATCAAATCTGATATACAAAGGCACATAAAGAAAACACATTCATGAAACATCTACAAAACATTCCCAAAGACCTGAATGTATAGGGATGACTTTAGGACTCTATCAACAAAGACAACCAGTAGCTCTTCCAACCTTATCAGTTACTTCTCCTCTTGTCACTACTCAACCTCCTCTATATGATCTCTACCTCCTCATGCTCGACCACCTAAAAGGGTGTTAACCAATAGGGTGAGACACACAATCCCAACGAGAGATATAAATCTTTGCCAACTTTATTATCATCACAGGTAATATGCACTGAGCATCAGAATAATAACAGGAAGAACAATTACTGATGAATTATGAAACGTCTTAATAATTAAAAAGGAATATGAAGAACATGCATATTTTCTACCAACAACATTGTATAAAGATCAAGCAATGCATCAACCAATGTTTTCAAATTTGATCCTATACAACAATACTACAAGGTTGATTACATATTTATTACGCCCTGAGGGTTTGAATCGTACCATCCAAATCCAACCGACCACTATATGTATATAGTCGAAGTCAGTGCCACACAAGGTCTAATGGAAGATCCAGAATCCACGACCTCCCCACACCTCTCGGTCAGCAAAAGAGAAAACACTATAGAGACATATCAATCAACTACAACGTTGGCATATAGACAAGATAAGGGATTATGGCCATCCACATATATATACATAACTAGACCACCTTGGTATAGGTATAACGCTAGAAGAATAGGCTCATGCATGGTCGTTCTAACAAAAGGAGTGGCTCATGCATGGCCATCCATATCACACCAAGATTGTTTCATGCATGATCGTCTCACATATCATGTATTAAGGATACAAGGAATTACTCAACTTGTACCCCACATATTCAAAAATATGCACTCTAAGTTAAACTTGTTTCACCATCAAGATATAAAGCTGACACTGGAATGAATCTATGGCATAAGGAAACTACACTATTTGATTTCACTTTATTAATTAGATCAATTTAACATCTTTAAGCATCAATCAAGTTACAATGTATAACCTCTCAACAAGATCTACATAAATAGGGTATGACTCATCTCTAGAACATATTGAATCACATCATCACTTTATGTCTGTTATCACTTATATGTCCATCTGAAGGACCAATGTTCATCACAAGGACCACATCTCCATCACAAGGATCACGTGTCCATCACAAGGACCACATGTCCATCCCAAGGACCACATGTCCATCACAAGGACTACATATCCATCACAAGGACCACAAATCCATCACATTATAACCACCATAGCTCATGCCTAGCTATGTATATCAATCAGTAACACATGCATGGTTAGAAACTGATAACAAGAAGGAAAAGCATCATCATCTCATAGAATTCATTCCATACATTCACATCATACACTTTACATTATAACATTAGGGTTGCACTTTACCCGATTAGGGTTTATGAGGTTGGATCATCAACTATCTTTAGATCATCGCTTCCTTCATCATTATGAGATATGTTACCAGACATAGAAGCATGTTCCTCATAATTATTATAAAACATGTTATGTGGTTTAGAAACATAACATTCATATATTTTGTACAACTACTCCTAGGATGTCACATCATCACCCTGAAACCCTAGAATCAACAAGATGCATCACTACATCACATAAGGGTATTGGTTAGGGTTAGGGTATCATCCACCACACTAAAGTAGTGTATCAACCACCACACTAAGATATGGTATCAGTCACCATACTTAGGTAGTATATCAGTCATCACATTAAGATAGTGTATTGGTTAACCCTAGATATTGGGAAACCAACCTAGGTAGGGTATCAGCCTACCAACTCAAAGATGAGTATTGGTTCATCACAAAAGATATCATATCATCATCACCTTGCATCAGGCACAACACCTCAATGAGAGTGTGTCAGCCAAGACACAACAAGGATACCGACCAAGAGGTACATGAAGAAGGTGTATTAATTATACCATCCCTAGTAGGTATTGGCCTCACCACTTCAACTAGGGTATCGGCCTCACCATCAACTAGGGTATCATCCTACCCATCCACCAAGTTATCGTCCTCCCCATCCACCAGGGTATCGGCCTATCCGCTCACTAGGGTATCAGTCTATGTACCCTATTGTGTATCGACCACATAGACCTCCATAGGATATCGACCATTATGGTTGGTGGTATCAGTTAGAAAGGTGTGTCGGGTTACACATGCATATCAGATTAGGGTTACCCATGTCGGCTTCCACACTTAACTAGAAGCATGGAGACTCAACACTCTTATTCACTAGCCGTCACGATATCATGACATGCCACATCATAAGAAACATATCAGTCTAGACAAGGCATGTCAGGTTGCAAGCATATGGGTTATCATACCATATTAGTTTAGTCATCTTCTACCTCAAGATGATGATACTACCAAGGAAAAGAAAGGTGTGTCTCATGGAAGAAACTTAGCATAGTTCTATTCTAAAAAATAGAATGAAAGCCACCAAGAAAAGCTACAAGCATGCAAGCAAAAACAAGCTAAGAGCAACTAGCAAGATAACAAGTAGAAAGGTGATAATAACAAAGTAGGGTTAGAGTTAAATAAACCGCCTCAAGAACAACCACCAAGCTTCAAGCTCCAAGCTTCCCAAGCTCAAGGTAGAAGAAGGTCCTCCTAGCTTGATCTCCACTACACCTCCAAGAAGGAATTTAGGACCATGGTCAAGAAAGCAAAAGAGAGAAAAGAAGGTGCCAAGGTCCATGGCAGAGAAGAAGAGAAGGAAAGCTAGAAAACCATGTCTTACCAAGGAAGAAGATGAAAGAAAGCACCATAAGCTTCTAGCTCACCCAACAAGCTCTAAGGGAGAGGGTTCTTCAAGCTCAAGGTCGGACACCAAGGAGATCAAGCAAGGATTGCTAAAAGGATTCTCTAACATGAGAAGGAAGAGATATATATACTTGGATGAAGAGAGAGAGAGAGCAAGGGAAAGGTGTCACCACCTTAGAACCCTAGAAGAAACTTGTCCAAGAAGAAGGGATACATTCCACTCCATGCAACAAGGTGATAGGACATAACTCTCACCCACTTGGTCACTAAGGAAGGCCAAGGTCGACACACCCTTCCAACCACTTCACAACCCGATAGGGATGAAACCCTAGGTCACAAGTCGATATGTCACTCCTCTTAGAGTCACCACAACCTGGTATGGTGATCCTCAAGGTGACACAAATTGATAGGATGCCCCTCTAGACATCCCCAATCGATATCAAGCCTCTTTAAGGCAACTACATACCTACAAGGCCTCACCAAGGCTCTCAAGCCCGAGACAACACTCCAAAGAGTAAAACACACCGCAAACATGTGCCCAAAACATCAACAAGGATGTCACCACTCAACCAAGGCCAAAACAAGGCACCCAACACTTCCTCTCTCCTCTAGATGATGCCAAGAGAGAGAAGAAACACTATAGAGGTGGAAAACTTGCATATAAACCCCTACTCTGGGTAAATTGCAAGTTGCATCAAAACCTCACCACAAAGCACAAACAAGGAACACCAACCTCCAACATGCCCTAATTACATCTTAGATGATTAGAGCAATGAGCTAAGCAACTCACTTAAGCATAACAAATCGGGTTAGCCCAAAACATGGGTTAGGGTCCTTACATAAATCTGATTATATGTTGTTGTTCCAGATCTTAAAATGTGATCTAATTGGTAGAAAGAATGATAATAGTTTAAGGTTTAAATATTGTAGTGTTCTTGAAAGGGTTGTTCCTGTTATAAACCCTAAATCTATATACTTGAGTTTGTTGAAAATAGAAGATTTGGGTGTTCCTTGGGATCTTTATACATGGATCTTGTTACATCGGTTTGGTGCATTTTAACAGGAAGTTTTGGACCTGGTTATGTGCATAGGAACGTTGGTTTTCTCTTTCTAAATATAACTCTTTTGGTGACCTTCCATGATCATGCTTTAGGGTTGATGAAGACCTTGGAATACGGTGCTTCTCACCTTGTTAACATTTGGTATTCCTAGTTTGATCATCTGTGTCAACCTATTTTGGATCTATTTTGGTGTTGAGCATAATGCTAACATAGGGTCGAGACACCCCTTGGTCTTCCCTTAGGTCGAAACCATGCATAGATGGTTGTTTCAAACTCAAACACCCTAAGGGATAGTTGTTGCTCACTATTTTGATCATGATGTAGAGTTGTGGGTTGAGTCTGAGCTTGCACATGTCAGGGGCAAGACAAGCCTTGCACGCTTTGCATGTGAGACAAGCCCTACAAGCATTGCGGGCAAAGAGAAAGAGGTTGCATGCTTTGCGGTCGAGATGTTGCACGTGTTGTGACCTTGCACGTGTCACGGTCGAGATGTTGCACGTGTTGCGACTTTGGATGTGTTGCATGTGAAACATGCCCCTACACACATTGTGAGTGAGACACCAGTTGCACACGTTGCAGGTTGTGACTCTATGAGTGAGTGAGCAATTCCATACACCTAGTTATGAGTAGTGATGAGATATATGAGTTACATAGGGTCAAGACATCTATGTGTAAAGAATGGTTGTGACCATGTGAAAGTGTCATGGTCGTGACACTTGTGGGTGAAGGGTTAAGACATATAGGTTATAGTGGTTGTGACGTGTGTTGAGGGTGGTTGAGACCCATGTGTTGTGAGTGGTTGAGACATCTATACACATACATGTACATGATCAATACATCGTGTAATAGTTTACATTAGGTGAAGTGATTAAGGATGGATAATCATAAATGATAAGTGCTTAACCCTAGTGTTTTCCAACATTGTGGGATGGTGGTAGAATTAGGTTTTAGTGGTTAAGGGATGAAATGAAACCTTAATTGGATACATATGAACCCTAACTCTAATCTTGTGATAATATGATGTATGCACTCATACTACTCAAAGTATTTATTATGTGATTGTGTTTTCTCTCTCCTACTTGTATAACACTAACTTGTAGGTGTGATGAATATCATAGCTATGAGTATGCTATGTTGATCCCTATGTAATACAGGGTGATGATTATGAGTAATGTTGAGGCATACTATGATATTGAAAGTTCAAGAGTTGAATGAATTAGTCTATTGATCTAGCAAGTGCTTTGTGCATAAATTGAGGGATTGATATTCCATAGTAACGTGATGATGAGACAAATTCTCACTTTATATGTTTTATATCTTCTGGAGTTGTATCTTATCCTTAACTTTGTAAATTTTGTTTAGGGTTAATATGTTGTAACTTGATTGATGCATTAAAAGATACCTAATTGGAATATCTAATCAAGTGAAACCCTAATAATGTAGTTTCCATGTACCATAGATCCATCTTCAGCATCGGTATCTATCTGGATGGTAAAATGAGTAAGTCCTACAGGAAACTCATAACACATATTATTGAATATGTGGGGTATCAGTGGAGGTAACTCCCTATATCCTTCAATTGTTGTTCTAGTGGTATAATACTTTGTTATAGAATGACCAAGTGTGGGTTTGTTCTCTAGTGTTGCGCCATGTACCAAAGCAGACTAGTTGTTTTATAGGATCATAGCATTGACTATGAGTTGTTGTCTCTACAAGACTATAGCTTTGACTATAAGTTGTTGTCTAAAAGTTTGACTATTATGTCACTACATTGTAGACCTGAACTGACCAAGTAGCATTGGTGATGATAATAGAGTTTGACTCTTCCATTGATCTTGTATGGTACTAATTTTGACTTAGCAGTTGTCAGTTGGATTTGAATGGTACACCTCAAATCCTTAGGGCATAATAATAAAAGTGATAATACAATCGTGTAATATATTTGTCGAGGGTCAATACAAAACACATTGGATAACCTCATGTCTTATTTCTTGTACTATTTAGTTTATAATGGTTATAAATGCTCTTCATATTCCTTTTAAACGAATGAATTGTTCTTCTACTCAGTTGCAAGTACTTAAATTGATTAACCAATGTTTACTACTTTACTTATCTGCTGTAGTATCTTGCCATGCTCATATTAGATGTTGGCAAAGAGTTATATCTCTTGTTGGGTCATTGGTCTCACTCTATGGGTTCGACAACTTTTTAGGTGGTCATGGACGAGGAGGTCAAGGTCATAATGCAGGTGCAGAGCAACAGGGAGATCAGTATCTATCAGAAGTTTGGATATGCTACTAGCTAGAATCTTGTAGTAGAGTCATGTGTGTCATCCATGTACTCTCAGGTCTTTGGGGATATTTTGTTGTTTTGTATATCAACGCGTAGATTTTGGCTTTGGGCCATGAGTGTACAAAAATGGCATGTACATATAAACAGGTTGTAAAATGTAACAGTTATGGCTTGTTATCCTGTGAACATATCATGTAGCATCTTTTGATATAAATAGAATGTAGATGGCATGTGTTGAAGTCTCATTTATGAAATACTTCTGCTTGAGATATTACCTCGCAAATGGTTTTAATTTACCCTATTTTGTGGTAATATTATTGTTAGTGATAATTATACATTTTGTTTTGAGTAATCTCGCTTTATGTGGCGAAGGGCATCAATGGTTCATATCAATTCAGTGTAAATACAAACCTAGCAAAAGAATACATATGTCCAAATCAAGGTTTATGATATATAATTTAGGTAAATACATAACTATTTTAGTCTAAATCAAGTTAATTTAGATCATTCACATCGATTCAGATTAATTAATTATCAGGTGTGATTATGTATCCATACAACATTCAAATTGAACAATGCGCCCAAATATACAAGCACTTATTCATGAATTTCAATTATAAAAGAAATTATAAAAGTATAATTTCTTAAATTGAAATGAATTTAGGTATTAATATCCTAGTTACATTTATCATATTAGACAAAAAAATATATTTAAAACTCTGGTTAAATTTAATCATATTACACAAAAATATAGCTAAAAATAAAAATAAAAAAACCTTGATCAGTTGGTGACAGTGGTCAACAACAACAATAGTAGAGAGCAGCTGACACGATTTTACCGTGTGTATAACGCAAGTGCACACGTCAATGTAATATAGGCCTTTGCGAGGCCCGAGTCGAACTCAGGGACACTGAACTATCGGTGGACTACTACTAACTGTTCGCAATCAGCTAGACCGGTTCAAAAGGTTTTAGGAGTTGGTTAAAAAGAAAATAAAAATAAAAGAAAGCAAAGCAATCGATTAAATGTTGAGTTTAATCAATTTAGATGGGAATCTTTAGGATTGTGGTTTCACCGCGGGTTCTCGTTGTATGAATTTCTATATAGTTAAACAAGTTCATCTCTCAATTCGGGTAGTGGCCTGTAGTTAGAATTGTTCACTGTCGTGATACAATTCACTACCTAAATCTAGGTCGGTTCCACCATCGTAGTAACCTATACCCTAAATTAGGTGCATTAAAAACAACCTCTGGGTTTCCACCATTAACCGTACATCACATTATTCAAGGAATTTATGAGTTAATGTGAATATCGTCTCTTTTCAACAGTTAATTCTTCTTTCAAAGTAATTAAAGGTATTAGATTATCATTAGGGTGATCAAGCATAATGATATAATGGAGAAAACAAAATCATACCACAGATTTAAGAGACAAATTATGAATTACTATGATAAAAACATCATACAATGATTACCCAGGCTACTCCCGGTCTTAAAGACAAAGGGGATTCACCCCGCATGTTCATCTCAGAGCAAGACATGATTGAAGAAAGGGGAAACATGGAGAAAAACATGGATGAAGTGATGTAAACCAATGAATGAAGAAGATCCAAGCGTTCCTCAGCATAGAATGCACGATCTACAACCTTTCGGCGGTGGAAAATGTCTTCTTCGACTCTCGGAACGGTCGGGGCATGCTTCTGGGCTCCGTTCTCTTCTTCTCCTCTCCTCATGATGTGTGTAGCGGCTAATGACGTGATAGATGGCTCTGGGACACCGTCATTAGGTATAAACACCAAGTTAGGTCGCCAAAATATCACCACCATTGGATTCGGGCCGATCTGAAACAAACATTAATCTGACGGCGTCGATACCATTGACTCGGGTCGATGGTATTGACCCCTCACGATATCGGCAAGCCTTTCTTCTTTTCTGTCATCCTGCCTGATGCAGACTTGATACCATCGACGCGGGTCGATGGTATTGACACCCTTAGGCGTCAGTTTTATCACCTTTCTGACACTGAAGTTGTAGAGCATCGATAGTATCGACTTCTGTGTTGATAGTATCGACCGGCTGATCGCTGGCAACCTGAAGGTGACTCGCTACCATCGACTTCCCAGTCGATGGTATCGACTCTGCCTGACTCCTTGCGGCTGTCTTCCTGTGACTGTGTCGATACTATCGACGGATGTCAATGGTATCGACATCTGTATATATTCATTTTTCCTGAAATTGCAAGACAAAGCCAAATCAGCTGAGATATAACTCATTATTATAATTGCTTATGATCAAAAAGATAAAATATGGGATATTTGATACTGAAAAGGATTATAGACTCGAGTAAGTGAATCATGCAATATTAACCACCAAAGTGACCAATAAACACATAAAAGGCAAGTAAAACAAGTCTATAAATGCGACTCAAAATCATCGCATCAAACTCCCCTAAGCTTGAACATTGCTTGTCCTCGAGCAACAAAACTCTAGAATAGAATTTTGAGGGTCAACTAGCGAACATATTATCACAACAGACTTCGCCATATGATCCCCGCCAGGCATTCACATTACGGCCCCTACTAACCACAAAATGATAATCACCCTCAAGGCAACAATAATCATCCATAAAAGATATCTACCTCAAAATTGATGAACACTATCACGTAAGGCAGTTAACATAATAAAATCCTCCGGTCCAGACTCGGTGCATCTTGCGATCTTCTATCTACGTTGCTCGTCCTAGCTACCATCTAAATGGAAGCAACTCTCCTAGTATTAATGAGTGAGGAGAATATCACAGTGGCCTACCAATTCGAGCAACGGGTGGATGGAATAGGTGGTTGTGGAATAAATGGAAGAACAATACATTTTAACATGCACAAATAACCACAATGACCTAAATGATGCATATGCAAATGAAAATGCCCTAATGCCTACATTTTGGGTGGAATGATGCATGTTCCTACAATTCCATCTTATGTGAGATAGAATGTCTAAAAACTACATTATGTGCTTATTCTTCCTATTACACGGACGAAACAAGCTCTTTTCTCCCTCTAAAATTAGCTTTTTTTTTCTAAAGCCCTTTTTCTCTCAAATTGCAAAATGTACATTTTTTTTAGAATTCCTCTTTTTTTTTCTTTTTCTTTTTTTTTTGGGCTTACTTTCACATAACTGTAATCCTTGAGGCATTACAATTGTATTTCAGAGAGTATAGAATGAGTCACCTGCTTCTCTTATTTCTCAGAAGAAATAAGGCACATACTATACTAAATGCTCAAAGATATGTTCTAATGCAACTACATGAAATCACTTATGCAACTATGATGACATGCACTCAAGAATGTATGCATGCATGATATCTCTACAAATTTTTTCATTTTTTCAGTTTTTTTATGCACAATCTTCATACGATGCAATAAAATGCAATCCTACCTAAATGCTATGCAATCAAAAGATGAAAATTGTAATGTGCTTCCAATTCTTATGGTGGAGTATGAAAACAATGGGGTGGATAGATCACAAGATTAATTGACTGAACCTTTAGAAAATATTATGTGTCCCTCCTTACTGACCTGTGTAATAATCAAGAAGTTTCTCTCTCTTCTTTCAGATTAAGGTCTCATTATCATTTGGTCAGTTTAAGCTCAAACAACCAATTCCGTCCACTCTTCGTGAATCATAGGAATGTACAGTTGTGGTTTCCTGTTTTAAAGTTGACAAACCCAATTATGTTCTTAAGTCATGTGCTCAAGGTTGAACAACACAAGCTTGCAAAATCACTAAAAATTTTCAAATTTACCCCTGATTCCCATGTACAAACACAGAGATGACACATGACATTAGACATCCACAATTACACTAGATAGAGTGTGGATCCTAAAAAAAACTAAGAACTAAGAACAATAAATGACAAAAGACAAAGTAATAAATGATAAAAACTAAGAAAAAGAAAGGATAGAAGCTGTTCCAATCCCCCCCAAGCTTGAATTCGACTATGGCCTCATAGTCAAAAACAACCTTAAAAGGTGGAACAGGGATACTGATCATTGTTCAGGTGGTGGCGGGTACTGCGGGGCTGTGGGGTCCCAAGATGGATACTACCCCTAGAAACTCAGATCATACTGGGGCATCGACGGAGGTTGAGGATACCCCCCCAAAATAGTTTTGGCTCCAATAGTTGTCGTAGAAGGGTTGTTGTTGCATCTCCATCCTATGCAACCTATCATGGATATTTTGTTGGTTGTCGAGGAGGAGGCGCTCATTCTCGTAGATGGCCTACTGGTTAACATAGCGTCGATTGGTAGTCTCCTGAATATCCACAAATGATGCCGTGTGTCGTTGTTGCGTCTACTGGATATCCTACAACATTGTATACATGCCCTGAATAGAAAAGGCATCCTCTCCTTGCTGAGAGGGCTGAGGTGGCGGAGGCTATGAAGATAATGATTCACCCGGGTGGAAACGAGGATGTTTCCGGGGTGCTACTCATGCCCGAAGAGGAGTGAAAGCCTCCTCTTCCTCTTCATTCTCGTCGCCATCATCATTGTTGTCATCATTACCATCGTCTTCATCAGAGTCGTCAATGGCGATGATAGGCCACCTGAAATGCTGAGCTCCCTCAATGTTGAAGACGGGGTCGGGAAGCGCACATTCTTGATATTCATGATTGACATGGCAATGTACATAAGCCAAGCCATCACGGAGCAGAAGGAGGTTGGAGCGGTGTAGATGATGCAGGTTTACCTTGTTCCTATTGGAAAGCGGAGCAAGTTGGGAAAAATCCAACCCAAGATAGAGGGCCAACGGTGTGATCAACCCCCCAAAGTGGATAGGATCTTTCCTCGTACTCCTCTTCACGGCCAACACGCACGTCAAGAAGAACGCACCCCAGTTGCACTCCTCACGCTTCAGCAATTTATATAGAAAGAACAAATCTGTCTCTTGGAATTTGCTAAGAGACAGATCGCCGCGAGCAAAGAGCGTCGTACAGAGCATGCAGTGCAGAATCCGCACAAAAGGATGCTCGAAGTCGGTGACGACAGTGTAGTGGTAGCTCACCGACTTGCCTGGAGGTGCAGTCACCAGCTTGGTGAAGATGTCATCATAGTCTGTCCAGTTATCCGGCCTCCTGTACTGGTCTCTCCCATGTTTCCAGTTGTAAATGGAATTGAATTTCTGGAGGGTGAGAGTGTAATTGTTGTTGTAGAGCCGGAAATAAACACGACCCTTTATCCACTCTCGATCAGTGGCGATCAAGTCGTTCAGCACGATGCATATGTCCAATGATGCCATGAACTCCGCCACGAGCTCCTTGTATGTCGGCCATTCTCCGAAGAATGGTTGGCTGTCAGCGTGGAACTCCAACTCGTCAGGCATCCTACCTGTATGTCTTGCTTGCCTCTACAGGGCATAGGCAAGATTGGCATGGAACCCCAAGTCGCGGATCATTTCCCGATCGACGTAGCGGGTGGGCTCAATCTTCCTCTTGAGCAGTTCCTCGTATACCTTTCAGACCTCCACGGAAGGATGAAAAATCCTCGGACGAGGAATTGATCCAGGTGGCGGAGGAACGAAGGGTGGGATCTCCATCGGGACCACCTATGAAGAAGATGCTCCGTCTGTCCGCACCATTGTCGTAGAGAAAAAGGGAATAGCAAAGAGAGCTCGGTGAAGAGATCGTGATCCTTGGACGCTCGTAGTAGGCCTCCGGTCACACAGCAATGCTCAATGCACAAGTAGAGGGAAGAAGCTCTGAAGGTGTGAAGAGATTTGACAATCAATCCGTCCTTTTATAACTGAGTTCGTCGCTACTGTGGACCCGTCGATACCATCGACGGGGTGTCGATGGTATCGACACCTGTAGCACAATCTGGGTCTTTGCGAGTATCGACGGTTGTCAATAGCCTGATGTGGGGGCCCAGATCGATGATGCGTCGATACCATCGACACGAGTTGATGGTATCGACGCATCCCATAGATTGACTTCCTTGATGTAGTGATCGTCATTGATTTCCTCTCGCGGCTCGATGACTTGTCGCATCGATACCATCGACTTGTGTCAATGGTATTGACTATTTGTAGGTCAAACACCCTCGCGAGGCCCGGCCGCCGCTTTCTGACTGTAGCCGTGTCGATACCATCGACAGGCCTGTCGATAGTATCGACATCACTGAGAAAAAATCGTCTGTAAATCTTCAGGGATCTCGTGAGTATCGACACCCATGTCGATACTATCGACCCCGATCTGGTGATTTCTTTAGCATTACTGATGGTATGTCGATACCATCGACGGGGCCATCGATGGTATCGACTCAGAAAAATTTCTACAGTCAATTACATGTACCCATGTCGCTACCATCGACACAATGGTCGATGGTATCGACTCTACCACAGCCATGCACACTTAACAAATGATCACGGTATCATTTTTACACTAAAAACAAAATTAAACCTAACTAACTTGTAAATGCAAAAGAAAATGGACGACACTACCAATGGTTGGGTTGCCTCCCAACAAGCACCCTTGTTTAACGTCTTAGGCTAGATAAAATCAATCTTATCATGCATCCTTAAGTGCTATGAGTTTGACCTCATGCACTTTCCTCGTGTAATCCTTGCCAAAATACTGCTTCAACCTCTATCCATTGACCAGAAATGTTATTTCTCCATCATGCACCATGATGGAACCATGTGGCCGTACTTCCTCTACAATGAAAGGTCCACTCCACTGGGATTTCAATTTCCTGGGATGCAACTTCAACCTTGAGTTGAACAATAGCACACAATCTCCCTTCTTGCAGACACGTAGTTGAATGTGTCGATCATGAATAAGCTTTGTTCTCTCCTTGTATATCCTCGAGCTTTCATAGGCGTTCATCCTCATCTCATCTAGCTCATTTAGCTCGAGCAAGCATTTCTTCCCTGCCTCATCATAAGTCAAGTTCAGCTTCCTTAGCGCCCAGTGCGCCTTATGCTCCAACTCTATCGAAAAATGGCAGGCCCGCCCATAAGCCAACCTAAAAGGTGTAGTGCCTATAGGTGTCTTAAATGCCGTCCTATACGCCCATAAAGCATCCAGTAGCAAAGTACTCCAGTTCTTCCTTGTCAAAGCCACTGTGCGCTCCAAGATTTTCTTAATTTCTCTATTGGACACTTCGACCTGCCCTTGTGTCTGCGGGTGGTACGAGGTACCAATATTGTGCTTTACCCCGTACTTCCTCAACAATGCAGCAAACTTTTGATTTCTAAAACGGGTACCTCCATCGTTGATAATCATCCTTGGTACACCAAATCTGTAGAAAATGGAATCTTTTACAAACCTGCACACTACAGCAGCATCATTAGTCCTAGTGGGTATTGCCTCTACCCACTTCGATACATAATCAACATCCAATAAAATGTACAAATTAGAGTTTGAGGACACAAAGGGTCCCAAAAAATCAATACCCCACAGATAAAACACCTCAACTTCTTGAAACACGTTGAGGGGCATCTCCTGTCGCTTTGAAATATTACCTGCCCTTTGACAGGAATCACATCTTTGCACATAATCGTATGCATCCCGAAACAGTGTAGGCCAATAAAGGCCGCTCTCAAGCACCTTCGCCGCCGTTCTGGAACTAGCATGATGGCCACCCGTTGGTAGAGTATGACAATGACAAAGTACACTATCATATTCAATCTCCGGTACCCATCTGCGCAAAACATTGTCCCTGCATTGCTTTAACAAAATGGGGTCATCCCAGAAATAATATCTCAAAGAATGGAAAATTTTCTTTTTCTCTTGATATGTCCAATCATCTGGGATAATTTGATAGGTAAGATAATTAACAATATATGAAAACCATGGATCCTTGGATTTTACAGAAAGGATCTGCTCATCAGGGAATGTCTCCATAATGGGTATGCTAATGTCCTTCTCATCTACCCGTTCCAACCTAGACAAATGGTCTACAACCACATTCTCTATTCCCGCCTTATCTTTAATTTCAATGTCAAATTTGTGTAACAATAAGATCCACCTAATCAATCTAGGTTTGGCATCTTTCTTTTCCATCAAATACTTTATGGCGGCGTGGTCCATCCATACCACAACTTTTGACCCTACAAGATATTGCCGAAAATTTTCAAATGCAAAAACAACGGTGAGAAGTTCTTTTTCAGTTGTAGTGCAATTAAGTTGTGCTTCATTTAAAGTTTTGGATGCATAGAAAATCACAGCGGGTTTGTTTTCAACACGTTGTCCTAGAACGGCCCCTACTGTGAAATCTAAAGCATCACACATTAAATCAAAAGGCTTTGTCCAATATGGTGTTTGCACAATCGGTGCAGAAATTAACTTCTCTTTGAGCACATTAAAAGCATGCAAACACTTTTCATTAAAATCAAACACCGCATCTTTCTCAAGCAGTTCAGATAATGGTTTAGCAATTTTTGAGAAATCTTTAATAAAGCGGCGATAAAATCCTGCGTGACCAAGAAAACTCCTTACTCCTTTAACCGTATTTGGTGGGGGTAATTTGGAATAACATCAATCTTAACCGTATCTACCTCCAACCCCTTGCTAGACACTTTATGTCCAAGCACAATCCCTTCACTAACCATCGTATGGCATTTTTCCCAGTTTAGAACCAAATGTGTGTCCTCACATCATTGTAAAACTTTATCAAAATTATATAAACCTTCATTAAAAGATGCACCATAGACGGAAAAATCGTCCATGAAGACCTCTAAACAACGCTCAACCATATCAGAGAAAATGGCAAGCATGCAACGCTGGAAGGTGGATGGTGCGTTGCATAAACCAAAGGCATACGGCGATATTCTCTTTTTTTACCAAATTTATACTCAATATTTTCTGCAGCTAAAAGATAACAGGAAAAGAGACAAATTCACATGACCGTTATCAGTGTCGATGTATATTTATACATATCAAACCATAATACTAAGATAGGATTTTACTACTAGACAATCTAACAACTATTATTATTATCTTTGTTATTCGTACTACCCTTTTTGTTACTTGAATCAAAATTATCTATAGTCTTAAAAACTAATTTTCTAGGATCACAACTATAGAAAATTAGATGCATACCTACATTTATTTGGGTTGAATTGATCTTCCACAATCAATATATGGGTGAAGATATCAAAGTGTCGTGCTTCCCCGTCCTTGGTTATCCTCCAGGGATGATTTTAGAGTTGTATACGGTGACAACTCTTGTGAGAAGCCGTGATAGCTTCTGGCCACTGATGTGGTTGTCAGCCAGTTGTTAGCTTTAGTATCTTGAGTTAAAGCTCCAATTTTGATCTAAGGTCACAAAGGAGTGGAGGGGATTGTGTTTTCTCTCTTTTCAGTAACAAATCCATGATGTATGTAGTGCACGTGGCAGCTAGGTCTGGAGTTGGTGCTATGTGGGATCTGCAACAAATCTATGTTGTTAAGAGAGGTTTGGATGGTTCAAATTGTCAAATTGATTGGAGGGGTGCATTTTCTAATCTTGCTAAATTCTAGGTGTTAGGTAATGAGTGAAGGCATTAGAGGAAGGTACTTGAATTTGTTCATATTCCTGGTTCGTTGGGGAACTTTAAACTCTAGTGTAGTAGTTACTGTGTTATAGATCTTCAATACCTTGAGTTCACGATTGAGTTGTCTATATAGTGTTGATGGGATATTTGTTAGGACATCCAGAATCCAATCTTGGCTGCTTAAAAAGGCTACCTTTCAGTGAACAGGTGGATTAAACTCAGGGATATTTCGGGGATGAGGATAGTATCTTTTTAGCGACAGGGTTTGGAAATCATCTAACAACTCCTCCATGTATATGAAAATATTTTCCCTCACTTGCTCCTATTCCCACTCCTACTCTCTCATGTCCTCTCCCTCTCAGTTTCCCTCTCTGACAAAAATCTAGATCCATCTTCTCTCTCCGACAGTAGTGACAAGATACATCAACACCGATCGTTGGTGTTGTTGGTTATTTTAGGGTTTAGGTCTATTAACATCGAGCTCAGCCTAACCCAACGGCCTTCAAGGCCTCAAGCGAAGCTCATATTTGTTCTTGTTACATGATTCTACAAATATTGTCATGTTGTTTGCTTCTCCCTTCTTAACTTCCTCTTGATCACTTCTCCCTGTCCTACTTCTCATAAAAATGTATCGTTTCTTTTATTTTACATCTACACTAACTATATTTCTTAAAAAGTTGCCTTTTTCAGTGAAAGGAAGTACTTTTATTCATAGTGTTTGTGAAAAGAATTTCTTTTATTTATAGTTAACTAGTTACATCTGTAAAAGAGTGGTTTTTAATATCATGTATATTTTTTTTATTTTCTCTAGATTATATACTTTCCATAAGAAATATATCATGGGTATGACTGCAGACAAATGGATGAAGGAGATACACATCGATTTAAAGGAACTTCAACAAGGTTCAATTGTTGGTGTGTCATTGTCAGTGTGCCAACATACTCACTAAGGTTCTGTCACTGGTGCGCCATCATCACCTCGCCAAGATGATACTCAACAAGGTTTAGCATGCCAAGATATGCAATTGAGATATTTTGTCAACAATAAATATGTGTTTGGTGTAGATCTAAATGAGATAGTTTCTCAAGAATAGGGTTGGGAAGGAATATCAAAGTTATTTCTATTGGTTTCTAATGATAGGCATGCTTACTCAGAGAATCTGGAAGAAATTTTTGAAGATCAGACGTATTTTGATTTCTCATAGAGAGATTTTTCATAAAGAGACACTACTTACTGAGAGAATTTGGAAGAAATTGGTTTTGAAGATTTGACATATTTTGATTCCTCAGAGAGAGATTTCTCAGAAAGAGACACCGCTTCTACACATCAATATTATGTAAACATTCATGATATGGAGTCACAGGATGTTGATAGGACTCAAATTGATCTAAATGAGACTTACCACTTCTGAAAGTACTAAAGAGGAGATCGGTTTCAAATATGATTATATAAATGTCTTGGATGGTTAGTCCATAAAATGTCTTTTATTAGTAATCGTTCCCTTTTTGCTTATTTGACTATCCTTTTCTCCTTCCCATTATTCATGTTCTCCTAATCCTTCTTCCTCTTATCAGTATCATTGGTGCTTTTCTCATGCTCCCAGTTCATTCTTCCTTTTCTCCATACCCTCATTCCTTTTCTCAAGCTTTGTGTTTCTCTTCTCTGTAACCGCGTTCCTTTTCTTCTATATTTAGGTTCCCCTTTTTTCCTTTTCACATTCTCCTTACTCCTTTTCTCAAGCTCGTTCTTCCTTTTCTCCCTCTCATCATTCCTTTTCTCCCTAAGCTAATTCTTACTTTTATCCCTATCCTCATTCCTTTTCACATCCTCCTTATTCCTTTTCTCAAGCTATGTGTTCCTCTTCTTCGTAACACCTCACTTCTTTTTTTCTATATTCGGGTTTCCCTTTCTTCCTTTTCACCTTCTCCTTACTCCTTTTCTCAAGCTTGTTCTCTCTTTTCTCTCTAACCACGTTCTTTATCTCCCTAAGCTCATTCTTCCTTTTCTCCCTATCATCATTCCTTTTCAAATCCCCCTTATTCCTTTTCTCAAGATCTATGTTCCTCTTCTCCATAACACCTCATTCCTTTCTTCTATAATCGGGTTCCCCTTTCTTCCTTTTCACCTTCTCCTTACTCCTTTTCTCAAGCTCGTCCTTCCTTTTCACCCTATCCTCGTTCCTTTTCTCCCTAAGCTCATTCTTCTTTTTCTCCTTATCCTCATTCCTTTTCACATCCTCCTTATTCCTTTTCTCAAGCTCTGTGTTCCTCTTCTCTGGAACACCTCGCTTTTTCTTCTGTATTCGGGTTCCCCTTTTCTTTTTCACCTTCTTCTTACTCATTTTCTCAAGCTTGTTCTTCCTTTTCTTACTATCCTTGTTTCTTTTCACCCTAAGATCATTCTTCTCTTTCTCCCTATCCTCATTCCTTTTCACATCATCCTTATTCCTTTTCTTAAGTTTTGTGTTCCTCTTCTCAGTAACACCTCATTCCTTTTCTTCCATATTTGGGTTCCCCTTTCTTCCTTTTCACCTTCTCCTTACTCCTTTTCTCAAGCTCATTCTTCCTTTTCTCCCTATCCTTGTTCCTTTTCTCCCTAAGCACATTCTTCCTTTTCCCCCTATCCTCATTCCTTTTCACATCCTCCTTATTCCTTTTCTCAAACTCAGTGTTCCTCTTCTTCATAACACCTCCTTCCTTTTCTTCTGTATTCGGGTTCCCTTTTCTTCCTTTTCACCTTCTCCTTACTCCTTTTTTCAAGATCATTCTTCCTTTATTCATTTTTTATTTCTCCCTTTACTCTAGTTCCATTAATCATGTCACCTTTCATTGTCTCAGATGAACTTGATAAGTAGCATTACTGGAAAAACCTTGAATTTAGCTCTCCACATGAAGCTCATCAATTTTATAACGACTATGCTCATCAGAAAGAGTTTGCAACCATGATTTACTGGGAGAAGAAGTGTAAAGGAAAGAATGTGGATCATGGAAAGATTCAATATCTGCAATATGTCTATAATAAACAACGATATCATAAGGGAATTTTACTGAATCGCAAATGTCTATAATAAACAAGGTTCATAAGGGAAGTTTAGTGAATCACACTGGTTTTGAAATAATAAAAGAATTAGTAGATTTTCAAACTGGAATGGAGTGACATCGTAGAGAAGAAAGGATCGGGTGCAAAGCGCACATTAATCTAATTATTGATCACCAACTTAATCTCTACAAGTTAAATAGCTAGGTTGTTGATCATAGTCATGCACTTCACCCACAGGAATATGCTCATCTTCTCAGATCCAACCACATTGTTTTAGATATGTAAGGAGTTGTAGCAGAGATCAATGAAGATCCTAGAATTCAATTAAAAAAAATCCTACGATGCAATGTCTTTCGTTGCTGGTGGACATGAGAGCATCAAGTTTCTTCAACTATATCTAAAGAACCATTTGAGGCATAGGAGACAGAAAACAATGATATATGGTGATGCCACTACTTTGTAAGAGTAATTATATAATGAAGTATACAACAACCCATCATTTTATTATGAGATTGAGGTTGATAATAAAGAGAGAATTACAAACATCTTCTGGGCCGATGGGAGGATGAATCTCGATTATCGATTATTTGGTGATGCCATTTGTTTTGATACAACATTTCAGACATATAAGAGCTACTAACTATTAGGTACTCAATAGAATCATGTGTTCTGGTGTTTAATATCTTGTGTTCCATTATTTGATATATTGTGTTCCATTACTCGACACTTTTGTTTCAGTATTTGATATATTTTGTTCCATTACTCAATAGTATTTTGAGTTCTAGTATCCGACATATTTTGGTCCATTACTCAACATTTGTGTTCTAGTATCGAACTATATGTGTTCCAATTTTGAACTATACACGTTCTAGTACTGAACCATTTTTTCCATTATTCTGAACTGGCATGTTAATTTTTCTATGCAACTATATTTGTTGGTTGTTACCACCACCGTCAAGGTGTCATATTCAGTGCAACCCTACTTTACAATGAAACTATTGAGTCCAACAGCTTCAGCTATAATAAAAGTTCTCCATGATACATTCCACGTGCTCTATACATGGCATATATTACAAAATGCTCAGAAGAACCTCACTCAGTTGTTCACTCCTATTTTACACAACCATCTTACTCTCCACATGTATGAAGTTGACATTGAACATGAATTTGGTTTTTCTTGGAAAAAAATGATTCAAGAATGCTTCCTTGCTGGACCGCATCATTGGATTGAGAGAATATATGAATAATAAAAAAACAAAGGTCCTTGGCTTAGGTAAAACAACATTTTACTACTGGAATGAAAATGACCAGCTCAGTGAATCATGCAATGTTGTTATGACAATCTTCCTCTAACCAAATCACAACTTGGTTTAGTTCTTCACACACTTAATTAGAATGCTTTCAAGCAGGAGGAGTAACAAAAAAGAACAAGAGTTTCAAGCTGATGATAAATTTGCAAACAATACCTTTCCCTATAGCCCTATTGCAATAAGGGTCACTAAGGTTTATACATCTAATATGTTTGCAATCTTCAAATCAGAGTTCAAAAAGATGATGGATTATGTAATCAAGTTCACCAGAAAATAACATTGGTTGTAAGCTTGCATACATTGTTTTCAAAAGCAATAGAGACAATAGAGTAGACGAGTGGACTGTGTTAGTCCAAAGGGATGATATGAAGTTCAAAGGCTCCTTCCATTTGTACGAAATCATGGCAATGATGTATAGACACATTCACAAAGTTATGGATGTTTTAGGATCTATTGGAGAACAAAATTTGCAAACAATTCCCCCAGACTACATAGCCTATTGTTGGACAAAGCTTGCTAAGAGTGGGATTAATATACTTGACTCTTGTTCTGGTGTCTGTAAACCATCTGAGCATTGGGAACACTATCAACATCTATGTCATAAAATGGTTCAACTAGCCACATCAGTTTGGATGGATGATGATGTCTACCAAATGGAAGACAATGAGATTAATTTGTTATGCACTAAGGCTAGCTTACTTAGGGCCAACCATAACAAAAATTGTGATCCAGTTCATATTTCACATTGCACTCGATTTGAAGTTCTAATGACTACTCTAAGTCATTTTGAAGCCAAGTCAATAAAGGTTTGTGAAGTGCCAAACCAATCAAGAAAAAGGTTGTTAAGTTTTGTGGAGAATGTGAGACAGAATGCACGAGTGAAGATGTGTCTACAAGAAGAAAGAGAGACCAGAATATCAAATTTTAACTTGGGATTTGACTAACGTAAAAATACTCCAACATTCATATTGATGTATCATGTCTTATTCATCAGCATCCATATGCATATTGTTGTATCATATTTTTTATTATTCAATAATGTTGTATAGTATTGAATCACATGTGTTCTAGTATTTAATTGTATGTGTTCTCAAGCTCTATGTTCCTCTTCTCCCTATTCTCGTTATTCCTCTTCTCCCTAACCTTGATCCTTTTCTGAAGCTCGTTATTCCTCTTCTCCCTAACCTTGATCCTTTTCTGAAGCTCGTTATTCCTCTTCTCCCTAACCTTGATCCTTTTCTCTTACTTTATGTTCCTCTTCTCTCTATTCTCATTCTTCCTCATCTCCCTAACCTCGATCCTTTTCTCAATCTCATTCTTCAAAGTCTCATCAAGGGATGGGATATGAACAATGAGTAAGAGAAATTGTACAATGAGTAGGACAAATGAAATAACGAGACATGTTTCGATTGATGATAATAAAGAAACAAATACATATAGAGATACATATTATAAATGAAAATGGGACGATGAGTAGTAGAAAAGGAACAAGGACAATGACTACATCAACAACAATAGGGAGTAAAGGATCAAGGAAGAGTAGTAAAGGAACAACCTGATTCTCATTCCTTAGTCATCATCCTTATTCCTTTTCTCATTACACATACAGATACAATACAGAGCAACAACATCAAAGCTTAGTTGTGGGGGCATAGATAGAGGATGTGTGGTTTGCACCCAAACCTTATGCACACCTTGATCTCAACTGACCTGCTTGGATCCTAAACCCATATCAAGTGTAAATAGGTTTGGAAGTATTGGAAATGACCACATTTCAAAAGAGGTACAGTTTCCCATTAGGTTTGGAAGGATTGGAAAAGAGTTTGAGTTACAATGATGAAATCAAAGAAATCTTCAATTTCCATGATCTCGAATCAACTACTATTGTGGATGTGATAAAGAGCTTTCTAGACTTCACTATTTCTTATACACATATTTGGCGGTGGAGAAGGAGGAGAGTTGGTTGTGGTGATAGGTGGTGTTATCTTACTTTGAGATGGTATTGCCATGTATTTATAGACAGTCAACGATTCCATTTCAAGCTAGGGTTTCCTAGCTCAAATTCCCTTGAGCAGCAGCAGTGGTCGTGGTCAAAAAGTATTGGGTCACCTTTCGACGCATGCTGCTAGCAGCTACAGTAAATGCACCCATGACAGTAGAAACTTGTGATTGGCAACTAGCATTGGAGGTGACCATGCAAGATAATTTTAAGTTTATTTGGATCTTATCCTCCTCCTTGATCTTGTTCTCCTACTGCCATTCCTCTATTGCTACCATTCTTGTACTACCCTTGATCTTCTTCATGTAATCATAGCCATTGTTCCTTTTCTCCGATCCCCTGCACCTTTACTCCCCATTCTTATTCTTGTAGTCATAATTTTTTGTTTTCTACAAGTCTCTACTCCTATTCTCATCATTATTGTTCTTGTACTCATTGTCATTTTTCTTTTTCTTGTAGTAATGTTCCTTTACTCCACATTGTTGTTTTGTAGTCGTTGTCATCGTTCCTTTTCTCACAGTCCAATTCCTTTTACTCCATATTGTTGTTTTTGTAGTCATCATCATTGTTCCTTTTCTCACAGTCCCTATTCTTTTACTCCCCATTATTGTTTTTTTATTCATCATAATTGTTCCTTTTCTCATAGTTCCCATTCCTTTACTCCCCATTGTTGTTTTTGTAGTCATCATTGTTACTTTTCTCACGGTCCCTATTCCTTTACTCCCCATTGTTCTTTTTTTAGTCATTGTCATTGTTCCTTTTCTTGCAGTCCATGTTCCTTTACTCCCCATTGTTGTTTCTGTATTTGTAGTTTTTCCTTTCTCCTAGTCATTGTTCATTTACACCCCATTCTTGTTCTTTACTCCATGGTATGGTCACATCCTCTACCTGTGGCCAGACACACTTCCTCATAGGCGCACTTACTGCTGTTGCTCGCAGGAAGGTGCCAAAAGGTGAACCAATACCTTTCGACCACTATTGTTGCTCAAGGGAAGGTGAGATTGTGAAACCCTAAATTGTATAGTGCATGGAGATTAGCTTGTAAAACCCTAGCTTCAAGGGAATCGTTGACTGACTATAAATTAAGGCCAATGGTGGTAGCAATACCAATGCAGAGCAGGGCAGCAACACCTACCAATCTACCACAACCAACTCTCCTCCTACAGTGGTCGATTTGAGATCAGTAGCGATAGAATATTTCATCCATGCCTCATTGTAACTCAAATATTTTTGAATCCTTTCAAACCTAATGGGGAATCGTATGGGTGATGACTACTTGCCCGACATCTGTTTGGGTGATGACTACCAAGCCTGACAAGATTTCTTATGCTTTAACAAGGATGATGACTACTTGCCCGACATCTGTTACTTAAATGGCAGTCCATGTTGTCATGTTGCTTTGTATCCATTAAAAAAGGACGATGACTACTTACCTGACATATGTTACTTCCATGGAGGTCCACGTTGTCATGGTACCTTGCATCCATTCAACATGGACAATGAATACTTGCCCAACATCTGTTACACCCCCTATTTGATCCTTTTCTCTGACATGTTGTTCCTTTACTACCTATTCTTGTTCCTATTGTAGAAATGTACTTTTTGAATTTACTATGAAATGTTTTTTGGATTCAAAATGGTTAACATTTTATGTAACGACCCCGCCTCCCGGTAACCCCCAATTAAGGAAGACCCAAAGGTCAGAGTCGTTATCCCAATTAACATGATCAAAGGTTTGACAAATAATCAGTAATAATTATAAAAATCTACCAAACTATACTGAAAGCTGGTATAAAATAAAACTTTGCGTACCTTTTTCAAAAACTCGGATATCTAACTTCTATCCACATCTGGACTCTATTCTAACTAATCCTCCTTGCACTTTTTTTTCATAATTTCACAATGTGTCACTTTACAGTTTGTCCTTTTCAACTTTGTACCTAAAACACCGACAAACAAAATGTCGGTCAGCATAAATGAACATGTCAGTATGTGGGGACAACCAAAATTTCGCAATTATGTCTAACAATCTAAATATCACAATTAAGTTAATTAACAAGCCAAATTACGCTTCAGTGTGACATTCTCCACTGCTTTTGCCCTAACCCTGGCATACCCTCCTTAGGGTTTCTCTTTTGCCATTGACTTAAGGCCACCTTCTCAACCCCGATCTTGGTGCCTGGGGTCACCTCTCATGGTTCCCGTGAGTCATGCAATAAAGACCACCTTCTCAATCCCGAGCTTGGTGTCTGGGGTCACCACTCATGGTGCCCATGGGTCTTCCCTCATGGGCTTGACCTTTTGGCATCTTCCATCAGGGTGGCATGTAGGTGCGAGAATACACACTTATATTATAATTGTGATAATCATAGTGACTTTATGATTTGCAAGTATGAACATCCAAACTAATAGGTTGCATTCAATGCGATGAATCATTCGGAAAACCTTCCGGAAACTAATGCAATTAACCATAATTAACCACATACCTATCACGCTGACTTGAGTGCAGAAATAATACAACTAAGCAAGAAATCCAGTAAACAAGCAAGCACACAATATGATCCTAAAACATGCATCCAATTTCCTATCATTGATCAGGCCATCAAGGTCTATTAAACCTATCTCGCTTCCTAGGGTTTCTAGCCCACTTTTTGGGTTTCCTTTGCAATTAGGGTTTCACTTCATTTTTACTATTTTAACCCTAATTTTATACAATTACTCACAAACCCTAATTATCTCATCTACTCCTCATGAAAGATATTAAGGTTACCTTTTAACAACATATAACCCTAATTTTAGATTAAAGGCACAATTAAAAGTCAAATAAGTCTATTATGCCCCTTTTACATTAAAACTACCATTTTTATCCTTTTAATTCATGATACGATCTTTAGGCCCAATTATCATCTTTGGTTCCTTCCGGATTAACAACTCATAGTTCATTATGGTCTAATTCACATATGAACTCTATTCCACATTTATCCACTAGAAAAAAATCCTAATTACCATATTAAGGCCTAGTTTGGCCGCCTCTTTTCTGAATCGCAGTAGTTTGGTACATATTGTTGTTACTTTTCAGTAGCTCGAGCAGGTGGGGTATACATGTTTCCATGCTTCAGTGTTGATTTGCAGGAAAATATGATGCGATAGTCTAGCAAATTGGGTAGGAAGCCATCATTCCCCAGTACCGCCCAGTTCGGCGTGACTGGAAAATGTGTCTGTTGCGGTTAGAGCATTTAAGGGATGGTGATTGTGAGTTCCATGTACAATGTGATGATCGACCAATTATTACATTAATCGCTGGGATTTCCGAAGTATGCGGCCAAACTAGGCCTAAGGGTATTTATCCACAATTAGGAACTTTTATACTCAAAATAGCTTAGAACCGTCATATCTCATCTTTATTCATGAATTTGAACAATTAAAGCCATTAAGAAACATAATTACTAACATTAGGGTTTCAAGGCCCATTAAAGCTCATGTATGCACATGGAATCCTAAATTAATCCAATTACATGTAAAGTTCGTCCTTTTTGATCTTAATGTATCTTTTTATATTTAACAGGTTAATATCAACTTTAATCATCCATAAAACCCCTCTTAACACATTAATCATCTCAAAATAGGGTTTCTTAATCATTAATACATTAAAGTTGATAACTTTCACTATTTTTCGAATTGCAAGAGTAATTAGCTTCTAAATCTATTTTTAATGGATTCCTCGCATTTTCTAAGAAAATTTGATGTATTACATGTATCGATCTGAGCTGCCATTATTTAGATATGAATTTTGCAAGATAAACTTACTTGGATCAATGGGATGCTGACACGTTAGCAATCCCATGCAACACGTCGCCCAGCTGAGAACATAACCGAATTACATCTTTGCCCTCACTTAAGTGGCCAACACTTTAGCACACGGAGGTGCAAAAACGTCAAACGAAGCCCGACCTTCTTCAACCTCGTGAAACCTTTTTTTTCCTCAACCTGCGGCACTTCATGGGTGTGTCCCCTCCTTCCTAGGGTTCGTGGACCACAACCAATGGCCGCCCTAGCTCCATCGCCCTCTGCCGCACCTGGGGCGCCGCCCAGCTCGTGGCCTAGATGTCTAGTTCAAGCGCACCAAGCCTGCAACGCTCCACGCGTCGTGTAGGCCTGCAATAGGTGGTTGCGCGAAGATGAGAGCAAGGAGATGATGTCTGATCACTCCTGGGTTGTTGTGGGAGCATCCTGCATCCATCAAGACCATTTAACGGTTCCTCATTGCACCATGGTCATGTTGCCCTTCTTGGTTAGGGTTTACATGCAAAGAAGAAGGAGAAGAGAGAGAGAGGGAAGCGTGGAACTTCTTTGGAACTCGAACCAGTGGTTCTACCCCTTATATAGGGGAGGGTATCAACACCCTATGATCATCCACGAGGAAACAAATCCAACTCTCAAAAGGAAACCTATTTCTTCATTGAGAAGCAATCTTCTTTCTCCTAATTATCTTCTTAAAAATCCATGTTCATTGGATATTTAGGAATTCAAAAATTCTCTTTCTTATTCTCTTTATTCTTGACTTTTAATCCATTGGCACGAATTTATATTTTCTTTTAGTAGAAAATACCTCCTTTTTAACAATGCCACAAAATTCATTAATTATGCATCACATTATCCTCTTATTTTGTATTATTTGTATTTTCTCTTTCTTTTTCTCCATTATAGCTCCTTGGACCCCAAGAAACTATAATATTTCGAAATCCTTTTTAGTGGATACTCATTATCCTTCTAGATGCATCTATATCCATTATTTCTCATTATCTTATTTATTTCTTATTAAAATATCTCTTTTCAAGGATTTCTCTTTATCTCTCTTTTTACTTTCCCTTTTCGAATTCCTTCTAATATTAGAAACCTTATGGATACAAAAATCCACCAAAGATGACTCAATCATACCTCTTTCCACTTATTTTCCACATATTGAATCATTATCTTCAATTTCTTTCTTAATAAAGAAATATTTAATTGATCTTTTCTTTTCTTATTGCATTTTTTTGCAACTTTGGACTCCTTGGAACCCAAGGAACCCAAGAGGCACGAAATCCACCTTTGGATAATATTCCTTTGCCTTCTAGAGATTTCTACATCCTTCTTTTCTCCATTTCTTATGTACTTATTTAATAATGGAGTTTCTTTTGTCTTTTCCTTGTTATTGGGCCCAATAGCCAATAAAGCCCACAAAACAACCAACAAGGCTATATTGTAAACAAAATCTTTTTATTCAAAACAAATTATATCATTATTTGTTCAAATATATTTAATAGGGGAAATTACATTTCTCCCCAAAAGAACCCAAAAATTGGGGTTGTAACATCCTTCCCCTCTTATAGGAATTTTGCCCCCAAAATTCCACCAGGCACACAAACAAACAAGATAGGCCTTTCTTATGTCCATCATAGCTCCCATGTGGCCTCACCCTTTCCATGGTGCTTCCCAAGAACCTTCAGCATCTCATATTCTTTCATCTGAGTTCTCTCTCACCTTGGTATATCGTACCCTCATAGGTGACTCAGGACATTTCAACCTCTCCTAAAGCTGAATAGGTTCAGGGCTTAGCACATGGCTTGGGTACCTCACATAGTGCTCTAGATTAGACTCATGGAACACATTATACATCATGTTATCCTGAGGGGTACGGTTAAACAGAACCATCTCCACTGATCCATTTCAAATGGACCCATGCAGACGGGGCTCAGCTATCTTAGCTATAACTTAGAGGGGTCAGATTTCACATCACATACCCTCCCACAGTGAACTGCATGTCAGTCTGCTTTACATTAGCTCACGACTCATGTCGCCCCTGGGCTCTCTGTCAGCCATTGCACGATCAAAGTGACTTCATCTGCACACACTGTGGTCCTTTTCTGACCTTCGTGAGGTCCCTTCACCAACATCATCTTAATGAAGTGGTGACCGACACAACCTCCCTTACAGAGCTCCTTTACATCCCGATACTGGCTATGGTGGTTATCATCACATCTTATAGAGGACAAGAACTGTCTCTATGTATCACCCTGAACAAGCACACATACCTTATCAGACCCTCTAGTCTGGATTATACTAACCATTAATTAGGGGTGATAAAATGTACTAACATCGAGTTCTTCATGCACCTACTTCCACCGCATGGAAGTGAATCTTTAGGTTATACTCAAGAACTTTTGAACTCACATCATGGTGTAGTTGAACCATCTCTTTCTCATATGTAGTTCAATCAGATCCATCATGTGACATCATTCTTTCTTTCTCATGTCATCTAGGTAAGGCAATCTACGATAACCCATATTGCATCTTGACCTTCCTTGGTCTAGGGGAGACTTATCACCACAACCATAGTGAAGAACTCCCATTTCCTCTCGGGGACTCTTTATCTTCTATACCAACTCATTGGGTTACTGGTGTTCGTCCTTCACCTCCTGGTTTGCATGGAGACAAGCTACGTGCAACTTCATCTTAAGCATCCAAAGTACTACTGTCACTTACTATCTTAGTAGTACCACGAGATGATCTTGAAATCATGATCTCCTATATGTCATGATTCCTCAAGATTGATTTCTCAGAAACCCTAAACCACTCGAGTTGGGTTTCATCTCCTTCTTTTCCAAAGAAGTGCATCTAAGGTTCTACAACCATCCTTTTATTGCATTAAGGCCCAGGCTGGCTAACCAAACAACTACTAACTTAATCAACAATCTTGTTACATCTGAGTGTTACCCAAACATATCTCCTTTTCAAACTTAGGGTTAACCTAACAACCTCTTCTAGCCTCTAACTAAATTAGGCAGCTGTATCTCAACCAGAGCATCCATTACTACCTCACATACTTAGGTGTTAGGTAATGTTGAAGACATACACCTCCATGTATTCCACTTATCGTCTCATCTCAGACTCTAACAAGAAAACTTAGAGCTCATCTTCTTGGTTATCAAACTCAACCTTATATGACTCGCAAATTCCACATAGCTCATGATACAAGCATCCTCGTAAGATGACTACCTTAGTTCTCTTGATGTTTGTAAACCATCCACATATCATTTACTCCACAAGGGTATGTTATCATCTCTGTCCTCATACCTCGTAGAAATGTTCCAACTCCCATCATCTTTATCATTGGTGTATGGCATGTGTACTATCCTATCTCTCACTCCCATATCAAGAGGAAATAAGCATTTGGCAGGAGTCCAAATACAAAGCTCTTCCTATTCCAAGAGTAGAGATGGTACATCCCACATTGCCAGTAAACCTTAAAATCTAAGTTGAAACATGCAACATATGTCTCTACATCATGATCATCTCAATATCAAAGTTACTTCCATGGAAAATTGGTCTCAAACCTACTTGGGTCACCACACAATCCTTGGTCCTCTCCTCTAGGTCTGTAGGGTGCCAGCACTTTTGGGGTCATCTCTCTTCCCTTATTCATCCAGAGAGTGCCCTCCTCATCTGCCCTTGGGGTCCCATGAGTTCATGAAGGTGATCAATATCCTAACCCATGGCCCTCAGACAATGATAGTTGTTACCTCCCTACCCTATGGTCATGTGCAACTAGGGAATTAGACAACTCCTACTTCCATCGGTCTTATCCCTACCTGACCCTAGGATAGACTTAGGATTCTAACATAGTACATGTCCAACTTAGAACCTTACCCAAGCCTTCATCATCTCTCTCTGCATTCGTGGGCTGACTTTCATCCTTTCATAAGGGTCATGGCAACCTGCCTACTTAGTCAGGCCCCATATCAGTTACCTCCATGATAACACATCCACATGCACTTCGAGATGGTTATTTATGGGTCTATAGGTTCATTCTCATACTATGTACTTTTCACTTAGCTTCTCAAGATCCTATGAGACCTCTTTAGGTTACCTCAAAACCAACAAAAATGGGTATACACCCTACAAAGGGTCCCTCTCCCAGGATGGGAGGAAACTACATCAAAGGTCACAAACGTCCTTATGTCTAGGGTTTACATCCACATGAGCATGCTTGACCCTATCAAGCTACTAAGGCACAAGCAGACCACCTACTAGACCATGCTAGGTCATACTTGTTCTCATTCCTCAACATTGGACCAAGAACACACCTTCCTATGTCACCAACTTAGCTGTGAGGGGTTCATCAAACATACCTTAGACTTAAGGGGTTTCCCTTTCCTCTCAACATGAGGAGTTCCATGCTCAAATCTATAGAAACTCAAATCTCATCATGAGCATCAAGTACACCACTTCCCCTCTTAGGTCTGAGAACCCTAGGTTCACTTTTTTGGATGTCCAACTGCATGCTCAACCTTTTACCCACGAACCAAGCATGTATAAGGTATGACATGCATTTCCCTTGATGCTTCTATTTGAATAACACTTCAGAGTGGAGTCCTCCTCAAGGACAACCAACTAAGTTTAAGGCCTCACAACTTGTTACTAAACCTCTTTAGGGTCTAAGGTACTCTTTTTTCCCATCTCAGAAGGTAAACACCTATACCATAGGCACATAGGTACCAGAAGCCTCATCCTTTCTCTAGGGTTTGGTTCCACTAAAGGCAACCAAGATATCATCAGCCGCCAGGGATTAAGCATGAGGCAACCGCTATCATCCACTTAGGTCGCATCATCCTCAACTCCCCACTGTTCCTCATATCTCAGAGTCTAAGCTTCCAACCTTCTTGCCTAGGTCCTGTTCTCTCTCTCTCTAGAGCTAACCCTACATATAGCCTTACTACTAGAGGTCCTCTATCCATGAAGGATCAAGCTCACAAGTGTACCCCTACATGGGTGAATCCTATGTTCAAACTTATGTTTGCTCAAGATTATCCATAGCCCTTTATGCTTATCTCAGAATCCATCCATCATACTCTCTTCAAGACTAGGTTTCAACCTACTGCCAGCACTACTGACGTACTTTGGGTGCATACTAAGCCATGCTACTATAAGCCCATAGGGTTTCTATAGGTTCTTTACTAACCTTATCATTGAAGGAGTTGTCCTTCACTCTAACATGCATGACCCTTCCCAGGGTTCGGTTTCCAAAGGTACTAGGTCATCCAACCTCACATGACTCATATCGTCATGGGCATCCAAAAGCATGTCCACCCACACACCTGGTCTATCATGACATCTAACTCATCATGTCATCTCTCTCTCTAACCACCACTTAGGGTTAGGGTTAGCATCATCCTCAGAGGATGTGTCAGGTCTCTACTTATAAGACTAACTTCCTCTACTCATCCTCATGATAAGAAGGTCTATCCTCAGGTCTCTCCTGAGGGCATGACAACATATGCCATACGACCTAAGCATGTATATATTCTTTAGTTTATGCTTAAACTATTAAGCTTATGTCCATGACATCGTATTTACATGCTTTTCATTAATGAGGTGGAGGATTCCTTAAACCTTATCAACTTTACCCATACCTCAAGAGGATGAGGAAAAGAGAGAAAGCCCTAATCCTTAAAATCCTTAACAGCATTAGAGTTGAGAAGGTATGAACAAGATGAGAGAGTCTTAAAGGTATCTTATTTCGAGTCAGGTCCTAAGACATCGGCCAGACAGTCACACAAATCTGGGAGTCCTCATATTCCGACTAGCAATGTGGAGGAAAATCTTGCTAGCCCCCGGGCGTGATCCTTTTCTAGACACCTCTATCTTTCGAAAAATCCTCTAATAACTCCCTTGGGTTCTACAGATTTTGTAAATTTTAATAATTATTAAAGATTAAATGAGGAACCGAGGCTCTGATACCAAATGTAACGACCCCGCCTCTCGGTAACCCCCAATTAAGGGAGACTCAAAGGTCAGAGTTGTTATCCCAATTAACAGGATCAAAGGTTTGACAAATAATTAGTAATAATTATAAAATTCTACCAAACTATACTGAAAGCTGGTATAAAATAAAACTTTGCATACCTTTTTCAAAAACATGGATATCCAACTTCTATCCACATCTTAACTCTATTCTAACTAATCCTCCTTGCACATTTTTTCTTAATTTCACAATGTGTCACTTTACTATTTGTCCTTTTCAACTTTGTACCTAAAACGCCGACAAACAAAATGTCAGTCAGCATAAATGAATATGTCAGTATGTGGGGACAACCAAAATTTCACAAATATGGCTAACAATCTAAATATCACAATCAAGTTAATTAACAAGCCAAATTACACTTTCAGTGTGACATTCTCCACCGCTTTTTCCCTAACCCTGGCATACCCTCCTTAGGGTTTCTCTTTTGTCATTGACTTAAGGCCACCTTCTCAATCCTGAGCTTGGTGCCTGGGGTCACCTCTCATGGTTCCCGTGAGTTATGCAATAAAGACCACCTTCTCAATCCCGAGCTTCGTGTCTGGGGTCACCACTCACGGCACCCATGGGTCTTCCCTCCTGGGCTTGACCTTTTGGCATCTTCATCAGGGTGGCATGTAGGTGCGAGAATACACACTTATATTATAATTGTGATAATCATAGTGACTTTATTATTTGCAAGTATGAACATCCAAACTGATAGGTTACATTCAATGTGATGAATCATCCAGAAAACCTTCAGGAAACTAATGCGATTAACCATAATTAACCACATACCTGTCAGGCTGACTTGAGTGTAGAAATGATCCAACTAAGCAAGAAATCCAGTAAACAAGCAAGCACACAAGATGATACTGAAACATGAATCCAATTTCCTATCATTGATCAGGCCATCAAGGTCTATTAAACCTAGCTTGCTTCCTAGGGTTTCTATCCCACTTTTAGGGTTTCCTTTGCAATTAGGGTTTCACTTCCTTTTTACTATTTTAACCCTAATTTTATATAATTACTCACAAACCCTAATTATCTCATCTACTCCTCATGAAAGATATTAAGGTTACCGTTTAACAACATATAACCCTAATTTCGGATTCAAGTCACAATTAAAAGCCAAATAAGTCTATTATGCCCCTTTACATTAAAACTACCATTTTATCCTTTTAATTCATGATACGATCTTTAGGCCCAATTATCATCTTTGGTTCCTTTCGGATTAACAACTCATAGTTCATTATGGTCTAATTCACATATGAACTTTATTCCACATTTGTCCCCTAGAAAAAAAATCCTAATTACCATATTAAGGGTATTTATCCACAATTAGGAACTTTTATACTCAAAATAGCTTAGAACCATCATATCTCATCTTTATTCATGAATTTGAACAATTAAAGCCATTAAGAAACATAATTACTAACATTAGGGTTTCAAGGCCCATTAAAGCTCATTTATGCACATGGAATCCTAAATTAATCCAATTACGTGTAAAGTTCATCCTTTTCGATCTTAATGTATCTTTTTATAATTAATAGGTTAATATAAACTTTAATCATCCATAAAACCCCTCTTAACACGTTTATCATCTCAAAATAGGGTTTCTTAATCATTAATACATTAAAGTTGATAACTTTCACTATTTTTCGAATTGCAATAGTAATTAGCTTCTAAATCTATTTTTAATGGATTCCTCGCATTTTTTTGAGAAAAATTGATATATTACATGTATCACTCTGAGCTACCATTATTTAGATATGGATTTTGCAAGATAAATGTACTTGGACCAATGGGATGCTGACACGTCAGCAATCCCATGCAACACGTCGCCCAGTCGAGAACATAACCGAATTACATCTTTGCCCTCACTTAAGTGGCCAACACTTTAGCACGCGGAGGGGACAAATGTCAAATGAAGCCCGACCTTCTTCAACCTCGTGAAACCCTTGCAGTCGCCGACCTGCGACACTTCATGGGTGTGTCCCCTCCTTGCTAGGGTTTGTGGACCGCCACCAATGGTCGCCCTAGCTCCATCGCCCTCTGCCGCACCTGGGGCAGTGCCCATCTCACGGCCTAGATGGCTAGTTCAAGCGCACCAAGCATGCAATGCTCCACGGGTCGTGTAGGCCTACATAAGGTGGTTGCGTGAAGATGAGAGCAAGGAGATGATGGTCGATCACTCCTAGGTTGTCGTGGGAGCATCCTGCATCCATTAAGACCATTTAACAGTTCCTCGTTGCACCATGGTCATGCTGCCCTTCTTGGTTAGGGTTTACATGCAAAGAAGAAGGAGAAGAGAGAGAGGGATGCGTGGAACTTCTTTGGAACTCAAACCAGTGGTTCTACCCCTTATATAGGGGAGGGTATCAACACCCTATGATCATCCATGAGGAAACAAATCCAACTCTCAAAAGGAAACCTATTTCTTCATTGAGAAGCAATCTTCTCTCTCCTAATTATCTTCTTAAAAAATCATGTTCATTGGATATTTAGGAATTCAAAAATTCTCTTTCTTATTCTCTTTATGCTTGACTTTTAATCCATTGGCACAAATTTATATTTTCTTTTAGTAGAAAATACCTCCTTTTTAACAATGCCACAAAATTCATTAATTATGCATCACATTATCCTCTTATTTTGTATTATTTGTATTTTCTCTTTCTTTTTCTCCATTGGGGCTCTTTGGACCCCAAGAAACTCTAATATTTCGAAATCCTTTTTAGTGGATACTCATTATCCTTCTAGATGCATCTATATCCATTATTTCGCATTATCTTATTTATTTCTTATTAAAATATCTCTTTTCAAGGATTTCTCTTTATCTCTCTTTTTATTTTCCTTTTTGGAATTCCTTCTAATATTAGAAACCTTATGGATATGAAAATCCACCAAAGATGACTCAATCATACCTCTTTCCACTTTTTTTCCACATTTTATCATTATCTCCAATTTCTTTCTTAATAAAGAAATATTTAATTGATCTTTTCTTTTCTTATTGCATTATTTTTGCAACTTTGGACTCCTTGGAACCCAAGGAACCCAAGAGGCATGAAATCCACCTTTGGATAATATTCATTTGCCTTATAGAGGTGTCTACATCCTTATTTTCTCCATTTCTTATGTACTTATTTAATAATGGAGTTTCTTTTGTCTTTTCCTTGTTATTGGGCCCAATAGCCAATAAAGCCCACAAAACAACCAACAAGACTATTGTAAACAAAATCCTTTTATTCAAAACAAATTATATCATTATTTTTTCAAATATCTTTAATAGGGGAAATTACATTTCTCACCAAAAGAACCCAAAAATTGGGGTTGTAACATTTTAACATCTCACTCGTTAGTTCTTTACTCCCCCTATTAGATCCTTTTTATCAAATTATTGTTCCTATCCACATCGTCCGTGTTCCACTTCTCAAATTCTTAGTTACTTGTATGGGGAGTAATAGAAGATGAGAATAGGAACAAGTATACCGAGAACAATAGCAAGGATGAGGAGAAAAGGAACATGAATGTTATGCATTCCAATTCACAAACACATGAAATGTTGTAATGATAATACATATTTGTTTCATTAGTCAATAATGTCTGTTACATCAGCTCCAGGAGGGAGCAAGTACATTTGCCTTGTTGATCTACTTGTATAATCATTGAAAACATGATTTATCATGTCATCTTTGACTTTGTTATCGTTGGATAGGAGGAGTTTGACTGCCAAAGACATTCGAAGATATGACAAGTAGTTGGGGGTCCATAGCTCGAACTTCTCCTTCAAGATTTGTCCTTTCCAATGTTTCATGAATAGAATACAAAACAATCAGCCACTAAAATGATCTGGTTGCTCAAGAATTGATGCTTGCTGCAAATCCCATTTCTCTCACTATGTTACCGCTCTTGTAACTTTCATGAGGGGAGTTACTACTTTCTTCAAATGGTTTGCTAGTGGTTTTCAATCAACTTCATACAAAGCTTCACTTGGCAAGCTATCCAGTATGAAGAGCTTCTTTTGTGGAAAATCAATAACAATCACGTAGAAATGATTCCCATTTCCAATCGGAAAGAAATATTACACACCAATAAAAGGAACAAAGAGGACGAGTAAAGGAACAATGACATTGGGAAAGGGAATAGTGATTAGTGAAAATGAACAATAACAATAACCAAAGCAATAACATACTCAAATATTCTATTCTAATACTAATGTAATAATATATATTCTATACTAATACTTATGTAATTGCATTCACAATATCGGTGTTTCCCTCCTTAAAATAATTATATAGGAATACATCTCTCATTAGTTCGAATTCTACCTCAAAATTGTGGTTATTTTCATAATCAAGATTCTTCAAGTCTGCTTAACAACTTTTCTATGAATACAAAACAATAGAACATGTGTTTAGGAAAATCGGTCTGTAGCTGTTTGTCAAATGGAACAAGGGATAACTTATAGTTATGCTGAATTGGAGGCAAATGTGCTTTACTTTGCCTGAGTTAATCTTCAATTGATGTTTGTTGATTGCGTGTTTGAATGCTTTGGTTATATTTTCTACCAACCATTCTCTTGGTGTGAGAGTATCTAGATCCTTTCCATGTAGTTTGATCATTTCGTCATCATATAGGATGAGAGACATGTTTACCTTTGTGTTCAATGCAAAATCACAAATGCTCTTCACATCCTCTTCGGCATTCAGGTCTTCATTCTTGTTTGATGGGCTTGGATCTTTGCATGTTGAGGATGATGACCTTGGCTTCTTAGATATTGATATAATAATTTCATCAATATCAATATGTGGCTTTCTCTTAATGAGTAGATCAATAGTTGTCCTAGATGGTTGCTGATCTTTGACCCCTGTACTTTGTTGGATTTCAAGCTCCCCTACTCTCTAAGTTGTGATATTCTTCTACATGATCTTCCATGTGTTTTGGTGTATGATAAGGGGCTTAGCATCATCATATGAACTCTACTCTTCCACCTTCTTCTTCTTTATAAAAACCATCTTTATGTTCTCTGTCTCCTTCTCATCCCTTTCTGTCCCTCTGTGATTCTCTTCTCCTCCTCCATCTTCATGTCCTCCTCCTTTATTCTCTTCTAATCCTCTCTGTTCATGTCTTCCTCCTTCTTTTTACTCTTCTCTCCCTCCTTGCTCTTCTCTTCCACCTGCATCATTATCTCCCCCTCGCTCTGGTCCTCCTCCTTCTTTTTACTTTTCTCCACCTCATTCTCTTGTCCTTCTCCTTCTTTTTACTCTTCTCCCCCTCCTTGCTATTATCCTCCTCCTTTTTACTTTTCTCCCCCTCATTTCTCATATCTTGCTCCTTCTTTTTAGTCTTCTCCCCCTCCATTCTCTTCTCCTCCACTTGCATTATTGTCTCTCCCTCCTTGCTACTGTCCTCCTCCTTTTCTCACCTTTGTTGCTCCTACCCTCCTCCTCCTTTTTATTCTTCTCCCCCTCCTTTCAACTATCCTCCTTATTTTTACTCTTCTCCCCCTTATTGATCATCTCCTCTTCCATTTTTTACTCTTCTCCCCCTCCTTGCTCTTCTCCTCTACCTGCATCATCGTCTCCCCCTCCTTGCTATTGTCCTCCTCCTTTTTACTCTTCTCTCCCTTGTTGCTCATATCCTCCTCCTCCTTTCTCTTCTCCTACTCCTTGATCATTTTCTCCCATTCCCTTCTCCTAACCTCCTTCTCTCTGTTCATCTCCTCCTCGTGGTTGTTCCTGTCCTCCTCCTTGCTACTGTCCTCCTCCTCCTTACTCTTCTCTTAGTTCTCAATTGTTGTGTCCCCCGCCCTGATCCTCTCCTCCTCTTTGTTCTTATCCTTCCCCTATCTATTCCTGTCATCTGCTTCTTTGCTCTTCTCCTACTCCTTGATCATTGTCTCCCCCTCCCTTCTCCTATCCTCCTTCTCTTTGTTCATGTCCTTCTCCTTGATATTATCATTCTCCTCCTTGCTCTTCTCTTGCTCCTTGATTGTCGTCTCCCCCTCCCTACTCCTATCCTCCTCCTCTCTGTTCATGTCCTCCCCCTATCGATTACTATCCTCCTCCTTGCTCTTGTCCTACTCCTCGATCATTGTCTCCCCCTCCCTTCTCATGTCCTCCTTCTCTTTATTCATGTCCTCCCCTTGCATGTTCTTATCCTCCTCCTCCTTTCTCTTCACCATCTCCTTCCTCCTTTCCTATGGCACTTCTGAGTCCTTTTTCTTCTTCTCTATTGTAATCTTTTTCTGAAACAAAGCAACACATTCATCCACATTAGTTTTATGTACATCAACAATACACACTCAACTTGTTTTACTGATAAACTTGTTTGACTTACTGAAATAGGTGTTCTGCTCTCTTCTGCTTCCACTTCTCATCCTTCTTTGTCCTCATAGTCCTAGTAACCACTCTTGCCGAAGTGGCCTTCATTCTCTCATTGTCTTTTCCTGCTACTTTCGCAATAGTTAATTTTATATCCTTTGTAATTTGAAGGACATCAACCATACTTACGTCGAGGGGATCATCTACTAATTCTTCCAAAGATGGAATGAGATTATTAGATAACTTCATCTTCTTTCTTCTTGTTTTCAGAGTCTGGAATGTCTCAGAAATTTGCATGTAATCCTTAGCAACTAAAGAATGTTCAATCAAACCCTAAGGTTGTCGTTGAAGTTCTTCAATTTCATGTATAGCCTCATTCTTCTTATTCAAGAAATAATTTGTAGTGTTTTCATATATATTTAGTACTACATGCAACTGTTGTTTACAACTATTAGAAAGCAAAACATACTATGCTTTCAAAAATGGGTTAAGGGGAAAAAGTTACCTCATGAATCATTTCCTCTATTAATTTACAAGCAGCATCGTCTTCACCATCTTCTATATCTTCTATTTCGGTGAGTAGGTGTTCAGATGCATCCTTATGATGTTCAAGAGCATGTTGCTTTCCTTTAATGATTTTTTTAGGATTTGGTACAAAAGTCCACATTTTACATGTGGTGGCGGAGAAAATCAACCCCCGCCAAAAGCTATATCTAAGTAATGCACCTAGAAGGAAGAACAAAGAGCATTCTTACTTAGTTAAATGACAATATTAAACTCAATTGAAGTATGTTCTAAAATTGTTACATACCATTATAAGATGCAAATCTCCAGACGGCCTTTTGATGAAATTGTTTTTTTTGCAAGTCACCATATGAGTTTTCAAATGTGTCAACATGTAACTTGCCTATTTCAAGTTATGTATCCCATCAAACTCATACAAGTATTTGAGGTATTAAACATCATTGGATCCCATAGTTGGCGCAAGAACGCGTCCTATTACATATAAAATATAAAGTCGGGATATATCTTCAAGATTTCTTAACTTGAATATCTTAGCAATGATATCTTTAATCTCAACAAAGTGGAGCCTGTTAGTTTTTAGCTTCATCCTTGTAGTCAAATCAGTAACTTTTGTATTGGAGCCTCATTTTCTTTTTTCCATATCGAGCTTTATGGAACCTTTAGGGATGTCATAAACTCGGTGGACATCATTTTCTATCAGCTTCATCCGCTCGCCACCGAGGGTTTTTGAGCACATACACTCCAGATCAAAGTTGGTTACTAAGAAGTAGAGAACCTACAGAGAGAGATTCTTCATCTTAATCTGTAGGAGTCCAGAAAAACCTGCTCTTTTCATATGCTTCTTGACATCTTCGATTCTGGCCATCTGGTTCATACTATTGTTCAGGTTCACGATGAAGGATGTCCTCATCCTGTGCTAGAATTAGATTTCCATCTAAAAAATAAAGAAAAGAAAAATGAATAAGAAGATTTTTTGGAAGAATTGCATCTGGTGATTTACAGCTACTGAAACCCCTATTTCGAAAGTTGGTGATTTGGGGATTCCATAGCAAGTTGGTGCTTGGAGGAGGCCAAAAATGATGAACACGATGAAGTGCTTGGAGATTGTGAGAAGAGATCAAGGAGAAAAGATTGTGATTGAAAATATCAAGTAGAAAAGGAAGGAAGTGAATCACTGAGTGATGCAACTGAGTTTATATTGGTCATTCAGTCAGTCCATGATACATTGTTTCGTATAGCCATTTACAAGTAATTGTTGGACTGGAGGAACCGACATAAAACAATAAGGTAGAAAACATTATTTTTTTTTATTGTTTAAAAATGGTAGAGGATACATAATCAACACAACCACGTATAAGGTATCCAAAATGTCATATCCATTTGCATTATTTTCTGACATCTACACATATTTAAAATTGCATGATTGAATTTCATAATATCAATATTTTTTTCTGGCCTCCTTACTTGGCATTCCTTATCTCTCGATCATTGATCTTGTTCTCCCCCAACTTGTTCATGTTCTCCTACTCAATGCTACTATTCTCCTCCTTAAACTCGTTCTATTTCTCATTTTGTTCTGTAGGGAAAATATGGCTACAGAATAGGCAGTGGAAACAAAAAAAAATACTAACATGTTCCCCATAAACCAGCAGATCACGTCAACAACTATATAATGGAAAGGATGGTTTCAGGGATATACCTGGTTCTAGAGCAAGTCTAGTGACATCTCCTCATCATTGTAGATGTGCAACTGTCTTCTAGTTGCACTGGTACTTGTTTGACTATTGTGCCTCCTGGTCTGCACCACGAATAGTAAGTTGACATTGTCCTCCTAGCTACAAACAACAGCCTCCAAACCTCTATGAAACTCCACATGGACCGCCTAGAACTCCTGACGTCCTGGTAGAATGGAGAGGAAGGAGTTGCCCCTCCCATTGGTGTACTAGGCACTGACTTGCTCTCCCATAATTGTTTCTCCCTTGTAATCCCTTCATATATCAGGTAGGACTTGCTCGGACTCTCTATTGGTTACCAAAACTAGAGAGGATAATAATTTTTAGAAGAAATTGAGTTGTGTTCTGGGAAGCCCCTAGTACCCCTTTATTTATAGGAAGGGTTAGGGTCTGGGTTCCTAATCTGTGTGGGAGTGGATGGGACTGGAAGCTCTTGAATTTTTACAACATGTGAGCATTGAACCGGTCGGTTGGCAACCGAACCGGTCAATTTACATGCGAGTCGATCGGTTTGCTCTGCAAACTGGTCCTTTTTCCTATTCCCCAATCACATATGAATTTGGCAATTTGTTTCCAATTAATGTTGAACATTAATTCCTTGCACCAATCGAATTGAGAAAGTGAAACAATCAACTTTTTTCTCACAAATTCGGGAAAGTGCCAAGACCTTAGGTTGGAATGGCCAAGCTGATCGGTTCACTAGGTGAACCGGTCATCTCACCCAACCTGAGTCGGTTGTTTACCCAGTAAGCCGGTCGGTTAATGCCTTGATTCATGTAGAACTTAGCCAATTCAATTTCTAATCAACCTGACACTCCAAACGATCATCTCATCACATGAGTTGATTAGTTGGGAGTCCAATCAATCGATTTGTTGCTTGTATTGAATACCTAAATACTTTTATTAATCAATCCAATCATGATTTAAGATCAAACTCCTCTTCTTGGTCAAGACCTATTTGTGTGACCCTATAGGTCCCATATTATGTTGGCAGTGAATGTCCATAACAGCTTATGACATCACAAGCAATGAGTGGTGCCTAGTAACACATCAATGCTACCCAAGTAAATGGAAAGTTGGAGAACAACTTCAACCTGCAATCTATATATGGTGTTATAGTGTTTGTATAGTTCCTTTGCCACTAATATCCAGATTGAACTTGAGGCATGGAGTAGCCATCCTCTTCAACACTCAATCTTGTTCCTTGAAGTACAGCAGATTGTATGAGATATATGTAAGATCAATATCACATATTGACTCACATTTGAATGTCCATGCTTTTCTTAGTCTCATTAATCAAGAGGCACGGTATATCATACTCCCATAGGAGAGACAAATCCCATCTACTCACTCATAATCGGTCCCCATGTGTCATAATCACCCAATCATCACCTTTATAATAACCCTTGTTCGGGATTACATTTGATAATGTCAAAGCATATCGAATGACATGTGATGAGTGTAGCAACTTTAGGTCTAAGAAGCACAATCACCACCAACACTACGAGAGTTGACTATGACTACCATGGCAATGGCTTCCATGTGTCAGTCTCACAGTGGGTATGTCTGATACACTATTCTCTAACATGTATCTTTGTGCTTGGTTTGATATCGCCATATCATGACTAATGTTATTACGTCATTAACAAACTCACCCTTTGATCTTATGTGTTATTACTGGCTATATACCTTCCACAATAACAATTGATTAGGGACATAATGAGAATGTATATTGTAAGACCCATGACATGTGCTTTGGGTTAACCCTATTTGTTTTGCATAAGTAAGTTCTTAATAACCTTGCTCTAATTCTTTGATATGATCTTAGAGCTTGTGGAGAGCTTAAGTTTCCAGTTTGAGCCTGTTTGGATGATGTTTGTGCCTTTTGTGCTTATTTCGGGTCAAACTGCAATTTACCCGTTTGTGAGGATTATCTTACAACTCACCACCTCTAGAGTGTTTCTTCTCTTTCTTAGCTTCGTGAAAGATATTTTGATGCTTTGGGGTGCCTTGTTTGAGCTTTGGTTGAGTGGTGACATCACTAGGGGTGATTAGGGTTTCTAGGGTTTGATGTGTCTTGGCTATGTGTACCTTGTTGAGGGTGGTGACCCTTGTCTCGACCTTGAGAGAGTATCTTGAGGGGGTTTCATGGTCAAGACACTTACCTTGCATGGTTTTGTCTTGATAAAGGTCGCTTTGGGTGTCTTGGGTCGAGACAGTTGTCTTCTAGTGGTTTTGCCTCAACCTAGCTTGTTGGTGACCCCTCTTGTCGCGATCATGTTGTGTTTTGGTGTTTGTCTCATCCATGGGGTGTTCGCCACCGAGAACTATGTGTTGGGTGACCTAAATGGTTGATACCCAACATAGTTTTTATCATCATCTCTTGCATATATTTTTTAAGTGATTAAATGTTAGTTTCTTGGGTGGACAAGTGTCCCTTTGGAGCCCTATCTTGTTGACACCTCATCCTGACCCTAATTCTTTCCTCCTTTGCTTTATAAACCCTCTTCTCTCCATGCAAGTGACTCTTTTCTGTCATCTTCTTCCTCCTTTTTTGCTTGGCCATCCTTGGAGCCTTGAGGATCTAGAAGGGGTGATCTTTGGAAGCTTTGGTGATCAGATCTCTTGCATGTGGTGATTCTTGGTCATCTTCAACCTTGGTAAGTGTTTACCTTTCCTTGGTGGCATTTCTTATTGATCTCCTATCTTCTTCTCTTTTCTTGGACCTAGACCTTTGATCCTCCATGGAGGTTGTCATTGAGAAGTAAACCCCTCATCACAAGTGTCATAGACCATGTTTTGACAAGGCGGACCCAGTATAGGTTCTGTTTTAGAGGTGTTAAACACAGTTTTATCCCTCTTGCATTATGTATTTTCATGGTGGTTTATGGTTCATGCTCTAGGGTTTTTTGTGACTATTTGGTTTGAGGTTTCTTTCCCATGCACATGATGGTTTTCTTTAGTTTCACTATCTGTTTTGGCCGTGGATACCTTATGTTTTGATAATGTTTAATCCATGTTTTGGGTGTCGTCCTCTTGCTTTGGTGGTAGCTTGACCTATGTGGTTGCTACACCATGTTTTTGTGGGGGTCGTAACACTTTGTTCTTGGTGTTTTGGTTAAGACATATATCTATCTCCTTAATGGTCATGACCCATGGGCTGCTTGGTTAAGTTGATTTCTTCCTTGGTTTGGTTTTGGGTCGAGACATCACCCTAGTGATGGTCATGACACATAGCTTCACTTTGGTCGTGACCTAGGTCTGGTTTCGATCGAGATGCTTTTAGTTTGAGGTTGATATGGGTTCTTGGTCCTTGAGGTCGCAATATGTTCTCTCATAAGTGGCTGAAACCCTAGTGGGACGAGACAGATCTTCCCTTGGTGTGTCGTAGTCACGACATCATGGTTCTTGGTTGCGGTCAAGACACCACTGGTGGTGGTGGTCATGACCCAAGTGTGGTGGGTGGTCACAACACATGTATGATGGGTGGTTGAGACATGTACTTGAACACATCATATATATATATATATATATATATATATATATATATATATATATATATATATATATATATATATATATATATGGGCTCATCTTTAATACCCACGCGGGTAGCTACATGTACACCCTTCCTGTCACTTTTTTTAAAATCAAAATTGTAGAGGAGCATTTTATTTAGCTCCCCAAAAATTTTCATCCAAAAATAATATCATTTGCCCCACCAAAATCAAAAAATACGTCCATATATTTACTGACTGTATATTTTCTGTGTAGTTACTTTTTTAGTCATATAGTTACTCTTTTATCAATATAGTTTCTCTTTTGATCTTAGAGTTACTTTTGTGTACCATATAGTTACACTTTTGGATGTGCGGGTAGCGAAAAATTAGGCTACCCGCGTGGGTATTGAATGAATGGCCTATATATATATATATATATATATATATATATATATATATATATATATATATATATATATATATATATATATATATATATATATATATATATGTGTGTGTGTGTGTGTGTGTGTGTGTGTGTGTGTGTGTGTGTGTGTGTGTGTGTGTGTAAGAGTGTGTGTGTGTGAGAGATTAATGAATGAACCATGTTTTGTGTTGTTTGAGTGATTGCTTAATCAACCCTAATTATGTTCCCTAACCCTAATATACACTAAGAAAGTGGGAAGTTATGTACCTAGGGTTTGGTGGTTGGATACAACTTTAAAAACCTAATCGGCTATGAATGAGAACCCTAACCCTAATATGGACAATGTGATATGTTTACTTATCTTCCATGAAGTGGCTATTATGTTATGACTTTTTCGTTCTCCTATATATAAATCATTAACCTTGCATGTGATAAGTATGTCATGACTTGTGTATGCTATGGTGATGATTATACGATACAACATTGTGATTTTGCACATTGTTGAGGCATAATGTGGTGATGTACATGTAGGGTGTGTGTGTTTGGGTCTGATGACCTGGTGATGGCTTAATGCCTTTTGTGATGTGGTGACATCCAATGATGTGAAAGAGGGATTTATGTCCCATGGTGAGGTGACATTGATCTTGGCCTTATGAATGGCAGTATTACAAGTATCATGTGGTGATAGTGTGACAAGTTCACACCTTATACACTTTATATCTTCTAGAGTTGTACCACACCCTTATTCTTATAGAGTTTGTTATGGTTTTATACATTGTAACTTTATTGATGCTAAAAGTGACCCAATTGTCTAACTAATCAAGTTGAACCCAAATCATGTAGGTGCCATGTGCCATAGATCTTTTCCAGCATCAACTTTAGTTATTGGAGCGGTGAAACGAGTATAACTCGAATCGCATATTTTTGAATATGTGGGGATTCAAGTCGAGGTATCCCCTTGCATCCACAATTACAGGTTGTGTGAGATGGCCATGCGTGAGTCGATATCCTTATGAAATGGATGACCATGTGTGAGCCAATCCTTCTTTTAAGAACAACCATACATGAGCATGTTCTTCTAGCATTGTTACCTATACCAAGGTGGGATATGTGTTAATATATGGACGGCCATGCATGAGATGATCCTTTGGGTGACTATATGTTACCTTTTTAACCTTGACTGATATGTCAATGCGGTATTTTCTCTTGTGTTGGCAAAGAGGTGTGGAGAGGTTGTGCATTCTGGCTCTTCCATTTGACATTATATGGCACCAATTTCGACTTAGCAGTGGTCATTTAGATTTGGGTGGTACGACTCAAATCCTCGGGGAAATAATAAAAGATGTAATTTAGGTGTGTAGTGTATTTTGCATAGGGTCAAACACAAAAACATTGGTTGAGCCTTTGCCTTATATTTTTACTAATTTCTTGAATTATAAGATGGTAAGAGAAGTCAATTGTTATACATGTTCTTCATATTCCTTCTTATAATATAACTTGATCTACTATTCAGTGGTAACTGCCTAGTCTTGCTTAAATTGCTTTATCTGTTGATTACATATTGTTTAGTTGAATCTGCTCAACCTATGTGGTATGTTGTCTACATGCTTAATATGTTATCTGCTTCTTAGCTTATTTGTTCTCTAATAGACGTTGGCAGAGAGTTATATCTCTCCCTGGGACATTTGGTCTCACCTTGTGGGTTTCCACATCTTTTAGGTGGTCGAGAACGAGGAAGTAGAGATTGTGCCGCTGGTGTTGAGCAGCAAGAGGACCAATACTTGTTGAAAGGTTGAATATGTTGCTTGTGTATAGAAGTAGAGTCCTATATATCATCCTTGTACACTCAAGTCCTTGGGGAGGTTTTTGTTGTATGTATCGATACAAGGTTTTGGCTTCATGCCCGTTGTTGTATAGAGATGACATATATGTATATGAACATGTTATCATATGTAATAGTATGTGGCTTGAGAGCCCATAAATAGTATCTTGTATAATGTTTTGGGAAGGTGATATGCAATACAGGTGGCTTATGTGGACTCACGTGCAATATGATTTGACTCCTATGATTTGTTGAAATCAGTTTTAATTTCACGTGTTTTATGGTAACATGTATGTTTAGTTTAGTTCTACAGTTTTGTTTTGAGTAATCATGTCATACCATCACAACAGAGATCTGCAACATCTCCCATACAAAGCCTCATACGGTGACATATCGATACTCCTCTGATAACTGTTATTGTAGGCAAACTCTATCAAACTGATATGTATATCCCAACTACCCAAAAACTGTAAGACAGATTCTCTCAACAGAACCTCTAAGGTATGTATAGTCCTCTCAAACTATCCATCTGTCTGTGGGTGAAATGATGTATGTATATCCCAACTACCCAAAAACTGTAAGACAGATTCTCTCAACAGAACCTCTAAGGTATGTATAGTCCTCTCAAACTATCCATCTGTCTGTGGGTGAAATGATGTGTTGAACCTCAACTGTGTACCCATGGTCGTGTACAGATGCTCCTAAAAGTGATTGATAAACTGAGGACCTCTATCTGACACAATGGCAGCTAGGATACCATGCAAACAAACTATCTTGTCTACATAAACATGTGCAAGCTTTTCTGTTGTAAATGTTGACTTCACAGGACAGAAATGTGTTGAATTAGTCATCCCGTCAACAATCACCCAAATGGAATCATGAACTGTGGCTGAACTAGGAAGTCCAATCACAAAGTCCATCGTGATATGATCCCATTTCCACTGTGGTATAGGCAGTAGTTGTAAACTCCCTACATGTTTTTGATGCTCTGCCTTAACCTACTGACATACTACGTACCTTGCCACAAACTCATCTACATCTCACTTCAATCAAAGACACCAATACAAATCTTTTAGATTGTGGTACATCTTGGTGCTACCTGGATGCATAGCATGCATCGAAGAGTAAGGCAATTCTAGAACCAAATTCCTCAGATCATCAACATCAGGAACCACTGCTCTACCATGGTAACAAACGGTCCCATCCCATGACGCATGGAATCCATCACACTTCTCACTACCAAGCTCTACTTGGATCTTCTGAATCACAGTATCATCACACTAAGCATCTCAAATCTACTGTCTCAATGTAGGCTTCACCTGTGATTGTGCCAATAGTCTTGCTAACAAGCATACCTCTAACTTCACATTCATTTGTCGTAAGGAGACCAACATGTCTCTCTTATGGCACACCAAAGAACACAATTGTTCCTTATCCATAGATGATGATGAAGAGGACTTCCTTCTCAGATCATATGCTACCACGTTTGCCTTCCCAAGATGGTAGTCTATGGTGTAATCATAGTCTTTGATCAGCTCCATCCAACGTCTCTACTGAATGTTCAACTCCTACTTTGAGAAGATATATTGTAGGTTCTTGTGGTCGGTGAAGATCTGACAATTCTCACCATAAAGGTAGTGCATCCATATCTTCAAAGCATGGACCACCGCTACAATCTAGAGATCATGCATAGGATAGCCCTCCTCATGTTATTTAGCTATAGAGAAGCAAAAGAAATCACGTTCTTATCTTGCATCAGCACACAACCCAAACCGTTCTTTGACGCATCACAGACGACTATTTAACCTTTCCCTTGCTCAGGCAACACTAGTACAAGTGCACTAGTCATCTTTTCCTTTAAAATATGGAATAAAATGTTGACACTTGTCATCCCATACAAATGGGACACCTTTCCTTGTCAACTTCGTTATGGAAAATGCCACTACACTGAGGTTGTTGATAAACCTCCTATAATAACATGCCAAACCAAGGAAAGTACAAAATTCTCTCGGCCTCTTCGGACGCTCCCATTCTAATATTGATTGAACCTTTTTGGGATCCACAAGCACAATAGATTTCACATGCCCAAGGAAAGACACCTCCTTCATCTAAAACTTGAACTTGCTAAACTTAGCATATAGATTGTGTTGTCTCAACAGGGTCAATGCCTAATGTAGATGATATTCATGTTGGCTATCTCTGGAGTATATGAAGATGTCATCTATGAGCACCACTTCAAACTAATCAAGGTAAGGTCTGAACACCATGTTCATAAAGTCCATGAATGTTGTTAGTGCATTGGTTAGCCCAAACGGCATAACTACAAATTCATAATGACCATACCGAGTTCTAAAAGATGACTTAGGTATGTGATTTGCCTTGATCCACAACTGATGATATCTTGACCTTAGTTCTATATTTGAGAACACTAAAGCACCCCACAACTGATCAAACAAATTGTCTATCCACAATAAAGGATACTTATTCTTGATCATCACCTTGTTCAGCTGTCAGTAATCGATGCACAACCACATGGATCCATCTTTCTTCTTGACAAACAACATTGGAGCACCCTAAGGGGACATTCTCATTCTGATAAAGCCCTTCAATAGAAGCTCCTGCAACTACTTCTTTAGATCTTGCATCTTAGTTGGTTCCATCCTTTAAAGTGTTTGTTCTATCAGCTATGTACCAATGACCAGATTGATCTCAAAATCAATCTCTCGGGGAGGGAGAACACCTAGAAACTCATTGGGAAACATGTCCTAAAACTCACAGACAATTGGCACCTCATGGGTACTCAGACTCTTTGCCTAGGTATCTACCACATGCGTCTGAAAATCTTCACACCCCTACCTCATCATCTTCTCAGCCATCATAGCTGACACCATACAAGTCAGAAGAATCTTCCTATCTCCTTGGAAGACCCACAAAACATCGTCATCACAAAATGTCGTCACCTTGGCAATACAGTGCAAAACTACCTGATACTTCTCAAAAGTATCCATTCAAAGGATCACACCAAATTCATGCATGTCAAGTGGTATAAGATCCACTTGAATGTTGTGTCTTGAGAAAGAAAGAACATAGGATGGACACACCTCTCACAGCTTGGTGGAACCAACCAAAGGGGTTTCTAAATGAAGACTATCACATCTATGACTAACAGGAAAAGAACATCTAGCAATCACTTCTCTAGTGATGAAAGAGTGTGTCACACTCAGGTAAACCAAAATATATATAAAGCTAGAAGAAGACAAATCAGAATGAAGTAACTCCATCTGACCTATTATGACCCTCAAGTTGACTACTACGTGTGGATGACTCATAGCATAGAATTGAGCTATTTCCTATTGTCACCCCTATCCTCTACTGGCTTGCCCAGAAAACTAGCCTGCACTTCTGACCATGTCCTCAGCCTCCACCACTATTGAACTGTTTCTTCTGTGACCCTTGTTTACTCTTGTCTCGGCTATTGTGTCACCTCTTCATCCTACATAGGACATGCCCACCCCAGGTGTCCTACTTTCCCACACTTGTGGCAAGTCCTGGTCTCTATTGTGGCCTAGACGGCCTCATTATTGACATTTATGCAGCACTGTGAGCTCTTACTGGTGGAAAGGTATGACCTTTTCCCTTGCTTGGAGACCACTGAGACTGGTCCACCGACCTCTATTGTGACTGAGGCGCTAAAAACCTAGGCTTCTTGAAGCCTCTAGCCGATTGTCCATGATACTAATCTGGTCTCTTCTTAGCATTTGCCTCTCGTTTCTCCACAACTAACCACTCTATCCTCCTGAGTGACTCCACAAATGTGGCTAACCATTCTCTATTCTCTAGAGATGACACGGGCATCGTCAACTCATAACTCAAACCTTTCTCAAAATGCCTAATTCACTCCTTATCTATAGCAGCCATATGCGGGCAGAACCAAGCTTCATGAACTTCATCTCGTACACATTGATCAACATAGATCCCTGTCGGATCTTCTCAAACTTTGGGATCTTCTCATCTAGGTAGGTCTCTGGGAAGTACCAGCTCACGAACTCTCTCCAAAACTCCTCTCAACTGATCACAACACCAAGCCTCTTCTCCTCCTCGATGGCCCACTAATGGCCCGTGTTGCCCTTTTGGTGCATGGGGGCATCACATATATACTCTTTACATCCATATGATCTCATTGTTCAAGTGAAGTACTTGAAGATCTACATCATTGAGTAATATTATTCACTAGACATTTATAATGTTACATCATTATCTCATTACTGAATTAAAACAGAATAAATTGGAAGCTTGCCTTTATTTATTAATCTAATCATTTACATATTATACCATTACAATCATCATATTATTGGCTCTCTGGGCATACATACCAACACGTTCTCCCGTACTCCTCCTCCTTCATCATGTTCTCCTATAGACAGTTCCTTTTCTCCTGATCTTATTAGATTTTCTCTATCTCCTCCTCCTCAATGCTACTGTTCTCCTCTACAACCTCATTCTATTTCTCATCCCGTTCTCCCTTTCTCCTCCTCCTTCATCCTAATGTCCTTGTTACAGATCCTGTTATCCTACTCTTATTTACTTTTCTCTGTCTCCCGATCATTGATCCTGTTCTTCCCCTACTTGTTCATGTTCTCCTACTCAATGCTACTATTCTCCTCCTTAAACTCATTCTCTTTCTCATCCTATACACACTTTCTCTTTGTCCTTTATCCTGGATCATTCTCCCTTATTACAAAATATGACATACATACAGATCACAAATGACACTTAAACATAATAAACCTTTGGTAAAATGCACATCAACCATGACGACACACTTTCATTCCAAAAGATTATCATAGTTATATTACAAAAGGGGAATAGTGTATGACATTAATAGCCACTAACTTGGGCTTTGATCCTATGATCTTGTATAAAATTGAAAAGTACATTTCTATGACCACAAATTATCTTTATAGTCATCTTTATATGCATTTGTGAAATATATTGTGGATCATTCCATTGAATGAATTTATTCAACTCAATTTTGTCATTCTAATGTTTCATGAATAGCATGGTAAAGACCTCACAGTTATATATGTCCCTCTATTTAAGGATAACTGGAGTATCCCATTTCCATGTGCTCCAATCTACAACCCCTCGAGTGATAGTGATAAAGATATTCATGTACTTCACCACCTTCTCACAAATTGGTTTGTGAAGAGTCCATTTTTTTGGGTCCTGAGTTACCACATTATTTAGTAAGATGAACTGCTCCATAGGGAAGTCAAAGCAAACAACGAAGAAATGTTTTTGGTGACACATAGGTATCATGTACTACATTTTAAATTCAAAAATTAGAGTAAAAGTGATAATAGCCACCAAATTGCTAAGAGGTTATATAGGTGTAGAAATTGCTTACATAAACATAAATTCCATGATCTAAGTCATGATGATTATTCAAGGTGTATAACTAGAACATGTCACAGATATTGTTGTATTGACACTCCTCATTAATTGGCTTAGATGAGAGAAGGTTGAGAATAGCATTTTTCTGCAAGATAAGACTACATAGACAACAAAAAATAGGCACTTATAAAATCAGAATGGTGGCATACTAACTAGAATATAGAAAAAAGGAAATAGGGAGTGGGAGAAAAGGAAGAAGGAGAAAATGAAAAAGTATTGCACACTAGAAGAAAAGAAACAATGAAGGGGAGAACAAGAATAGGGAGTACAAGTAAAGGAACAATGAGAAGGAGTGGGAAGAAAATGAAAAAGGAAGGGGAAAAAGGGAACGGAACATGTAGTGGGAGTAAAGGAAGAAAGAGAACGAGGGGTAGAGTGAAATAGGTAGTAAAAGTAAATTAAGAAGGAGGAGGGGTAGAATGGAACAAGGAGTGGTAGTAAATGAAGAAGGAGAATGAAAAAAGGAACGAGGATGGGAAGAAAAGGAAGAAGGATGAGGATAACGGGAACAATCAGGTGAAGAAATGAAATGAGGAACACAAGAATAGGAACAAGAAGCGGGATCAAAGAAACACGGACGATGAGTAAAAGAACAAGGAATGGTGTGAAAAGGAACGATGAAGGGGAGAAAAGGAGTAAGTACAACGAGAAAGGGAACAAGGAGGGGGGGAAGTGATGTACACATAGAAGCATCGGAAGATTAAATCTCTTCACCCTTATGTTTGTCTGCTCTGTATTTCTTCTGTTCATTGCATGAATGTGTGTGTTGATGATGTCACCCTCCATGCAAGAGCATATATCCTCCACTGTCGAGGTTATTATATTGCGGTCCTCCTTGTAGTATACATAATCACTGTAAAAAAATATAAATAAGTAAACTTACTTATTTGTCGAAATAATTGTAAGTTGAGACCAAAGATGCACGGGCTAAATTTTGGAATGTTGTTGTGTCATATCCAGTTTAGCATTTCAATGTGCATCGAATGGATAGCTGGTAACTCAGTGTGCATAGCTTCAGACAAACAGCCTACAGAACGCCGCCTCAAATCAAACTCGAGGATTTCTGATGATGGGGTTCAATATAGCACTGGAGCGGCTGTAAGTTTAATCGATTGTGCATCTTGTTAACCTCCTCCTCATTATCCATGTATATAATAAAATACAATTTTCACTTAGGGAGCTTGTTGTTGCCCTCGATTTCAGGTCGTTCCCCCTCCTCATTGTTGGAGACCACTGTGGAGCGCTTACACTCCCACATATCGGTGTCCTCGGTCACTATCATTTCAAGATGATTCTCGACGTCGTGTGTGGATACGTAACCTGGAAAACAAGACCTCCCTTATAAAATGGGTGGGGGCCTGGAGGAATCCCTTTACCTCTCATTAGGCTCCTCATCATCACTTGAAAGGAATATCAAATGGTATATTTTTTCTCTTGCCATCTTCACGATGGATGTTGTTGTTATGGTTGTTGGTTCTCATTATATTGTCATTGTTCATTTGGGTGAGAGAACGGTAGGGCAAAACAAACTGTAACTATCCAACTCATTTGAAAACCAGAGGTAGATCATCATTCATCCTTCTACTCGAGCATCAGCAATCGAGTCCAGTGAGGCTTCCATGGCAGCCGAAGGCGTTACGATGTGGGCATGATAGTTAATGGAGGTTTCCAAAGAAGAAGTTAACTCTACAAAGATCGAGCGGTTATGCTCACGAGAACAGGAGTCGGAACCTCAAATTCCAATCGTGAGGGCAAAATGATGTTCAGGACATCCTAAGAAAATGGGCTTTCGGTACCGAATCTGAATTGAAGGAGGTCGGTGGTAGGCCTTAAAGAGAATGACAACTTAGACCTAGGGCACTGAGAGCTTCATTTGTCAGCTGCTAGTTTGTGTTCATTTTAGATTGGAGGAGGAGGTTAGGAATGAGAAGAAGTAGGGTTTACATATGGTATCCTAGTTGCAGATAGTACATTCAAGGGGTAAAAGTTTCATGGACCGTATACTATTCTTTTGGTTGCTCTGTTGTCATACTAAGAGGTTCCCATATTGTTCTGTTTTCTTGATAGGTTTTTTCCTACACGAGGAAAGTAAATAATGATGATTTATCTAGAAAACTCAAAAGGATCGTAGAGGTGAACGGTCATCCTCTGATCTATATATGCCCTTTAGTATTGCAGAAGTGTGAATGCAAAGTTTAGTAACTATCAGTTGGGAGAATATTGTTCAGCCACTATAGATAGAGAAGCTAATTGCTTGGGTATAGAACATAACATGGAGAATAGTAAAGCAAAGAACGGGAAAGGAGGTGATTTGTAATTACACGAAAATAAATAAAGAAAGGGAGATGGATCGAGGAGTAATCGTTAGGAGAGAGAATTGTATCAGCTACTCACTAGCAAAGTAATGCATCCATTTCCCTATGTTCATCTTCTTTTAAGGATGCCACTAATGCTAATAAAAAAGACAATAAATATAAACTTTTTGATAGAAGGTCCCATAATATACAGATAATAGGTTTGCAAACATAACCATCTCCAAATCTAAGATAGTACATGGTGTTCACTCATAAATGACACTAGGTGTGTGTTCATGAGTAATAGTGCATACATGGATCTAATAAAAAGTCCAAAATGCAAAATGGTATGAAAATGTTAAAATTGTCCTGGGAAAGACACCCCTTAACAGTAGGCCTTGACAATAAACTGAAGGGAAATGATCAAGTCACTGGGATATGCTAGTAGTTGGAAAATCTCAAAAGCCGCTGTCATCAGCCATGATTTCTTCCAGTGTGAAGTGCGTGCCTTCACTGCTGCTATTCGTGAAAATCACTATTTGTGAGCCATCTTGTCTCTTCTTCATCGCCAACATGGGATTTTCTTACAATGGAGAAAAATGGAGTATGTTTGAACAATATCAGTTGTTAAGTAATGGTGGGTGTTGTTAAGTGTTATTATGTTTTTTTACATTCCTCTCTATCCAAATGTTCCAAAGGATAGCCCTCATCAGTGTAATTGTTTCATGTGAAGGGTCTTTAGGTTTTACATGATGGACTAGATATGATATGTTGCTATGTGTTATGTCAGTATATCTGTGTAAGAATTTGTTTCTAATATCGAATATGATTGGGTAGTAGATGAAGAGGTGATTAGCAGTTGCTATGTCATTGTGGCACATGTAGCATCTGGATGGTCTGAAGATGCCTCGTTTCATTAGATTATGTTATGTTTGGATTTTATTATGTATAATGAGACATATGAGGATCTTTGTTTTAATGGGCAAGTGATTCGCCAGCTGTCTGACATGTTTGTGGTGATATCATGTATGTGAGGAAGTGGTAATCATTATGTGGTGTGTAAGTGTGTCCCAACAACCATGAAATGTGGTTAGTGGTGTTTTGTTCTAAAACATGGATGGTGTCTGACATGGTATCATTTGGAATGTGTTGGGTGACCAACTGTTTGAGAGTACTTCTTCTATTGTTGGTGAGAAGTTTCACTGCTCTAGCAGTTCTTAAGTGTATCAAGTTTTGTGGAATCTGGATGTTTAATCCCATATTTATGATCATCATGTTGTGGTACCATGTTTCCTTCCAGGAGTTAATGTGTTTTGATACTTGCGGTGGTGTGTTGATCATTTAGGTGATGGTTTTCATATGTTTATTTATGTATTTCCACAGTGGGGATGCAATGCTTATAGCAGTGATCCACAATGTATTTATATTTCTATAGTATTTGTGGATGATGAATGGTTTCTAGATATTAATAGTGTTTGAGGAAAGTGCATCAATGATCTTGGAAACGAGGCAGATGGTGTGTATCTGGAGGTTGATGATGCCCCGTCTATCATATATTTTTGGTGCACATATGGTTTCCTAGTGAACCATGTGTATTTTGGATTTCTTCGTCTTTGTGGTGAAATGGTTTCAGAGGAACTTCTTCCTGAGTGTGTCAATATCTTTGAGTGATTTTTTGGGCAGCAAGCTACAATTGAGATAATGAGTGGTGATAGGTGTTAAAGAGTTATTGAGTAGAGTCAGTTTGCCCGCAAGGTTGAGGAAATTGTTGGTTTAGGATGATAATATATTTCTGATTTTGTCAACAGTGGGTTTCCATATATGATATGTTATAGGAAATGGTGTGACCCGCAGGCCTAGATACATGAGAAGAAAGTATTCAATTTTGCATTTTAGTAGTGTTTGGTTTCTATTAAGAGTGTCTGGTTGGATATGGATGTCGGTAATGGAAGATTTGGCTAAATTTATCTCGAGTCCTCAAATGTATGAAAAAGTGCCTATGATGTGAATGGTATTGAGGATCGTGGAGTCTTATGGTTTGATTAGAATCATGGTGTCGTCTACATATTCTATAATGTTTTCAGAACATTCAGTAGGTGATTGGATGAGACCCTTGTTAGTAGCTATCTTAATCATATTTGAAAGTAGTGATATGACCATTATAAAGAGATAAGGTGATAAAGGTTACCCTGTCTGAGACCATTGGTGTTTTGGAAATGGCCGAAAGGTGTGCCATTTATAATGGTGGAAAAGGTATTCGTTGATATACATGCATGTATCCAGTTAATCCAAGTAGGAGGGAAACCATAACCCTACATGGTGTGTATGAGGCACTGCCAGTTAACATAATCGAAAGCTTTTTTGAAATCTAATTTAAGAGCAACTGGAGGTGTTTTATTTTTATAGAAGCTATGTATAGTCTCATTCACCATAATTTATACATCTTGAATGTTCCTATGTTTGAGGAAGGCATTATGGTTCATGTCTATGATTTTTTCCATGAATTGTTTAATTCGGTTGCTTAGGATCTTGGCAAGGATTTTGTAGGATGTGTTCATCGAGATAATGGGCCAGAATTGTTGGATGTTGACTGGTTGGGCAACTTTTTTTATTAGAGCAATGTTTGTATGGTTAAGTACTCTAATATGGTTATATATATGCTCCTCTATGTGGATATGGTTGAGAAGGTGCATGAAGTCATGCTTAATGTGTTCCCACATGGTTTGGTAGATTCGGTGTTTAGGCCGTTGAGTCTCGGTGATTTGTCCTTAATAAGACTGAAAATGGCACTTTTGAGTCCGTCTGCAGGGAAGGGTTCTATGATGTTTTGGGGGGAATCAAATGGTTTTCTGACATAGATATGCCCAGTCAATAGATGGCAGAGAAGATGGTCTATGAGAAATGTTGAAGATGTTTTTGAAGTGTGTGACAATGTGATTTGTGATGAGGTTTTTGTTTGAGGTGCTAGTCCCATTGATAGTAAAACTAGAGATAGAATTAATTATGGCATTGTTGTTGTAGCATTTGTGAAATTATTTTGTGTTTCTTTCTCCTTCAATGGTCCATGTTATCTTGGCTCTCTGTTTCCAAATCTTGTCAATTATATCTTGGATGTATTCAATATCCAATTTAATGGCTAATGTGATAGTCGGTTCTTTATCTAGATTAATGTCTGCTAGGAAATTATATTGTTCTAGGTCAGCCAGTATGTGCATGATGTTTCCATATTTGTTTTTATTCTGTGTTTTCATGGACGGTCTGATATTCTTAGTGTTGTTGTGTATATGGAAACCTGGCTCCATAGATGATTGTTGATAAGGGAGCCAATGTTGTGTGTAAATATTCTTCAAAGTAGGGTCAGTAAGCCAGTATTTTTCAATGCAAAAAGGCTTATGGCCGCACGGAATATGGGTGGTATCAATGTAGATGGGGAAGTGGTCTCAAATGGGTCTAGGCAACACTGTGGCATAGGAGTTGGGGTATAGATATTCCCATGAGGGTAAGCAGATGAAATGGTCAATTCTAACCCATGAACTACTATGATTCTAGGTGAAATTTGTGTTTGATGGGATGATGTTTATCATATGATGTTCTATGATGCAATCACAAAGGTGTTTGTCAATATGTGAAAATGTTGTTGGTGTTCTTTTGGAGTAATGTCTGTCTGAAACATGAGTGATAAGGTTAAAGTTACCTCCTATAAGACAAAGAGAGCCTGAGTAACTGGTGAAGAGGTATGTGATTTCATTAAGGTAAAAATGTTTGCCAGTACTAGGTTCTCCAATATACCAGTGAAAATCTAAGAGTGAGAGTCAATAATGTTTGTAACATGTATAGTGATATTGTAATCATGGTATACATGTTGTGAGATGTTGAGTGTATTCGTGTTAATACCTATAACAATTACACCCTTTGAACTGACAAGAGGGATTTGATACCACTCACTCGTATGTTTTCCCCCAATAGATTTAAGTGTGAATGAGGTAAGAGTTGTTTTAGTTTCTTGTATGGTAATAATGTTAATATTGTTTTTTTTATGAATTTGTGAATACATTTTCTTCTCTTTACATTTGATGCTCCACAAGCACTCCAAGTGGATATATTAATGTGTATTGTTGAGGATTAAACTTTGTGTGGATGGACAAAGAAGATCTATTAATCAATGTGGACATGTTGTAGGTCTATGTTGGTTTGTGTATTTGTCTTTGGTTCCTCCATCTCATAAATTTTTATATGTCATCTAGTCCTAAGTTTGCAATGTGTTCTGTGTCAAATGTGATGCCTAGGGTTTGGGCATATTCTAAGAATGAATTTATATCATGCCATGATACTATATCATCTATATCATCGAGTGGGATCTCTATATCATAACCTACTGAATAATCATCAAAAATAGGCAGTTCTTTGAGATGTGAAATGATTGTATGTTTAGAATTGTTACCTTCTTCCTCCATAGCAAAGTAATTTTTATTTATATGTCCCTCTGGTGTTACAGTGAGTGAACTAAAGGTTGAGACTATATCATGGGCTCTATGAGGACCATATTTCTTCTATGATGGTTGTCTTAATCTTCACCATTGCATTTTTGTCAATGTTGGTGGAGGGTGTTAGGTTGTTGTGAAATGGGAAAGGTTTAATAGCTTAAAGATGGAGCTGTTGTCACTTTCCAGAGGATGGTGAGGATATTCTGAGTCTTTTGTTAAGACTGTTAGGGTTTGAGTTTCCACGAGAGGGGCTCATGGATCTCTTCCTTTCCCAGACCATCTCTTATATGTAGGTTTTCTAGTAGTAGCAAAAAAAAATTTGTTATGTGCATTATTGATAGGGAAAAACCATGATGGTGGGTGGTTTGTGATGTCTGAAAAGGTGGATGGATGCGTAGGGTTTTCAGCTATGAGTTTGATGGTATAGATTTTTTCTCCTAGACTAATTTTTAAGGAAGAAAGAAATGTAATGGTTTGTTTGACATAAAACACACAAAAAACTTTGATATAGTTTGAAGGATGTAGGGTATCTTAACTGGCAAATTGTAGTGTGGCTCCTACGGCATGTGCTATAACTTGGAAAATCTATACCTCCCCGATTGAGGAGGAAGATCACTAATAGAGACCCATCATGAACCCTTAGACCTTATAAGAGAGGATCCTTGTTCATGGGACCATTTGGAAATGGTAGCATGGATGAAGCTGGTGTCACATGGTATTGGCATATGTTATCCGAACAAATGTTCAAATTTTGTTCCTTCATTAAAAAAAATAGAAAAGTTGGGACGAGGAGAGAATCTTAGGTTTTAAGATAGTATGTCTCGTAAAGAGAAGAGAAATAGCTTCAGTAACATCAAGGATGCTGTCGATGTTATTGTCAATGTTGTTATAAATGCATGATACTTCTGCTAGTGAAGACTTAAAGTAGACACATGGAGTTGGCTGGTAAGTCAATCAGATACACCTTCTCAAGGTGAATGGAAGGGGGCATGGTGGAAAAAGGGTGGTCTAAGGGTTGACACCAGGTTGGTTTAGGAGGGGGATGGTTTCACAGAGTAAAGAAGAGGTCAGAAAATGAGGTATATGAAGTGGTGTGGTAGTTCAGTCAAGATGTGAAGAGGAAGATGGGAATGTGAAAGGTTTATAAGATGTTTGGCAATGTGATTTGTCAAGAACGTGAGAGGTGGAGGGTGGCACTTGATATGGTGAACTATCAGGGGTATATAGGAAAGTGAAGGAATTTATGTTACGTGAGGTTTGGGTGGTAGATCGAGGGTGTTGGGAAGATGTAAAGGTGTGATAAGTATGTAGGGATCTATCAGGAAAGTAAGGATAGTCATAAAAAGAGGATCCCCACCTACAAAAAGAATGGCGTAGAGATGGGTCTGATGGTCAGTTTTCTGGGCATGAGTATGATAAGGGGACATGCAGTCTACATGCATAGCAGGGGGGAGTATAATGATTCTTATGGTGTTTACAGAGGTGGCACCAAGAGAAAAGTGGAGAAAGTGGGTTTCCTTTATGACGATGAGATATGACAGTCCAGTCAGATGAGGGAGGGGAAGGTAAAAAGGAGGCAATAGAGAGATCAGTGGCAAAGGAGGAGGAAATCAGTGGGAAGATGGAAACGTAAGTAGGTTCACTAGGAGAGAAAGGAGTGTGAGAGTGTGTAAAGGAGGCAATATCAGATATAGGGAGAGATTGAGAAACACATGGGTGAATGAGAGGAGGTGTGTACCTGATGTTTGGAGATGTAATAATCGATGATATCGTGTCTTCCACTGTGGTATGTGAAGATGATTCTGGTGTGGTGACAATCTCGATAGGGTTAGCAAACATGCCCAACTTCAGTTGGTATTGTTCACACATAAATATTTGGCCCGCTGAATCATATCCTTCATACTTTGAATCATCCGACATTCTACAGTGAGGGAGGAGTTATGTCAGAGTTTCATTGAAGCGATCGATAACCCATGTCATTCAGGTGTGGTGCTCAATCGGTATAAGATATATGATCCAATCATGCTTTAGTTCGAGGGCTTCAATCATCTCCGACCATTATTGAATGATATGCATGATTTTGTGTGTGTCTGCTATGATAGTAACTGTAAAATTTTAGTTGTCAGTATTGATGGTGTTGAAGCCAGGAATGATCTCATATTGGTGATACCTCCACTCTTTCGAGAGTGAGACAAACTTCATGGTTTCTGAGTTGTGTGTAGTCTAAAAATGGGAAGTTTGATGCCATTGCTAGTGTTGTGTGGTGTTTGGATCGGTTGTTTGGTGGTTGCTCGTTCCGATCTCTACCCTTCACTTTATATGCGAGATTGATATGTTTAGAAGTGGTGGCTTTGATCCTGCATTGTATACAGAGAATGTTCGTGATGAGGCCACCTATCCACATGTTGTGCAACAACACCTGGTTGTAATGGATCTAGTCTATAAATGTTTCTCTATGGTCACTACTCTTCAGGTTTCGCAATGATCCTAAAGGTGTAATAGGATAATTTGTTGTTCTAACATATTTTTGTAAAATTTCTATGTTTGCAATATCTAGTCATGGGTAGATTTAGCTATGAAAATACTATGTATTGTCTTGCAAAGTCGGTGTCTTTGCATTTGGCACTATCTGAACCAGATAGTCATTGTAGTATGTGTTGTGTATGCAAGATGTTTTAGTATGGGGGACCAATGTGAAATCTAGCTTGTCGCAAAAAGTGTGAGGTTTGGCCTATGTCTGCGTAGCAAGGTTGTATTTCAGAGAGAAGTTGATAGAGTTGTTTCCCTCTAACTTCTAGATGTTATTTCGAAAATATTTGGTGGAGTTGACATGTAGCCTAGACAGGGAGAATGGTGGTATAGTCTGTAGCCACCGTTATAGTTGTTCTTTCAGTTGTTGTATCCTAGGGAGAAGTTGGAGCTCTGTTGTTGTGTCCTAGAGAGAATTTGGAGCTTTGTCTCTCTAATGTGACTCTCATATATGTATTACTTTTAAAACACAATAAATATTGAAACTCACACTATCATAGGAGTCACCATCTAATACATTAAAAGTTTAGAGTTGTACTAACAAATTAAGTACCATTCTAGTGCATATATCTTCCTTATACATACTTGTTTGATTTCATCTTTAAATGGAAGTATATGATTTCCAATTAATTATTTATGTACATATGTGATGAGTGTAGTTCATACCACATTTTATGCCTTATTTTACTGTCCATGTTTCTCGAATTCTATATTTTGGGTCCATTCACAACTTGAAACTACACAATTAGTGTATATGTTGATCTCTTAATTAAATTATTATATTTTGATGCAGATTTCACTAGATTTGGTTCCATCTCAAACCAATAATACGATCAACATCAACCTTGGGATAAAGAAGCTCAAAAACTAGGCTTCTTCTAGAGATATGTGCACACCCATAAGAACAACATGCCCATGTCCACAAAATCAATTGTATAAACATTCCCAACAATGGAACAACATGCCTCACCTAGTGCACATTGTGCTCACTCACAATGATGACCACAAGCTTTGATATTGGCAAACACATCATGCTCCCCATGAGCATAACATGTCTCATCCCAATAAAAATCATTCAAGTTGATCAAAGTATTCAACTACGTGTCTAGACAATGGCATGTTGTGTTAACTCATTAAAAATCTCTCAACATAACCATTGACACCATGTATTGATCCCTCTTGGCATCATGTTGATAGGTTACTGGCCCCAGCTGATGGCAACTAGTGAGAGACATTGTCTGTTAGTACCCAGACAACGTCGTGTTATCTCAGATATCTACTAATATAAAGATCAGAAGAGGGGTTTTGAAGAGATACATATCACTTTATCACACTACCACTTTGATAAAGGAGAGGGAGGCAGCCTAGATGGTGATTCCTCTCTAGAAGAAGCTAAAAGAAATAAGAAGAAGGAGGAGGGGTTCAAGGGGTATATTTCCTCCTCCTTAGTCTAGAGAAGCCTTTTATGCATCTCCACTATAGATAATTTCTCCTCTATTTGTGTTATATCTTATACCTCCCCTTCTTCTCATATGTTTCTCTTTTGTTACCTCATAGAACTTATAAAAAACGTTAATTGCAACCTTATGTGTGGATCACTTTCATTTTAGGAGTATATTTCCTTGTTGTTGGGCCTTCCTAGCGGCCATTAGTCATGTGATGAAGAGTTTATAGTATAATTACAAAATTACTTATTTGTTTGTCTAATTACTCTTAATTGCTTATCAGATCTCAACCAATGTTCCAAATTCCCAAAATTCAGCACTCCCAAAAAGGGTACAAATTTAGTGGATAATACATAGATCTCTAATAAGCATTGCATGGAGATGAGAAGGGGTTACTACATTAATATCTCCATGTGCATGTTGTAAGGTTGGTAATCATTTTTTAGGGATTAGAGAATACTCTTACTACATTTGTAGCAACCTAATTTACCTAAATTGGTTCCAAAATATTATTATATTACAATATGACTCTAATTGGTTCTAATAAGGCATAATATTTAGTTCCCAAAAATAGCATGGTTTGCACATTAATAATCATATTTTAGTTTGTTGATCAATAAGTGACACATGGAGATATAAAGTGCAATTGACTTAAGTACTACTCATGATCGGCCTTGATTAAAATAGTACAAGTTTATTACAATAATAAGGGACTCTTTTCAAAGTTTGGGTCTATACAACTTTTTGGACACTTCTACAATTAAATGTAGGCTTATCCTAGAAAAATAAACAATATCTACCTCTGACTGTCAAGAACTAAAAATTAAGTTGAGATTCATATTCGCCATGGTTTATTTAGATAATGTACCATTTTAGCCATGTTTGAATAATCCTAGAACCTCTAATTAATTGAGATAGAAAAGGGCTCAATTAGCTAGAAGATCCCATTTTCTCTTGTGCTTGGTACATAGATAGGATAGCTCTCAAGGTATATAATCTTATATGGACCTATCATATAGTGTGAAGATGCTCTCCCTCGCTAGTTTAGGTCTAATGGGACTTCACAATATCTATGTTTATCTCCCCCTCTATCCCACTCTCTACTCAATGTCACCAGTGACGAGGAGCCTCCTAACGTTCCTCACATCAACTTGATCTATCCAATCCTGAACTCTGTGGAATTCCTCGACCTAGAAACTTAAGATGAAAGCTTTCCTTGTTCCACCCAAAATAGATCCCCTGGGTTGAGGGCAACATGAGAAATTGAAAGCTCGTCAATTCGAGCCCTTCTCCTGTACGTCACATTCCCCCTATCCTTTCTTTTGTTTTTAGACCTAAATCTTTTCCACCACACTGTAGGATTTTTCCTTGAGTTTTCACCATCATCGGCTTCAAATATGGAGAGAAAATATTTCTATATTTGTCAATTTTGAGCATGATGTGGATGTGTGTTGCCTCCTAGCCATCACCTCCTTCCATCCATGGTGAAAAGAGGTTCCAGCACTTCAGGGAATGACATGACATCTATCTTATCTTGTTGTGTTTGGGTCAAGGAAAGCAAAAAGTTTTGATTTTTTGTAGGAAAATATGATCATGTTTGATTGCATCGCAAATCAAAGTCCCCCCCCCCATGTATCATGTTTCTATCTATGGTCATCAGGCATTAATAAGAGAATTATAGTAGGAAATTGTCATGTTTTTTCCATGGGGTTTGTACCCATGTGTAACACTTGCATGGGTAAATAGGCCTTTAGGTGTGTTTCAATGATTTCTTCATGTGCTAGTTTAAGGAAGTCTTGACCAAGTGGAGGCCCTGATTGGGTCACATGTGCAAGGGTCTTGTGTGTTGGGATTTTCCCCTAATTTATTTGAATTGTCTATTCTCCTATTGATTAGAATTTCAATAATTCGTTGTAAAGTCATACAATAATAGAAAAATCTTCCAAATTTCAAAAATATTTTTCAATGAGTAACCTGAATTTCCAGTTTGCAAACCCTAATTTGATAATATTATACCATAATTTCTTGATGACCTAGAATCAGGGTTTATATTATTGATTAAGATGGTAACTTATGTAAAGTATATTAATTTTCATGAGATTTACAATTGACTCAAGATTTAAAAAATGTAAGTTAGGATTCACTTTGTTGTAGGTAGTGTCATTCCACTATTCAAATGTAACTTGTGTGAATAGCATATATGTATAATGCATGCATTATGCTTTAATTTTCAAGTTAATGAAAAGCAATCAAGGTAATGATTATGATGATACTTTGGATTACATTAGTGCATGATGATTGCCATATTCATACATTTATATGATTATCTCTTATACTCATCAAGTTAATGTTATGACCATGTAATGTCCAAGAAATTGAATAAATATTCATATCAATCATGTAAATGTCAATTTAAAATATGAGAGTGAGGAACCCAACCATAATGTAGTTAATGTACTTAAGTTGTGAATTGTTCCTCTTGATGTTATTTTTCCTTTATGGTATTGATGAGAGCTTTGATGCAATAAGATGAGCCTTGTCTGTCTTGATGAGCACTTGGGTGGAATTATTATATTGAGGACAATCACACTGATGATAAGATTTTAATGTTAATATTCATGACAAAGATAAGAGAATTTAGTCACTTATTTTATGCTTTTTGCAATGTTGGACCTTATGGACGTTATGGGCTTCCTGACAATGATGGACTTTCTAAGAATGATGTGCCCCCAAGTGGGTAGTCATATAGAGGATGCATATAGTATTGTTTCTTAATTCATTGATGTGATGAACGCTAAAGTGTAATGAGAATTTTTAATGTTAATACATTTCGCGGTTATTTTAGTTCATATATAGATATAGGGAGGGAGGGAGAAATCTTTCTCTCTTAATCCCATCCCATACATATATATATATATGATTATTTTCAATTCTTAGAAACTGTATAGTGTTGCTTTCTTATGATGTTTCTTTTTGTTCCATGGTTGTGGGACAAGATGCCCCTAGATCAAGGAGAAAAAGAGGATTAAAGCAAGCATTTCAACGTAGCGAACATCAGAGAATACTTTACTTGGTGTGATACCATCTACAACTCAATAAGAGATTATCTAGTTTAATTATGCTTAGATTTTCTTATACTTCATGTTTAAGATCAAGATGAGACATTTTGTATTTTCCCTTCCAGAACATTGTATAATCTCTTTTCAATTAATACATGATGTCTCCTTTATCTTATTTTTATGTGTATCATATTTTGTGGCATTCCTCCAAGCCAAGTGACCCTTTTTATGGACTATATGGGGTTTACTTCTACTAACATGTATATATTTGGAGGGTGTTACTATATGGTCAGAGTAATCTCCAGATGGCCACTAAGCTAAGGGTCCATCTGTTGTAACTGTTGGTCCCATGTTTTCCTTATAGATGTCTCCTAAGTCTAAGAATGGTGAAAAGGTAAAATCCCCCCTGGGCTCAGACAATGAGTATATGTTTGTTGGACAACATAATGGAGGTGATGTTCCTACAATGCCCCTTGATATTCTGGTTAGAGCCCTAGACACCACCATGGAAAGAGGAGAGAATTGACCAGCGGATCCACCTAGAGGCAGCCACGAAGTCTCATTGGTTGACTTCCTTGAAGTCAAAATAAAGACTTTCTCAAGAGGGGAGAAGCTATATGTAGTCTGGAAAGCTGAGGATTGATACATGCAATGGAACACTAATTCTAGGACTTAGATTTCCTTGAGCACTCCAAGGTGTCATTCAGAATCCACTTCTTTAAGGAGAAACTACTAAATAATAGGAAAATTTCCTTGATGTCTACCCTATTGAAGTCGCAACACTTACATGGTTACAATTCATGGAAGCCTTCTAGAACCTCTACATATCATAGGATATGATTTCAAAGAAGGAGGAAGAGTTTCTAAAGGTAAGGCAACTGGGTGACATGATATTCACTCAATATAATGCCCTAAAGTTTTGAAAATTATATATTTATGGATGTAGATTCACTGAACCAAGATGAGAAAAAAATTGTTGGGGGACTTGGGGAATACATTATCTTTGATGTATTAGGATGAGGAATCACCATGATGCAGGTCATGCTACCTTGGAACTAGAGGACCACCCAAGACGTACATGGAAGAAGAACTTAACCCTAATTAGGAACCACAACAAAAATCATGCCCAAAAGAGGAAGGCACCTGAGATTGAATCCCTTATATCCCAATAGAAGTCTCAGTTCCTTACTTGTAAATGGGTATGTGGAGGACCATGCATATGTCGTACTAGTGTGTGTTATAACTGTGAAGAACACATACACATAAAGCCTAAATGCCCCAAGATCTAGGGGTAGGAAGCAAGAAACCACAACCCAACTCCCAAGAGGCAAGAAAGACTCTTTGCTATGGATATGGAGGAGGATAAGGATAAGGTAAGGATCTAGTTTGTGTCTTCTTAGATTATGACTTGTTTATACAAATACCTATATGTGGACAGAAAACCCTTAAGTGGGTAGTACACTGGAAATTTTGAGGATAAAATTTTTATAAGGTGGGTAGGATTATGGCAACCCTAATTTACTTAAATCAGCTCCAAATATTATAATAAATTATATTGTGACCATAATTGGTTCAAATAAGGTATAACCCTAAGTTCAAACATAATTAGCATGGATTGTGCATTAGTGATCATATTGTAGTTTAATTACACAAACTACAATATTGATTTGTTGATAAGTTGAACATTAAGATTTAGAGTGCAATTGACCTAACTACTATTCATGATATCCCCATTAAAACCATATGATTTTCTTATGATAATAAGTTACTCTCTTCAAATTTTGGGCCTCTGCACCTTTTTGGATAAATATAGACAATTAAATATATGTTTATCTTGGAAAATCCAACAATACATGCCTATTGTACTTGAAACTGAAAACTAAGTTGACATTCAGATTCCTCATTTATACATTGAAGAATATACCAATTTTTTGATGTCAAATAATCTTAGAATCCCTAATTCATTGACAAAGAAAAAGTCTTAATTAACTAGAAAATTCTATTTAAAATGAACATTATATTTTGATTTTTTTTCTTGATACACGAGATGGTTGTTAAGGTGTCAACTCTTCCACAGACCTATTAGAAAGTGTAGAGACTCTCTCTATTACATGTTTATGGGTAAAACTAGTACTTCACAGTATCTATGTTTCTCTTCCCCTCTATCCCCATCTTTGCTCAATGTAACAAATCCTCCTATCATTCCTCACATCACTCTGGTCTATCCAATCCAGAATTCCATGGAATTCCTTTCCCTAGATACCCCAGAAATCTAGACTTTCCAAGTTCCACCTAAAATCTACTGTCTTCCTTGTAATCATATCCCCCCAACCATCATCTATATATTACCCATCTAAAAGCTTTGTGACAACTCAAAAGAATTCAGTATTAACTTGTGATTGCCCTCTGGTCCCTAAAACCCATCGTCAACTTCTCACCTTACTTTAGAGCCTATAAAAGACATGTAGTACTTTTTGGGAAGCTTGGTCTTTGGAAAACATTGTAGAATCCTTTGCATCTATCAAGAAATCTTATAATCCTTATCAATTTGAGCCCTTATCCTATAAGTTGAGTGTTCCCCTGTCCTTTCCTATGTTTTCTAGACCTAGAGCTTTTCTACCACACCGCATAGGTTTTCCTCAATTTTTACCAAAAGTAGTTTATAGTTAGGACAATGTATCTTTCTACATTGTTGTTTTTGGGCACAATGTGGAGTTTTACTATCTCCATGCCATCACCTCCATGCAGCCATGGAAAATCAAGGTTCTATCATATTTTGGGAACTATATGGCCTTTGGCTTTTGTGTTTTGCTTGAGGCAAGGAACAAGTTCTGATCCTCTATACACAAAAATGATCTCATGTGTTCAACTCTTGAATCAAAGTTCCCCCCTCCAATATTGTCTATTTCCATCAATGTTTTCATCAAGCATTAATAAGAGCAATATAGTAGGAAATTATACTATTTTTTCCATGGTTTTTGTATCCCAGTATAAGATTTGCATGGGAAAATAGGCCTTATGGTGTGTTTCAAGGATTTCATTATGTGATCAGTTTAAAGAAGTCATAACCATGTGGAGGGCCTTGATAGGGCAACTTGTTCAAGGGTCCCATGTGTTGAGATTTCCCCTGGATTTTATTAAATTTGTTGTTTGCCTATTGGTCAACATTTAAATAATTCACACTAGAATCACACTTGGGTTGAACCCTAGGACAAGTGTCTCTTGGGTGGATGACACTTAGCATGAACTTACCTTGGTTTATCCTCCCCTTCTTTCTATATAGGTAGCTCTTTCCCTTGCCTTAGCTTCCTTTGCTCTTTTGGTCTCTCCTCCACCTTGAGTGCACGACACTCCTCTCCTTCTTGCTTGTGTTGGCCGATACACTCTCCTAGAGTTGCAGTGGTGGCCGATACCCTCTCTTGGATCAGCTTTGGTGGACGACAACCCTTGGACCTTAGAGTGCTTCTTCTTCCTTGGAGCTTGGAGCTTAAGGCGGGTTGCATAGCTTCTAACCCTAACTCCATTACCTTGGTTCAGCATGATGGTATATTATGTATGCATTATGCTTTGATTTTCAAGTTTAATGAAATGCAATCAAGATAACGATGATATACTTCTAATTATATTATTTGCATGATGGTTGTTATATTCATGAAGTTATACCATTATCACATGTACTCGTCGAGTTAGTGCTACGGTCATGTAAAGTTCAAAAAATCAAAAAAGATTTATATTAATCATGTAAATGTTAATTTAAATAATAATGTAGAGAAATCACACCATGAGGAAGTTAATGAACTTAATTTGTGGATTTTCCTCTTGATGCTAATTTGCTATGTTGGTGTTGATGAACACATTGTTTCAATTAAGATGAGACTTAACTGGCCTGATGAGCACTTGGGTGCAATCATTAGAATGAGAATGATCACATTCATGGCAAGATTCTAATGTTATTGTTAAGGACAAAAATAAGACAATTAAGTAATTTAATATATGCTTTTATGGGATTTCCGAGATAGATATGACCCAAATGGGTAGTATATAGAGAATGCATAAATATATTTTTACCTAGTTTATTGATGTAATGCATACTAAAGTGTAAAGAGAACTCATACAGTATAAAAATAAAGTTATAGTAGAAGAAGAAGTTGATATATCTTAGCGGAAGATTGAGAAATCTCCAACTTCTGTCTAGAAACACAAGTAGAAAGGATCACACACAACTCCTTCTGGAAACATGCTGAGTATCATCATCTTCAAGCTTAATCTAGCACAACTTCACTGGTGATCATATAGGAAACATGAAAGAGCATACCAGTCTCCCTAGAAATAATTGCATTGACGACATTCACACAATAAATCCCAACATTGTAACACCTGAGCCTAAACCAACCCAAACATCTTCGTAGCCCATCTTTCTGCCAAAACACCTCCATTTGCAATAAATGCATGTTACACCTTCCGACCTACCATCACAAGACCTCTATCTATTACCACAAAATCTAATAAAGGTAGATACAACATAGATCATATTGTATGAACAAAAACTCGACAGAATTACACCCTTCATAGACCTTATCAATGTAGCTCACATTCCTTGTTTCTAAATTTTCACAACCCACCTTTCTCGATTTGCCTTGATATGAGCCAACAAGCACATCCTACCTAAGGTACAAAAACCTTTCTATGATCAGTCCACATCAAGAGTTTGTAGCCACCATGAGAACAGGATGACCCATCTCAAACATCCTTAGGAGACAATGCATACGATATGATTCATCCCATAAGAAGATCAACATTGCCTATAAAAAGAAGAACAAAAAATAGGATATGTCATTAAATATAAGAAATACCACCCACTCCACTACAAACTGACGACATCTGATATCCCCTTCATGGATTACATGCTCAACTCTAACACGGTGAAATCTGTTCAACTTCTAAAATAATGGAGATGTCATCATTTTGAGATCAAATAGGGAATCAACAACATCATGATGGGAAATAAAAATTTCCAGCTCACCCGAGAGGTAGAAAAATGCAACATACTGCACACTAGGGAAGGATGTTTTCTCTCATCTCCAGCTCAAACCATATTGGATCATCTACCTCAGACCCATTGATCACCATACTTTACTGGCATGGGTCACTAATCTCTTTACCAAGACCTCGACTGAGCTAATTCCATTTTTTAGAATGTTGGGAGGTCCAGATTTTAAAGGTTTGGATTTTGTAGATAAGTTGTTTGTGAGATATGTATACCAAGTTGCACATGGAATATTTTCAAATACAATAAAAATATAAACACAATCATAGACACAGACAGACACCTTTGTAGAAGACTCAACAACATCATCTCATTTATCTCCATCAAACAAGTATGCATCTCTCTCATCCTCCCTCACTAAACCATCCTCTCCATCCAGTCCCCCCTATCATTCCCTCTCCTTCTCCTTCTCCCTCCTCTTTTTCCCCTATAAACCCCTCCTATAGATCCATCTTTCCCCCCATCTCTTCTTATACCTTGGCTATCGATCTTTCCATCACATGTTGTTACTTAATGTAATGATCCATTTTCATATTAGTCATCTAATTAGGGTGTATTTGATTGATTGAATGCTTAACCACGTTGATCATTGTTTAAATCTTTACTAATGATGTTAGTTTACTTTTGATGTTTTATGTATAATGAGAAGCCTTAATCATACTTTGATTCACATAATTAGGGATCAAGAATTGGAAACCCTAATCGGCCCAAATTAGGGTTTTGATGACATATGAATATAGAATTTGATAATTATAGTGGCTCACTAAAGGATTTAGTTGAAATTTGGATATGATTTGGATATTTCGAATGTGATCACTATTGAAAATTATCAGAATTTTTGAATAATTCTCTGACATGTTTGTCAGTCAAGTTTCCCCCGAGAAACTCAGTCGATCATGTATTCAGATTGAAATATAACAATCTAGTATTTTAATTTTATCTTTTTATTGGTACATACAATTGATTTCAAAATTTAATTGTAGTTGGGAAACTCCATTATATCCATACTATTAAATTGGAGTAATTTTTGGATGATGTTTGATCTATACAGAGAGGGGTGTCGGTCAAGTTCTGCCCATGACAAACTCGACCGACCATGTCGCATACTGCAATATAACAGTCTAGTATTTAATTTTTATTTATCATTCATAACTCCAAATGATCTGAAATTTTAACTGTATCTTATAAACTCAATTTAAGACATTATGTTAAACTTTCATAATTTTTGGATGATGTTTGATTTCTGAAGAGTGTGGTATCGGTCGAGTTTATAACTCAGCCGACTGACCAGTCTGAACAAAATAAAAATACAATGCAGGGCTTGTTTGCAATTGTTCTAAGCACCTCAATTCATCTATATGACTCACCTAAAACACAAGGAGCTCTCATAATTCATCATTCCTATCCAAAAAAACGAAATTATAGAGAGAGAGAGAGGAGAGATAGGGTTTTGAGAAGAGAAAGTGGTTGAGATGTTGACCTAGGGTTTCTCTATCCGAGATATGATGAAATCAAGTAAGTTTAGCTTCTTTGCATAGAATTTCATGGTGAATCTTCTCTCACATGTCGATATCCATACCTCCTCTAATTTGATTCAAAATAACATCAAATCATGTCCTTTTCTCACTCTTTTTCTCCTAATCTCCATATCTAGGGTTTCTGAGTTGAGAGAAGGAAGAAATGGATTCATTTGCTAGAGTTTGATTGGGTTTCCAAAAATTTAGAGGTTGACCTACGTTTTTAAGGTGCTTGGCACTTGAGGTGAGTTTTTTCTCCCACCTAAGCTTTGTATTCATGTTGAAATTCTAATTCTATCTGGATAAAATAATCAGAAACCTTGCTTGTATATGTATGTGATTGGATATTGATTTGGGAAAGATATTAGGGGATAAAATTCTACTAATTTTGATTGTTTCTCATTGATTGGAACTTGATTAGTTCCTGATATATTTCTTTAGGATCCATGGAGAATCCTATGGATATATGAATATGCTATTTCATTTGATTTTTGCCTAAAAATCAGCCCAATGGTCGATATGCTCGAAATTGATTGACATGTATAGAATTATATTTGAATTGTACTAGAATGTATTATACAAGTGTGTTTTTGAATGTTAATGGAATTGAATATGATATACACATACGTATCAGTATGAGGTGACCACATTTCTCGATTAGGGTTTGTTTTGATGAAGTGAATCAAATGATTCAATTAATCAATGTATACTTATGATGGATGAATGATATATGAAAAATGGAAACTAGGGTTTCCATGTGTATGAATAGCTCTAGTGAATTCCCTTATGCACCATGATGGAATTATTGAATGATGTGACTCTTATGATATGTTGGACTAAGGATGACTTCTTGAAACCCCTAGAAGTTTAGTATTAAGACGAGTATGAGTGATAAAGCTAGAACTTGTATATAATGTTGAAAATGTTAATAAATGTTGAAGCGTAAGCTCTAATACTTTAATTGAAGATGATGAGCCTTACTAATATGATATAATCCTAAAAATATATTTTAGTATAATTTATGGAATAATGAGTAAGCCCTCATGTAAGGACCCTGACCTGCGTTTAGGGTTTACCCTGTTTGTTTTGCTTGATCTTGGTGCTTTGGTGCTTGCTAATCACCTTTGGTGGTGATTAGGGTTTTGTTGAGCTTTGTTGAGTGTTTGGGGGGTTACTTGCAAATAACCCAAGTTTAAGGTTTTGTGTGCAAGTATGCCATCTTGTGAGATGTTTTCCCTCTTTGCTTCCTCTAGGGTTGAGAGGAAGGCTTGGGCTTGTTGTTTGAGTTTCTTGGGCCCTGGTTGAGCTTGTTTGGGCCTTGAGGTGCCTTGTTTGGGCTTGCTTGAGCCTTGTGTCGGCCAAGTGAAGCTTGTGTCACCCAAGGTGAGTAGGGTGTCGACCTAGAATGGTGTGTATCTCCCAGCAGAGCTGATGCATGTGTCGCTCATGTTGCTTGGTCTTGGTTGGTAGACACTTGGTGCATATCTTGGACAAGTGTCTCTTGGTGTGCTAGTGTGTTGGTTTGAACCCTAGGACAAGTGTCCCTTGGGTGGACGACACTTAGCATGAACTTACCTTGGTTTCTCCTCCCCTTCTTTCTATATAGGTAGCTCTTTCCCTTACCTTAGCTTCCTTTGCTCTTTTGGTCTCTCCTCCACCTTGAGTGCACGACACTCCTCTCCTTCTTGCTTGTGTTGGCCGACACACTCTCCTGGAGTTGCATTGGTGGCCGATACCCTCTCTTGGATCAGCTTTGGTGGACGACAACCCTTGGACCTTGGAGTGCTTCTTCTTCCTTGGAGCTTGGATCTTAAGGCGGGTTGCATAGCTTCTAACCCTAACTCCATTACCTCTTGTTATGTTCTTTTTCACATGTTAGTAGCTTAGATTTGTACCTTGCTTTTGTATCTTTTGGTGACCGATCCTCCTTAGGGTTTAGGGTTTCCTTGTGACTTAGTGTACCTTGCTCTCTAGGGTTTGAGTTTCCTTGTGATGGGGGTTGATGGTGACCCTTGTGTTGGGCGTTACCCTTCCTTGTTTTGGTGTGTTGGATGACACCCTTGTTCTTAAGAAGGACGACATGAGGTGCCCATGTGTTGGGTGATAGGTTGAGCTAGTATGAGTGTTGGCCGATATGCTGACCCCTGTTGAGCGACATCCTCTCTTGTCTTGGTGTTGGTCGACATGGGTACCTTTGTGATGGATGACATGGTGAGTGTCCTTGGTGTTGGGCGATATCCTTGCCCTTGTGTTGGGAGATAGGTTGACCTAGTGTGAGTGTGGGCCGATATGGTGACCATGTTGGGCGATATGGTCCTTGTGATGAGAAACACCTTTATTCTTATGAAGGGTGATAGACTAAGCATGGCATGATGGTTGCTGGTGTCGGACGACAGGGCTATGTGTGGCTTGTTTCCTTGTGTTGGCCGATAGGCCATGCATGGTGTGATGGCCGATAGCCATGGTGGCCGATAGCCATGGTGACCGATAGCCATGGTGGGCGATAGCCTTGAGTTGTGACGGCCGATAGGGTTGAGTTGTGTCAGGCGTCGTGCCCTTGGTTTGGTGTATGTCGGCCGATAGGCCTTGATGGGTTTTAGTGAGGGTTGTGAGGAGTTATAGTGAGGGTTAGGTGATCCTTTAATGACGGTCTCATGTGTTATGGAAGTGAACGTTTATGCACAATGTTAATGATAACAATAACGATGTTAATGTTTGTAATGATGATGCTAAGTGACCATTACACTAATGGCTTGCTTAAGGACATAATAATAATGTTAATAGTGCTAATGGTAGCAATGATGTTAATAATAATAATAAGTAATGATAATAATGGTAGTAATGATGCTGATGGTAATATATGATGATGATAAGGAAGGTAGTGGTAATGAGATACATGAAGTAATCCTTATGCTTAATTGTTAAGGATAATGAGAATGGGGGTAGTTACTCTAGTAGCTTGCATAATGATAAGAATGATGATAGTGGATGGTGACAGTAATGACATAGGTAATAATAGTGGTTGCTCTATATTCTCAATATGACATCTTGCTTGATGTGAGCATCTTGTTTATTCATATAAATCCTGAGATAAGGGTAAGCATGAATATGGTTTGATAATGATGTGTTTAATACGCTTGATCATCAAATAGTGATAAGTATAGTATCTTGAATATCATCTTGTTACAGCAAGTATGGTCCTTATGTTGGAACTATGATTATTGTGTACCCTAACCATGCAGGTGATGTTTAGCCATGAGAGGGCTATGAGACACATGTGATGAGTAACATTACTTTGAAAACTATTCTATGAGGTTGTATGTATGATGTGTTGGTCCCATGATGTTGATATGAGCCTTGAAGAGGCGGTGATAGTACATGATGAGGGATTGAGATCCCATGATACGTGATGATCCTTGAGACGGATCTGGATGGTTGGCAAGAGGCCAAGTAGTAACATATGATGCGGATCCTTGAGATGGATCAGGTTGGTGTGTTTCCATAATAATATAATGTTATTTACTTTCTGTTATATCTTGCATGTTATAAAACTTGATTGAATCTTACAATCCATCTAAAAGATACTAATTAATCACAGTGAAATGTATCATGTAGTTTGCCCTGGCCATAGATCCATCATCGTCAGGACTTGGTGATGGTGAAATGGGTTCTCCTACGGGTTAACCTGGAAGCGCATATTGTTGAATATGTGTAGGTTGCTCCTATCCTGAAAATGAGGAGGTAAGAGTGTAACTTCGGTTACAAACTCAGATACGTATATAGAGCATGGTGAACAGGCCCATGGCTCAGGACATGTGATGTGAAGAGCATGAATGCGTTCATGGCTCAGAGCACGGTGAACAGGCTTGTGGCTCAGTTTTTACTAGCATCGAGACCTGTACCAAGGCGGGCTAGGGTGAGGGTAGCCTATGGAGCTGACCCTGTGGCTTAGACCACTTCAGCATGTGACTGCGGTCCTACTTGTGTTGTACTCATGTACTGACCACGAGGTGGGAGGTCGTGGAGTCTGGCTCTTCCATTGACCTTGTATGGCACTGATTTAGGCTTCGTAGCCAAAGGTTGGAAATGAACGGTACAGTTCAATTCCTCAGGGCATAATAATATGGAATACATCCGTTTAGTGCTTACTGCTTAAGATAAACACGAAACATTGATTGAGGCCTTGTTTGTATAGTTAATCCTGTTATATCTTGCAGTTACTTCTATATTCATTAGGTATGTGATAATTTGTCATATCTTGATAATCCGGTTATGTGGTAATATACCTTGTTCTGATGATCATGTTACATAGTGATATATCTTATCTTGTCAATCATGTTCCATTGAAAGACATCTGGTTATATGATTTTGTACAGCTGGTAAGCTTGTCGGTAAGAATAGCTTTGCTTTATATAGACTGCTTTTGTTATACCTGTTTCTAGTTATCTGCTGTTATAGTTGATCTTGCTGAGGTTCTGTAGTTGTGGTGGGGAGTTATGTTTCCCGCTGGGACAATTATTCAATTGTCTCACCCCGCTGGTTTACATCCCTTTTAGGTGGTCGAGGTAGACGTGGTCGTGGTCGTGGTGTTGCGGATGAGCAGTAGAAGGCAAGCGATGGATATGTTGCTATTTTGGATGCTTTGTAGTAGAGTCTAGAGTCATCCTTGTACTCTCAGGTCCTTAGCAGTGTTTTGACGTTGTTTCACGATGAACGATCGATCATGTTTGTATATCCTGTTGTTGGCCAGATGTAGGCCTTTATGTATGTGAACAGGTGGTGAACTCATGTGATGGATGAACAGCTGCATCTGAGCTGTGGACATGTACTAGATCTTGTGTATATATATATATATATATGACATGTTTCTGTGCAGGACAAGGACTGGCAAGTAATGGTTTCACAGTTTATCAGTTTTCCGTAATCGGTTTTAATTAACTTGTATTTTTGATAATATGTGGTTATGGTGATTTTCGCACGTTTTCACGTAACACCTTGTTATCTGTATGATAATGGGATGTGTTGCCACAAGTTTGGTATCAGAGCTTTAGGTTCGTTGAGTCTACAGGGATTTAGGACTAGGTTGAGTTGTTCTTATGAGTGTCCATGTTTTCTTACAATATCTTCTGCCCTCAGCGGAAGAAAAGTCAAGATGTCTGGAAACCATGAAGAACACTCTGCTGAGTACAGTGATGCTGCATCGGTTGATGGAGCAGATGGACAGGCACATGAAGATCGGGTGCCTGAGGTTCCCCAATTTAACCTAGCCATACTTGAACATCCTGCTTACCAACAGCTTATGGGGCAGTTAATGGCTACGATGAATCTCATGGTTGAGCGATTACCAGTGCCTCCTCCGCGAGCACAGGTTCCCCATGGAGAAACATCGGGTATTGGGAAGACCTTCGAGCGGCTTCACCAAGTCGGATCTTCGGATTATGCTGGAACGGTTGATCCCACTGATGCAGATCTGTGGCTGACAAGTCTCGAGAAGGCTTTCCGGATTCTTGACATCCCCGAAGTGGACAAGGTAAAGCATGCTATCTACCTTCTAAAAGGTAGTGCTGGTCACTGGTGGACCATCGAGGAAGAGAAGCGGCCTGGTGAGGTGATCTGTTGGGAGGTGTTCCGACACGAGTTCGTCGCCAGATACTTCCCAAAGACGTATCTAGATGAGAAGGTGAGTCAGTTCGAGAACCTGAGACAAGGAATGATGAACATCACCGAGTATGAAGCCAAGTTTATGGATTTGTTGAGGTTCTGTCCTCACATGGCGGCGACAGAAGAGGAACGGATCAGACATTTTGAGAAGGGTTTGAGTGCTGAGTTGAAGACCCCAGTATCTGCGTTGGAAAACCGAGAGCGGTTTGCTACGTTCGTGGAATCTGTTCGACGGATCGAGAGGATGGTACGGGAGAAAAGAGAGTTTATGTCTCACAAAAGACCTGCTCAGTTTCAAGGATGTAGGTTTGGTGGCTTTAAGAAGCTCAGGTTTTCAGCACCGTCAGTGATGAGAAGTTATGGTGTACCATCTCAGTGGTCTCCGAGTAAGGGGAGAGGTTATGTTTCTTCACCATCTAAGGCCCACAGTTCAGCTTCTGTGGCAGTGATAGGGCCAGCTAGGCCACAGTTTGAGGACAAGGCATGTCATCTTTGTGGTCAAGTCGGGCATTTCAGGCTTAATTGCCCGAACAGAGACGTTGAAGTGACACAACAGCTGAGGCAGAGTTTTCAGGGGTCAGAGAGGTCACAGCCCAGTGGTAGCCGAGGTCGAGGATGCGGTCAAGCATCTCAGGCTGGATCGTCTGCTCAAGGAAGCAGAGGTCGTGGACAACAAGCAACGGCTCGATTCTATGCTATTAGTCAGCCGGAGGCGATAGTCAACCCGTGAGTAGTGACAGGTCAGATGGAGTTATTTCATTCTGATATGTCTTCTTCTTGCTTTATATCTTCTCTGGTTGACCCGGGTGCTACACACTCTTTTATCGCCTATAGTATGCTTGAAAACTGTCGTTTACCTGTTAGTTGTAAGAAAGATAGCTTGTTGTTAGAAACCCCTCTTGATGGTTCCTCTTTGCTTCGAGAAGAGTGTCCATCTTATGTCTTGTCTTTCTCGGGGCACCGCATTCAATTGGATCTTATACCACTTGATATGCATGATTTCGATGTTATCCTTGGGATGGATACCTTAGAGAAGTATAAGGTTGTCTTGGATTGTAGTTCCAAGCAGGCAGTGTTTGATGTTTCTTGAGAGAAGTGGATCTTCCAGGGAGATAGGAAGATTCTTCCGACGTGTTTGGTGTTAGCTATGGTGGCAGATAAGTTGTTACGACAAGGATGTGAGGCGTTCTTAGCTCACGTAGTGGATACCGTTGTGGTTACCAAGGCGAAAGGTCCTAGTCTTGAGGAGGTGTCAGTTGTTCGAGAGTTTGCAGACGTGTTTCCTGAGGAGTTTCCTGGTGTTCCTCCACCCCGAGAGATTGATTTCGAGATCAATCTGGTTCCTGGAACACAGCCAATTGCACAGTCACCGTATAGGATGGCTCCAACAGAGATGGCAGAGTTGAAGAAGTAGTTACAAGAGTTGTTGGAGAAAGGTTTTATCTGACCGAGTACGTCATCGTGGGGTGCTCCTGTGTTGTTTGTTAAGAAGAAGGATGGTTCGATGCGGTTGTGTATAGACTACCGACAGTTGAACAAGGTCACGATCAAGAATAAGTACCCGTTGCCGAGGATAGATGATCTGTTCGATCAGTTGCGTGGTGGTATAGTGTTTTCGAAGATCGATCTACGGTCTGGATATCATCAGTTGAGGATAAAGGCAGATGACATACCAAAGTCAGCTTTCAGAACGAGGTATGGTCATTTCGAGTTCGTGGTTATGCCGTTTGGGTTAACCAATGCACCTGCAGCTTTTATGGATCTGATGAACAAAGTGTTCTGTCCGTTCTTAGATCAGTTTGGTGTAGTCTTTATAGATGACATCTTGATCTATAGTCGGGACAGGCAAGAGCATGGGCAACATCTTCGTCAAGCGTTGACTCTTCTTCGTCAACATCAGTTGTATGCCAAGTTCAGTATGTGTGAGTTCTGGTTGGATGAAGTGACTTTCTTAGGACATGTGATATCTGTTGAAGGAGTCAAAGTAGATCCGAAGAAGGTGGAATCCATTGCGGATTGGGAACAACCGAAGACACTGACAGAAGTTTGTAGTTTCCTTGGTTTGGCAGGATACTACTGGAGGTTTATCAAGGACTTCAGTGCGATCGCATTGCCGATGACGATGTTGACCGGGAAGGATGTACCTTTTGTTTGGGATGATCGATGTCAGCAAGCTTTCCAGAGTTTGAAGGAGAAGCTGACCAGTGCTCCAGTGTTGATTTTGCCAGAGCCTGGGAAAGGCTATGTTGTTTTCTATGATGCTTCCAAGAAAGGTTTAGGTTGCGTATTGATGCAGGAAGATCATGTGGTTTCTTTTGCCTCACGACAGCTCAAGAAACATGAGGAGAACTATCCGACTCATGACCTAGAGTTGGCAGCAATGGTTCATGCATTAAAGATTTGGAGACACTATCTGTATGGGGAAGTGTGTCAGATCTTTACGGATCATAAGAATCTGAAGTATATCTTTACACAGCAAGAGTTGAACATGCGACAACGACGATGGATGGAGTTGATCAATGATTACGATTGCACTATCAAGTATCGTCCTGGTAAGGCGAATGTGGTAGTTGATGCGCTTAGCAGAAAGTCTTCTTCTCTTTCTTCAAAGAAGGCACAGTTGAGTTCTCCGGTATGCCATAGGCGAGATATGTTTGTTTCTCTGTGACAGATGAATGTGCAAATGGAAGTTTCTTTGTTGTCTGGTCTTTTCGCACAGATGCAAGTTAAGCCTACGTTGAGACAACAGATCAAGGATGCATAGCAGATATATGATGCGGTACAGTTGATCAGATCAGAGTTCGGCAGTGACAAGCGTGATGGGTTTCATGAGTCCGAGGATGGACTAGTTTGCTATCGTGATAGGATGGTGGTTCCAGATGCTGATGAGCTGAGGAAGTTGGTGCTAGAGGAAGCACATACATCGATGTATGCTATGCATCCAGGTGTCACCAAGATGTATCATAGTCTGAAGGACTTATATTGGTGGCCTGGTTTGAAGAAAGATGTAGTTGAGTTCGTGGCAAGATGTGCGGTGTGTCAGCAAGTGAAGGCTGAACATCAGAAGCCGGCAGGAACGTTGCAATCTTTGCCAATACCGCAGTGGAAATGGGATCATATAACCATGGATTTCGTAGTTGGTCTACCCCGGACAACTAGGAATCATGATTCCATTTGGGTGATAGTGGACAGATTGACGAAGTCTGCCCATTTCCTGCCCGTGAAGACGACGTATACAGCTGAGAAGCTTGCTAGAGTGTACGTGGATGAGATAGTCCGTTTGCATGGTGTGCCAGTGACGATAATTTCTGACAGAGGTCCTCAGTTTACGAGTCGATTGTGGGAACAGTTGCACAAAGCATTGGGAATGCAGTTGAGGTTCAGTACAGCCTTTCACCCGCAGACAGATGGACAGTCTGAGAGGACTATTCAGATTTTGGAAGACCTCCTTCGAGCTTGTGTTTTGCAGTTTCTAGGCAACTGGGATGTACATCTAAGTCTGATAGAGTTTGCCTACAATAACAGTTATCAGCGGCGCATTGACATGGCTCCTTATGAAGCTTTGTATGGAAGGAAGTGCAGATCTCCTTTGTGTTGGTACGAGTCTGGTGAGTATCAGCTTCTGGGTCCTGAGTTAGTACAGAAGACATCAGATAAGATCAAAGTGATACATCAACAGTTGAAAGTGGCACAGGATAGGCATAAGTCTTATGCAGACAATCGCCGACGAACTTTGGAGTTCCAGGTAGGAGACAAAGTATATCTCAAAGTCTCACCGTGGAAAGGTGTGCTAAGGTTTGGACGAAAGGGTAAGTTGGCACCCAGGTATATGGGGCCTTACTCAGTCAGAGCACGTGCTGGCAAGGTAGCTTACGAGTTAGAGTTGCCTCCAGAGTTGCACAGGTTGCATCCAGTGTTTCATGTCAGTATGTTGAAGAAAAGTCATCCGGATTCAGGTACAGTAATACAGCCAGTTGAGGTTGAGCTTGATGCAGATGTGACCTACGAGGAAGGTCCTGTGGTGATCCTTGACAAAAGGATCAAGAAGCTGAAGAGGAAGGACCTGGTTCTTGTGAAGGTTCTTTGGCAGCGTCATGGCATTGAGGAAACCATGTGGGAGCTTGAGGAAGAGATGAGGAGAAAGTATCCCTCGCTTTTCTCTTCGGATTTCGAGGACAAAATCCCTTAAAGGGGGTTAGCTAGTAAGGACCCTGACCTGCGTTTGGGTTTACCCTGTTTGTTTTGCTTGATCTTGGTGCTTTGGTGCTTGCTAATCACCTTTGGTGGTGATTAGGGTTTTGTTGATCTTTGTTGAGTGTTTGGGGGGCTACTTGCAAATAACCCAAGTTTAAGGTTTTGTGTGCAAGTATGCCATCTTGTGAGATGTTTTCCCTCTTTGCTTCCTCTAGGGTTGAGAGGAAGGCTTAGGCTTGTTGTTTGAGTTTCTTGGGCCCTGGTTGAGCTTGTTTGGGCCTTGAGGTGCCTTGTTTGGGCTTGCTTGAGCCTTGTGTCGGTCAAGTAAAGCTTGTGTCACCCAAGGTGAGTAGGGTGTCAACCTAGAATGGTGTGTATCGCCCAGCAGAGTTGATGCATGTGTCGCACATGTTGCTTGGTCTTGGTTGGTAGACGCTTGGTGCATATCTTGGACAAGTGTCTCTTGGTGTGCTAGTGTGTTGGTTTGAACCCTAGGACAAGTGTCTCTTGGGTGGATGACACTTAGCATGAACTTACCTTGGTTTATCCTCCCCTTCTTTCTATATAGGTAGCTCTTTCCCTTGCCTTAGCTTCCTTTGCTCTTTTGGTCTCTCCTCCACCTTGAGTGCACGACACTCCTCTCCTTCTTGCTTGTGTTGGCCGATACACTCTCCTAGAGTTGCAGTGGTGGCCGATACCCTCTCTTGGATCAGCTTTGGTGGACGACAACCCTTGGACCTTAGAGTGCTTCTTCTTCCTTGGAGCTTGGAGCTTAAGGCGGGTTGCATAGCTTCTAACCCTAACTCCATTACCTTGGTTCAGCATGATGGTATATTATGTATGCATTATGCTTTGATTTTCAAGTTTAATGAAATGAAATCAAGATAACGATGATATACTTCTAATTATATTATTTGCATGATGGTTGTTATATTCATGAAGTTATACCATTATCACATGTACTCGTCGAGTTAGTTCTACGGTCATGTAAAGTTCAAAAAATCAAAAAAGATTTATATTAATCATGTAAATGTTAATTTAAATAATAATGTAGAGAAATCACACCATGAGGAAGTTAATGAACTTAATTTGTGGATTTTCCTCTTGATGCTAATTTGCTATGTTGGTGTTGATGAACACATTGTTTCAATTAAGATGAGACTTAACTGGCCTGATGAGCACTTGGGTGCAATCATTAGAATGAGAATGATCACATTCATGGCAAGATTCTAATGTTATTGTTAAGGACAAAAATAAGACAATTAAGTAATTTAATATATGCTTTTATGGGATTTCCGAGATAGATATGACCCAAATGGGTAGTATATAGAGAATGCATAAATATATTTTTACCTAGTTTATTGATGTAATGCATACTAAAGTGTAAAGAGAACTCATACAGTATAAAAATAAAGTTATAGTAGAAGAAGAAGTTGATATATCTTAGCGGAAGATTGAGAAATCTCCAACTTCTGTCTAGAAACACAAGTAGAAAGGATCACACACAACTCCTTCTGGAAACATGCTGAGTATCATCATCTTCAAGCTTAATCTAGCACAACTTCACTGGTGATCATATAGGAAACATGAAAGAGCATACCAGTCTCCCTAGAAATAATTGCATTGACGACATTCACACAATAAATCCCAACATTGTAACACCTGAGCCTAAACCAACCCAAACATCTTCGTAGCCCATCTTTCTGCCAAAACACCTCCATTTGCAATAAATGCAGGTTACACCTTCCGACCTACCATCACAAGACCTCTATCTATTACCACAAAATCTAATAAAGGTAGATACAACATAGATCATATTGTATGAACAAAAACTCGACAGAATTACACCCTTCATAGACCTTATCAATGTAGCTCACATTCCTTGTTTCTAAATTTTCACAACCCACCTTTCTCGATTTTCCTTGATATGAGCCAACAAGCACATCCTACCTAAGGTACAAAAACCTTTCTATGATCAGTCCACATCAAGAGTTTGTAGCCACCATGAGAATAGGATGACCCGTCTCAAACATCCTTAGGAGACAATGCATATGATATGATTCATCCCATAAGAAGATCAACATTGCCTATAAAAAGAAGAACAAAAAATAGGATATGTCATTAAATATAAGAAATACCACCCACTCCACTACAAACTGACGACATCTGATATCCCCTTCATGGATTACATGCTCAACTCTAACACGGTGAAATCTGTTCAACTTCTAAAATAATGGAGATGTCATCATTTTGAGATCAAATAGGGGATCAACAACATCATGATGGGAAATAAAAATTTCCAGCTCACCCGAGAGGTAGAAAAATGCAACATACTGCACACTAGGGAAGGATGTTTTCTCTCATCTCCAGCTCAAACCATATTGGATCATCTACCTCAGACCCATTGATCACCATACTTTACTGGCATGGGTCACTAATCTCTTTACCAAGACCTCGACTGAGCTAATTCCATTTTTTAGAATGTTGGGAGGTCCAGATTTTAAAGGTTTGGATTTTGTAGATAAGTTGTTTGTGAGATATGTATACCAAGTTGCACATGGAATATTTTCAAATACAATAAAAATATAAACACAATCAGAGACACAGACAGACACCTTTGTAGAAGACTCAACAACATCATCTCATTTATCTCCATCAAACAAGTATGCATCTCTCTCATCCTCCCTCACTAAACCATCCTCTCCATCCAGTCCCCCCTATCATTCCCTCTCCTTCTCCTTCTCCCTCCTCTTTTTCCCCTATAAACCCCTCCTATAGATCCATCTTTCCCCCCATCTCTTCTTATACCTTGGCTATCGATCTTTCCATCACATGTTGTTACTTAATGTAATGATCCATTTTCATATTAGTCATCTAATTAGGGTGTATTTGATTGATTGAATGCTTAACCACGTTGATCATTGTTTAAATCTTTACTAATGATGTTAGTTTACTTTTGATGTTTTATGTCTAATGAGAAGCCTTAATCATACTTTGATTCACATAATTAGGGCTCAAGAATTGGAAACCCTAATCGGCCCAAATTAGGGTTTTAATGACATATGAATATAGAATTTGATAATTATAGTGGCTCACTAAAGGATTTAGTTGAAATTTGGATATGATTTGGATATTTCGAATGTGATCACTATTGAAAATTATCAGAATTTTTGAATAATTCTCTGACATGTTTGTCAGTCAAGTTTCCCCCGAGAAACTCAGTCGATCATGTATTCAGATTGAAATATAACAATCTAGTATTTTAATTTTATCTTTTTATTGGTACATACAATTGATTTCAAAATTTAATTGTAGTTGGGAAACTCCATTATATCCATACTATTAAATTGGAGTAATTTTTGGATGATGTTTGATCTATACAGAGAGGGGTGTCGGTCAAGTTCCGCCCATGGCAAACTCGACCGACCATGTCGCATACTGCAATATAACAGTCTAGTATTTAATTTTTATTTATCATTCATAACTCCAAATGATCTGAAATTTTAACTGTATCTTATAAACTCAATTTAAGACATTATGTTAAACTTTCATAATTTTTGGATGATGTTTGAGTTCTGAAGAGTGTGGTATCGGTCGAGTTTATAACTCAGCCGACTGACCAGTCTGAACAAAATAAAAATACAATGCAGGGCTTGTTTGCAATTGTTCTAAGCACCTCAATTCATCTATATGACTCACCTAAAACACAAGGAGCTCTCATAATTCATCATTCCTATCCAAAAAACGAAATTATAGAGAGAGAGAGAGAGAGAGAGGAGAGATAGGGTTTTGAGAAGAGAAAGTGGTTGAGATGTTGACCTAGGGTTTCTCTATCCGAGATATGATGAAATCAAGTAAGTTTAGCTTCTTTGCATAGAATTTCATGGTGAATCTTCTCTCACATGTCGATATCCATACCTCCTCTAATTTGATTCAAAATAACATCAAATCATGTCCTTTTCTCACTCTTTTTCTCCTAATCTCCATATCTAGGGTTTCTGAGTTGAGAGAAGGAAGAAATGGATTCATTTGCTAGAGTTTGATTGGGTTTCCAAAAATTTAGAGGTTGACCTACGTTTTTAAGGTGCTTGGCACTTGAGGTGAGTTTTTTCTCCCACCTAAGCTTTGTATTCATGTTGAAATTCTAATTCTATCTGGATAAAATAATCAGAAACCTTGCTTGTATATGTATGTGATTGGATATTGATTTGGGAAAGATATTAGGGGATAAAATTCTACTAATTTTGATTGTTTCTCATTGATTGGAACTTGATTAGTTCCTTATATATTTCTTTAGGATCCATGGAGAATCCTATGGATATATGAATATGCTATTTCATTTGATTTTTGCCTAAAAATCAGCCCAATGGTCGATATGCTCGAAATTGATTGACATGTATAGAATTATATTTGAATTGTACTAGAATGTATTATACAAGTGTGTTTTTGAATGTTAATGGAATTGAATATGATATACACATACGTATCAGTATGAGGTGACCACATTTCTCGATTAGGGTTTGTTTTGATGAAGTGAATCAAATGATTCAATTAATCAATGTATACTTATGATGGATGAATGATATATGAAAAATGGAAACTAGGGTTTCCATGTGTATGAATAGCTCTAGTGAATTCCCTTATGCACCATGATGGAATTATTGAATGATGTGACTCTTATGATATGTTGGACTAAGGATGACTTCTTGAAACCCCTAGAAGTTTAGTATTAAGACGAGTATGAGTGATAAAGCTAGAACTTGTATATAATGTTGAAAATGTGAATAAATGTTGAAGCGTAAGCTCTAATACTTTAATTGAAGATGATGAGCCTTACTAATATGATATAATCCTAAAAATATATTTTAGTATAATTTATGGAATAATGAGTAAGCCCTCATGTAAGGACCCTGACCTGCGTTTAGGGTTTACCCTGTTTGTTTTGCTTGATCTTGGTGCTTTGGTGCTTGCTAATCACCTTTGGTGGTGATTAGGGTTTTGTTGAGCTTTGTTGAGTGTTTGGGGGGTTACTTGCAAATAACCCAAGTTTAAGGTTTTGTGTGCAAGTATGCCATCTTGTGAGATGTTTTCCCTCTTTGCTTCCTCTAGGGTTGAGAGGAAGGCTTGGGCTTGTTGTTTGAGTTTCTTGGGCCCTGGTTGAGCTTGTTTGAGCGACATCCTCTCTTGTCTTGGTGTTGGTCGACATGGGTACCTTTGTGATGGATGACATGGTGAGTGTCCTTGGTGTTGGGCGATATCCTTGCCCTTGTGTTGGGCGATAGGTTGACCTAGTGTGAGTGTGGGCCGATATGGTGACCATGTTGGGCGATATGGTCCTTGTGATGAGAAACACCTTTATTCTTATGAAGGGTGATAGACTAAGCATGGCATGATGGTTGATGGTGTCAGACGACAGGGCTATGTGTGGTTTGTTTCCTTGTGTTGGCCGATAGGCCATGCATGGTGTGATGGCCGATAGCCATGGTGGCCGATAGCCATGGTGACCGATAGCCATGGTGGGTGATAGCCTTGAGTTGTGACGGCCGATAGGGTTGAGTTGTGTCGGGCGTCGTGCCCTTGGTTTGGTGTATGTCGGCCGATAGGCCTTGATGGGTTTTAGTGAGGGTTGTGAGGAGTTATAGTGAGGGTTAGGTGATCCTTTAATGACGGTCTCATGTGTTATAGAAGTGAACGTTTATGCACAATGTTAATGATAACAATAACGATGTTAATGTTGGTAATGATGATGCTAAGTGACCATTACACTAATGGCTTGCTTAAGGACATAATAATAATGTTAATAGTGCTAATGGTAGCAATGATGTTAATAATAATAATAAGTAATGATAATAATGGTAGTAATGATGCTGATGGTAATATATGATGATGATAAGGAAGGTAGTGGTAATGAGATACATGAAGTAATCCTTATGCTTAATTGTTAAGGATAATGAGAATGGGGGTAGTTACTCTAGTAGCTTGCATAATGATAATAATGATGATAGTGGATGGTGACAGTAATGACATAGGTAATAATAGTGTTTGCTCTATATTCTCAATATGACATCTTGCTTGATGTGAGCATCTTGTTTATTCATATAAATCCTGAGATAAGGGTAAGCATGAATATGGTTTGATAATGATGTGTTTAATACGCTTGATCATCAAATAGTGATAAGTATAGTATCTTGAATATCATCTTGTTACAGCAAGTATGGTCCTTATGTTGGAACTATGATTATTGTGTACCCTAACCATGCAGGTGATGTTTAGCCATGAGAGGGCTATGAGACACATGTGATGAGTAACATTACTTTGAAAACTATTCTATGAGGTTGTATGTATGATGTGTTGGTCCCATGATGTTGATATGAGCCTTGAAGAGGCGGTGATAGTACATGATGAGGGATTGAGATCCCATGATACGTGATGATCCTTGAGACGGATCTGGATGGTTGGCAAGAGGCCAAGTAGTAACATATGATGCGGATCCTTGAGATGGATCAGGTTGGTGTGTTTCCATAATAATATAATGTTATTTACTTTCTGTTATATCTTGCATGTTATACAACTTGATTGAATCTTACAATCCATCTAAAAGATACTAATTAATCACAGTGAAATGTATCATGTAGTTTTCCCTGGCCATAGATCCATCATCGTCAGGACTTGGTGATGGTGAAATGGGTTCTCCTACGGGTTAACCTGGAAGCGCATATTGTTGAATATGTGTAGGTTGCTCCTATCCTGAAAATGAGGAGGTAAGAGTGTAACTTCGGTTACAAACTCAGATACGTATATAGAGCATGGTGAACAGGCCCATGGCTCAGGACATGTAATGTGAAGAGCATGAATGCGTTCATGGCTCAGAGCACGGTGAACAGGCCTGTGGCTCAGTTTTTACTAGCGTCGAGACATGTACCAAGGCGGGCTAGGGTGAGGGTAGCCTATGGAGCTGACCCTGTGGCTTAGACCACTTCAGCATGTGACTGCGGTCCTACTTGTGTTGTACTCGTGTACAGACCACGAGGTGGGAGGTCATGGAGTCTGGCTCTTCCATTGACCTTGTATGGCACTGATTTAGGCTTCGTAGCCAAAGGTTGGAAATGAACGGTACGGTTCAATTCCTCAGGGCATAATAATATGTAATACATCCGTTTAGTGCTTACTGCTTAAGATAAACACGAAACATTGATTGAGGCCTTGTTTGTGTAGTTAATCATGTTATATCTTGCAGTTACTTCTATATTCATTAGGTATGTGATAATTTGTCATATCTTGATAATCCGGTTATGTGGTAATATACCTTGTTCTGATGATCATGTTACATAGTGATATATCTTATCTTGTCAATCATGTTCCATTGAAAGACATCTGTTTATATGATTTTGTACAGCTGGTAAGCTTGTCGGTAAGAATAGCTTTGCTTTATATAGACTGCTTTTGTTATACCTGTTTCTAGTTATCTGCTGTTATAGTTGATCTTAATGAGGTTCTGTAGTTGTGGTGGGGAGTTATGTTTCCCTCTGGGACAATTATTCAATTGTCTCACCCCGCTGGTTTACATCCCTTTTAGGTGGTCGAGGTAGACGTGGTCGTAGTCGTGGTGTTGTGGATGAGCAGTAGAAGGCAAGCGATGGATATGTTGCTATTTTGGATGCTTTGTAGTAGATTCTAGAGTCATACTTGTACTCTCAGGTCCTTGGCAGTGTTTTGACGTTGTTTCACGTGAACGATCGATCATGTTTGTATATCCTGTTGTTGGCCAGATGTAGGCCTTTATGTATGTGAACAGGTGGTGAACTCATGTGATGGATGAACAGCTGCATCTGAGCTGTGGACACGTATTAGATCTCGTGTATATATATATGACATGTTTCTGTGCAGGACAAGGACTGGCAAGTAATAGTTTCACAGTTTATCAGTTTTCCGTAATCGGTTTTAATTAACCTGTATTTTTGATAATCTGTGGTTATGGTGCTTTTCGCACGTTTTCACGTAACACCTTGTTATCTGTATGATAATGGGATGTGTTTCCACAAGTTTGGTATCAGAGCTTTAGGTTCGTTGAGTCTATAGGGATTTAGGACTAGGTTGAGTTGTTCTTATGAGTGTCCATGTTTTCTTACAATATCTTCTGCCCTCAGCGGAAGAAAAGTCAAGATGTCTGGAAACCATGAAGAACACTCTACTGAGTACAGTGATGGTGCATCGGTTGATGGAGCAGATGGACAGGCACATGAAGATTGGGTGCCTGAGGTTCCCCAATTTAACCTAGCCATACTTGAACATCTTGCTTACCAACAGCTTATGGGGCAGTTAATGGCTACGATGAATCTCATGGTTGAGCGATTACCAGTGCCTCCTCCGCGAGCACAGGTTCCCCATGGAGAAACATCGGGTATTGGGAAGACCTTCGAGCGGCTTCGCCGAGTCGGATCTTCGGATTATGCTGGAACGGTTGATCCCACTGATGCAGATCTGTGGCTGACAAGTCTCGAGAAGGCTTTCCGGATTCTTGACATCCCCGAAGTGGACAAGGTAAAGCATGCTATCTACCTTCTAAAAGGTAGTGCTGGTCACTGGTGGACCATCGAGGAAGAGAAGCGGCCTGGTGAGGTGATCTGTTGGGAGGTGTTCCGACGTGAGTTCGTCGCCAGATACTTCCCAAAGACGTATCTAGATGAGAAGGTGAGTCAGTTCGAGAACCTGAGACAAGGAATGATGAACATCACCGAGTATGAAGCCAAGTTTATGGATTTGTTGAGGTTCTGTCCTCACATGGCGGCGACAGAAGAGGAACGGATCAGACATTTTGAGAAGGGTTTGAGTGCTGAGTTGAAGACCCCGGTATCTGCGTTGGAAAACCGAGAGCGGTTTGCTACGTTCGTGGAATCTGTTCGACGGATCGAGAGGACGGTACGGGAGAAAAGAGAGTTTATGTCTCACAAAAGACCTGCTCAGTTTCAAGGATGTAGGTTTGGTGGCTTTAAGAAGCTCAGGTTTTCAGCACTGTCAGCGATGAGAAGTTATGGTGTACCATCTCAGTGGTCTCCGAGTAAGGGGAGAGGTTATGTTTCTTCACCATCTAAGGCCCATAGTTCAGCTTCTGTGGCAGTGATAGGGCCAGCTAGGCCACGGTTTGAGGACAAGGCATGTCATCTTTGTGGTCAAGTCGGGCATTTCAGGCTTAATTGCCCGAACAGAGACGTTGAAGTGACACAATAGCTGAGGCAGAGTTTTCAGGGGTCAGAGAGGTCACAGCCCAGTGGTAGCCGAGGTCGAGGACGCGGTCAAGCATCTCAGGCCGGATCGTCTGCTCAAGGAAGCAGAGGTCGTGGACAACAAGCAACGGCTCGATTCTATGCTATGAGTCAGCCGGAGGCGATAGTCAACCTGTGAGTAGTGACAGGTCAGATGGAGTTATTTCATTCTGATATGTCTTCTTCTTGCTTTATATCTTCTCTGGTTGACCCGGGTGCTACACACTCTTTTATCGCCTATAGTATGCTTGAAAACTGTCGTTTACCTGTTAGTTGTAAGAAAGATAGCTTGTTGTTAGAAACCCCTCTTGATGGTTCCTCTTTGCTTCGAGAAGAGTGTCCATCTTGTATCTTGTCTTTCTCGGGGCACCGCATTCAAGTGGATCTTATACCACTTGATATGCACGATTTCGATGTTATCCTTGGGATGGATATCTTAGAGAAGTATAAGGTTGTCTTGGATTGTAGTTCCAAGCATGCAGTGTTTGATGTTGCTGGAGAGAAGTGGATCTTCCAGGGAGATAGGAAGATTCTTCCGACGTGTTTGGTGTTAGCTATGGTGGCAGATAAGTTGTTACGACAAGGATGTGAGGCGTTCTTAGCTCACGTAGTGGATACCGTTGTGGTTACCAAGGCGAAAGGTCCTAGTCTTGAGGAGGTGTCAGTTGTTTGAGAGTTTGCAGACGTGTTTCCTGAGGAGTTTCTTGGTGTTCCTCCACCCCGAGAGATTGATTTCGAGATCAATCTGGTTCCTGGAGCACAGCCAGTTGCACAGTCACCGTATAGGATGGCTCCAACAGAGATGGCAGAGTTGAAGAAGTAGTTACAAGAGTTGTTGGAGAAAGGTTTTATCCGACCGAGTACGTCTTCGTGGGGTGCTCCTGTGTTGTTCGTTAAGAAGAAGGATGGTTCGATGCGGTTGTGTATAGACTACCGACAGTTGAACAAGGTCACGATCAAGAATAAGTACCCGTTGTCGAGGATAGATGATCTGTTCGATCAGTTGTGTGGTGGTACAGTGTTTTCGAAGATCGATCTACGGTCTGGATATCATCAGTTGAGGATAAAGGCAGATGACATACCAAAGTCAGCTTTCAGAACGAGGTATGGTCATTTCGAGTTCGTGGTTATGTCGTTTGGGTTAACCAATGCACCTACAACTTTTATGGATCTGATGAACAAAGTGTTTCGTCCGTTCTTAGATCAGTTTGTTGTAGTCTTTATAGATGACATCTTGATCTATAGTCGGGACAGGCAAGAGCATGGGCAACATCTTCGTCAAGCGTTGACTCTTTTTCGTCAACATCAGTTGTATGCCAAGTTCAGTAAGTGTGAGTTCTGGTTGGATGAAGTGACTTTCTTAGGACATGTGATATCTGTTGAAGGAGTCAAAGTAGATCCGAAGAAGGTGGAATCCGTTGCGGATTGGGAACAACCAAAGACACTGACAGAAGTTCGTAGTTTCCTTGGTTTGGAAGGATACTACTGGAGGTTTATCAAGGACTTCAGTGCGATCGCATTGCCGATGACGATGTTGACCGGGAAGGATGTACCTTTTGTTTGGGATGATCGATGTCACCAAGCTTTCCAGAGTTTGAAGGAGAAGCTGACCAGTGCTCCAGTGTTGATTTTGCCAGAGCCTGGGAAAGGCTATGTTGTTTTCTGTGATGCTTCCAAGAAAGGTTTAGGTTGCGTATTGATGCAGGAAGATCATGTGGTTTCTTTTGCCTCACGACAGCTCAAGAAACATGAGGAGAACTATCCGACTCATGACCTGGAGTTGGCAGCAGTGGTTCATGCGTTAAAGATTTGGAGACACTATCTGTATGGGGAAGTGTGTCAGATCTTTACGGATCATAAGAATCTGAAGTATATCTTTACACAGCAAGAGTTGAACATGCGACAACGACGATGGATGGAGTTGATCAATGATTACGATTGCACTATCAAGTATCGTCCTGGTAAGGCGAATGTGGTAGTTGATGCGCTTAGCAGAAAGTCTTCTTCTCTTTCTTCAAAGAAGGCACAGTTGAGTTCTCCGGTATGCCATAGGCGAGATATGTTTGTTTCTCTATGACAGATGAATGTGCAAATGGAAGTTTCTTTGTTGTCTGGTCTTTTTGCACAGATGCAAGTTAAGCCTACGTTGAGACAACAGATCAAGGATGCATAGCAGACAGATGATGCGGTATAGTTGATCAGATCAGAGTTCGGCAGCGACAAGCGTGATGGGTTTCATGAGTCCGAGGATGGACTAGTTTGCTATCGTGATAGGATGGTGGTTCCAGATGCTGATGAGCTGAGGAAGTTGGTGCTAGAGGAAGCACATACATCGATGTATGCTATGCATCCAGGTGTCACCAAGATGTATCATAGTCTGAAGGACTTGTATTGGTGGCCTGGTTTGAAGAAAGATGTAGTTGAGTTCGTGGCAAGATGTGCGGTGTGTCAGCAAGTGAAGGCTGAACATCAAAAGCTGGCAGGAACGTTGCAATCTTTGTCGATACCGCAGTGGAAATGGGATCATATAACCATGGATTTCATAGTTGGTCTACCCCGGACAAATAGGAATCATGATTCCATTTGGGTGATAGTGGACAGATTGACGAAGTCTGCCCATTTCCTGTCCGTGAAGACGACGTATACAGCTGAGAAGCTTGCTAGAGTGTACGTGGATGAGATAGTCCGTTTGCATGGTGTGCCAGCGACAATAATTTCTGACAGAGGTCCTCAGTTTACGAGTCGATTGTGGGAACAGTTGCACAAAGCATTGGAATGCAGTTTAGGTTCAGTACAGCCTTTCACCCGCAGACAGATGGACAGTCTGAGAGGACTATTCAGATTTTGGAAGACCTCCTTCGAGCTTGTGTTTTGCAGTTTCTAGGCAACTGGGATGTACATCTAAGTCTGATAGAGTTTGCCTACAATAACAGTTATCAGCGGTGCATTGACATGGCTCCTTATGAAGCTTTGTATGGAAGGAAGTGCAGATCTCCTTTGTGTTGGTACGAGTCTGGTGAGTATCAGCTTCTGGGTCCTGAGTTAGTACAGCAGACATCAGATAAGATCAAAGTGATACATCAACAGTTGAAAGTGGCACAGGATAGGCAGAAGTCTTATGCAGACAATCGCCGACGAACTTTGGAGTTCCAGGTAGGAGACAAAGTATATCTCAAAGTCTCACCGTGGAAAGGTGTGCTAAGGTTTGGACGAAAGGGTAAGTTGGCACCCAGGTATATGGGGCCTTACTCAGTCAGAGCACGTGCTGGCAAGGTAGCTTACGAGTTAGAGTTGCCTCCAGAGTTGCACAAGTTGCATCCAGTGTTTCATGTCAGTATGTTGAAGAAAAGTCATCCGGATTCAGGTACAGTAATACAGCCAGTTGAGGTTGAGCTTGATGCAGATGTGACCTACGAGGAAGGTCCTGTGGCGATCCTTGACAGAAGGATCAAGAAGCTGAAGAGGAAGGACTTGGTTCTTGTGAAGGTTCTTTGGCAGCGTCATGGCGTTGAGGAAACCATGTGGGAGCTTGAGGATGAGATGAGGAGGAAGTATCCCTCGCTTTTCTCTTCGGATTTCGAGGATGAAATCCCTTAAAGGGGGTTAGCTAGTAAGGACCCTGACCTGTGTTTAGGGTTTACCCTGTTTGTTTTGCTTGATCTTGGTGCTTTGGTGCTTGCTAATCACCTTTGGTGGTGATTAGGGTTTTATTGATCTTTGTTGAGTGTTTGGGGGGCTACTTGCAAATAACCCAAGTTTAAGGTTTTGTGTGCAAGTATGCCATCTTGTGAGATGTTTTCCCTCTTTGCTTCCTCTAGGGTTGAGAGGAAGGCTTAGGCTTGTTGTTTGAGTTTCTTGGGCCCTGGTTGAGCTTGTTTGGGCCTTGAGGTGCCTTGTTTGGGCTTGCTTGAGCCTTGTGTCGGCCAAGTAAAGCTTGTGTCACCCAAGGTGAGTAGGGTGTCAACCTAGAATGGTGTGTATCACCCAGCAGATTTGATGCATGTGTCGCTCATGTTGCTTGGTCTTGGTTGGTAGACACTTGGTGCATATCTTGGACAAGTGTCTCTTGGTGTGCTAGTGTGTTGGTTTGAACCCTAGGACAAGTGTCTCTTGGGTGGATGACACTTAGCATGAACTTACCTTGGTTTATCCTCCCCTTCTTTCTATATAGGTAGCTCTTTCCCTTGCCTTAGCTTCCTTTGCTCTTTTGGTCTCTCCTCCACCTTGAGTGCACGACACTCCTCTCCTTCTTGCTTGTGTTGGCCGATACACTCTCCTAGAGTTGCAGTGGTGGCCGATACCCTCTCTTGGATCAGCTTTGGTGGACGACAACCCTTGGACCTTAGAGTGCTTCTTCTTCCTTGGAGCTTGGAGCTTAAGGCGGGTTGCATAGCTTCTAACCCTAACTCCATTACCTTTTGTTATGTTCTATTTCACATGTTAGTAGCTTAGATTTGTACCTTGCTTTTGTATCTTTTGGTGGCCGATCCTCCTTAGGGTTTAGGGTTCCCTTGTGACTTAGTGTACCTTGCTCTCTAGGGTTTGAGTTTCCTTGTGTTGGGGGTTGATGGTGACCCTTGTGTTGGGTGTTACCCTTCCTTGTTTTGGTGTGTTGGACGACACCCTTGTTCTTAAGAAGGACGACATGAGGTGCCCATGTATTGGGCGATAGGTTGAGCTAGTATGAGTGTTGGCCGATATGGTGACCCCTGTTGGGCGACATCCTCTCTTGTCTTGGTGTTGGTCGACATGGGTACCTTTGTGATGGATGACATGGTGAGTGTCCTTGGTGTTGGGCGATATCCTTGCCCTTGTGTTGGGCGATAGGTTGACCTCGTGTGAGTGTGGGCCGATATGGTGACCATGTTGGGCGATATGGTCCTTGTGATGAGAAACACCTTTATTCTTATGAAGGGCGATAGACTAAGCATGGCATGATGGTTGCTGGTGTCGGACGACAGAGCTATGTGTGGCTTGTTTCCTTGTGTTGGCCGATAGGCCATGCATGGTGTGATGGCCGATAGCCATGGTGGCCGATAGCCATGGTGATTGATAGCCATGGTGGGCGATAGCCTTGAGTTGTGACGGCCGATAGGGTTGAGTTGTGTCGGGCGTCGTGCCCTTGGTTTGGTGTGTGTCAGTCGATAGGCCTTGATGGGTTTTAGTGAGGGTTGTGAGGAGTTATAGTGAGGGTTAGGTGATCCTTTAATGACGGTCTCATGTGTTATGGAAGTGAACGTTTATGCACAATGTTAATGATAACAATAACGATGTTAATGTTGGTAATGATGATGCTAAGTGACCATTACACTAATGGATTCCTTAAGGACATAATAATAATGTTAATAGTGCTAATGGTAGCAATGATGTTAATAATAATAAGTAATGATAATAATGGTAGTAATGATGCTGATGGTAATATATGATGATGATAAGGAAGGTAGTGGTAATGAGATACATGAAGTAATCCTTATGCTTAATTGTTAAGGATAATGAGAATGGGGGTAGTTACACTAGTAGCTTGCATAATGATAATAATGATGATAGTGGATGGTGACAGTAATGACATAGGTAATAATAGTGTTTGCTCTGTATTCTCAATATGACATCTTGCTTGATGTGAGCATCTTGTTTATTCATATAAATCCTGAGATAAGGGTAAGCATGAATATGGTTTGATAATGATGTGTTTAATACGCTTGATCATCAAATAGTGATAAGTATAGTATCTTGAATATCATCTTGTTACAGCAAGTATGGTCCTTATGTTGGAACTATGATTATTGTGTACCCTAACCATGCAGGTGATGTTTAGCCATGAGAGGGCTATGAGACACATGTGATGAGTAACATTACTTTGAAAACTATTCTATGAGGTTGTATGTATGATGTGTTGGTCCCATGATGTTGATATGAGCCTTGAAGAGGCGGTGATAGTACATGATGAGGGATTGAGATCCCATGATATGTGATGATCCTTGAGACGGATCTGGATGGTTGGCAAGAGGCCAAGTAGTAACATATGATGTGGATCCTTGAGATGGATCAGGTTGATGTGTTTCCATAATAATATAATGTTCTTTACTTTCTGTTATATCTTGCATGTTATACAACTTGATTGAATCTTGCAATCCATCTAAAAGATACTAATTAATCACAGTGAAATGTATCATGTAGTTTGTCGTGGCCATAGATGCATCATCGTCAGGAGTTGGTGATGGTGAAATAGGTTCTCCTACGGGTTAACCTGGAAGTGCATATTGTTGAATATGTGTAGGTTGCTCCTAGCCTAAAAATGAGGAGGTAAGAGTGTAACTTCAGTTACAGACTCAGATACGTATATACAGCATCGTGAACAGGCCCATGGCTCAGGACATGTGATGTGAAGAGCATGAATGTGTTCATGGCTCAAAGCACGGTGAACAGGCATGTGGCTCAGTTTTTACTAGCGTCGAGACCTGTACCAAGGCTGGCTAGGGTGAGGGTAGCCTATGGAGCTGACCCTGTGGCTTAGACCACTTCAGCATGTGATTGCGGTCCTGCTTGTGTTGTACTCATGTACTGACCACGAGGTGGGAGGTCGTGGAGTCCGGCTCTTCCATTGACCTTGTATGGCACTGATTTAGGCTTCGCAGCCAAAGGTTGGAATTGAATGGTACGGTTCAATTCCTCAGGGCATAATAATACATAATACAGCCGTTTAGTGCTTATTGCTTAAGATAAACACGAAACATTGATTGAGGCCTTGTTTGTGTTGTTAATCCTATTATATCTTGCAGTTACTTCTATATTCATTAGGTATGTGATAATATGTCATATCTTGATAATCCGGTTATCTGGTAATATACATTGTTCTGATGATCATGTTACATAGTGATATATCTTATCTTGTCAATCATGTTCCATTGAAAGACATCTGGTTATATGATTTTGTATAGCTGGTAAGCTTGTCGGTAAGAATAGCTTTGCTTTATATAGACTGCTTTTGTTATACCTGTTTCTAGTTATCTGCTGTTATAGTTTATCTTGCTGAGGTTCTGTAGTTGCGGTGGGGAGTTATGTTTCCCGCTGGGACAATTATTCAATTGTATCACCCCGTTGGTTTACATCCCTTTTAGGTGGTCGAGGTATACGTGGTCGTGGTCGTGGTGTTGCGGACGAGAAGTAGAAGGCAAGCGATGGATATGCTGTTGTTTTGGATGCTTTGTAGTAGAGTCTAGAGTCATCCCTGTACTCTTAGGTCCTTGGCAGTGTTTTGACGTTGTTTCATGATGAACGATCGATCATGTTTGTATATCCTGTTGTTGGCCAGATGTAGGCCTTTATGTATGTGAACAGGTGGTGAACTCATGTGATGGATGAACAGTTGCATCTGAGCTGTGGACACGTATTAGATCTCATGTGTATATATATATGACATGTTTCTGTGCAGGACAAGGACTGGCAAGTAATAGTTTCACAGTTTATCAGTTTTCCGTAATCGGTTTTAATTAACCTGTATTTTTTATAATTTGTGGTTATGGTGATTTCCGCACATTTTCGCGTAACACCTTGTTATCTGTATGATAATGGGATGTGTTGCCACACCTCACATGAATGTGGGTTCTTTTATACAAGCTACATAACGATGAATTTGGAAGAATGATTAGAGATTATAATGTAAGAAGATGTAGCGTAATCCATTCTTATAAGATAAAGTGATTAGTATAATAAAGAATTATCATTGTTGATTATGAAAATGTCATTAGAAATCAATGACATGGTACACTAACCTAAATATAAGAGTCAATATGAACATAATGTATTGAATGGTGATTGAAAGTTAAAGGTGAAACTAATGAAGTTATTATGATGAAGTCTTTAAGTCTTTTATTTTAATTACATGTGGATTAACCCAAATTGAATGAACTATACTAATAATTGAACTTTGATAAATGTTAATGAGAAGAGAAGAATTGTATGTAAAGTGAATTAAGAAAGATTTATCTGAATAATGTAATGAACATGAAATGAAAGAAGTTGAGACTATTGAATATAAATGAACGAAAAAAGATGGGAATTAATAGATGATTCTAATTATCTAACTCTTACCCTAAAATGATGAGTTTGATTATGCTAGTGAATGACAATTTCAAATGAGGGATTAAGGTATGCACATACTATAATTGAATTCAATTAAAAGATGAGGTTCAAGTATTTGAATTGATTTACAAGAAAGTGTTCTTGGATTGTGATTGTATGATAGAATACTTATATTATGAGGATGATTATGTGTTGGACTTCAATTATATTCAACATGTGTTGATTAGTAACCCTAACTGAAGATTGTGAAATAAAAGAAGAGAACTAAGTGTGTTATGCATGCATATGCGTGAAACTTATTTGCATCTATTGAATTTGGATGGAATAAGAATATGTTGTATGATAAACTATTCTAAGTATGATGAATGATAATATCTATGTGCTTTTACTATTGCCAGTTCTAATGTATGTGTGAATATTTGTTGAGAACTGTGATATACAATGAACTAATAAGAAATGTGTTGAGATTGAATTTAACATGCACTGATTACATTTGAGAAACCCTGATAAGGGTAAATGTTGCATAATGAGATTATGTCTAGGTGTGAAATCCCAATGATGATTATAAAACCATGATGGGGTAAATAATGGAAAATGAGATTATGTCTAGAGCTGAAAGAAGAATGTTGTGCTTCTTGTTTTAGTCATTGTCTTTCTTGATAAGCTAAATTTGTTTCATGTTATTCTAGTTATGTGAGAATACATAGATATGATATATGATGTTTTCAATTCTTTTAAGATGAGTAAAAGAGATTAATAACAAGTGAAATGATGAAACATCTAGTTAGGTTCCCTGAACACTGTGAGTTTCCCCCGAGGACCACACTGGGAAACAAAATGGATATCCTTGTAGTAATTAATGAATTGTGAGAAGGATTTCTAGAGTGTGGATCAAAATCTTAAAGGTTAGACCACTAGGATTTAGGAGTGAGTCATCTGGAGTGGCTCTGGCTCTAAATCCTTGTTGTGAAAGTCTATGTCCAGATGGAATAGACTTTGATGAAATAAAAAGTGAAATGTGAAAATATGTGAAATACTGTGATATGTGACATATTGTTTTGTTGGTTACTATCCCGTGTACCTGAGATGAGGATGTGAGCCTCTTTAGGCAACCTTGAGGTGGCCAGGGTCTATTATTGATATCTTAGGGTGGTCGGATAAACCCTAAGATAGTGACGGTGAGTCATTGACACGAGAATCAGGCGTGGTGACTTCTACTTGGTGAGGTACAAGCCAAGTATTTTCAGAGCAAATGAATAAAAGATTATAAGCTGTATAGAACATGATTTGAATGGTTGTTACATTCCTTGTGCTGCTACTTGATGATTTGTCATTGTTGATTATGCTTCTTGTTGTGGAAAGTAATCATGTTGCTATGGACATTTCTATTTCATATTATGATCCATCATGTTGACAAGTTATAAATGTTGGGATTTATATCCATTCTGAATATGAGCTGGATTGCTTACTATTTGCTAGTATTGTTTGGTAGATATGTATTATGTGTACTTCACCTTCAGGACTAGGGGATGTGTTCCCGGTCCGACAGGTGGAGTGTCACAAAGATAATGTTATTGTTATGTATTGATTCAAAGTGCTTAAAACTAAACTTTATACTCATGCAGTAGGATTCTTAATCTGAACTAATGAATTATTTGTTGATTTGTTCATAGGCATGCTCTAAAAGATGTTCCAAAGTTATAATTATTTTACGTGATTACCTTATTTGATGGATTAGATTACCATTGTAAGCTAGATTTTACTTGTGATAGAACTATCTGATAGACTTTTCAATATCTGCATGTTTTTGTTAAGTTTATTATACTTAATCTGATGTTGATGCATGTACCTAGCTTGAGTGGGAGGTATCCACTCACTGGGGCTCTATATGAGTCTCATGAGGTTGTTTCAAATGTTTTTAGGTATAATTCTATCTGGCGGAGAGGTCGTGACAAAGAAGATATAAATAGCATAATCTAGATAGATTAGAATGTCCTTGTACTCTCTCTTTCCGGGGATGGGTTGCAGACTAAGTTCGTTCATTAATGTACATGTATTTGATGTAAACTGAACCAGATATGAGACAATATTTGATTCAAGTTTTAATGGAGTGAATAAGATTGGTGATGTCTAAATGTGATGTCCTTAATGTGACATTGATTTATGAATTTGTGAATAAACAAAAAGGGAAAATTTATCTATGTTTTTGTATATTGTTTAATCACCTTTGTCGAGAATTCATTATTTTATTTCATAATTTGGGTTTATATTTAGGGATTATCTCTAATGGTTGGCATTTATGCTGATTAAAAGAGAGGTCCTGATACTTAACACCAACAACACTACCACAAACCTCTCACATTCTCGCATTGCCTCCATTATAGGCACCTCAAACATCATTATGCTTTCCCACCTCTTTGTTTTACTTGTCATGAGACTGGACACCTATCCTACACCTACCCACGACCCCCCACCATGCTGACCATTCTCAATGTAGCCCTTATGTCTTACATAATCCATCATTCCACATCCCCCCTTACCTTCCCAAAAAAGCTCACCATGCATCGAGCACTTCTGATCCTTCCCCACATTCTCTTCCTCCCAACCTTCCCTCCTCTTTCCCCTCCATTATTCTAACCCATTTTGCTTGTCTTTTTATTCCTAACAACACTCCTGATACACCTTCATCTTCCACCTCTTACAATCTTCATAAACAATCATCCTCCCCCTTTTCTTCCTCCTCCTCTCCTTCTCATGCTCGAACCTACTCCTTTTTAGTGTCTCCTTATTTACCCCCTACCCACCTTCCACCATCTCAATCCTATCTACCCCCTTGTACCATTTTGTTGTCATCTATCCATCAGAGATTGGGTTCCCCATCTACCTTCCTGTCAACTCTATGTTCCTGCTCAGGGTTTTTTCTAGCAAAAGTATTATTGTCACCATCATTAACAACCTCGACAATAGCATTGTAAATATTCTAGATGTCATAGGGGCTATCTCCCTCCTTCTCCCTAGCCATATTGTACTCAAACCTAAAATCCTCTCCTCATCACAACTCCTATACTTAGTCCCTAAAGGAACTAGACTTGACCATATGTTTGGGCAAGTCATGACCATCCTATGTTGTAATAGCTTTGTTCAACCATCCATCTTGAAATGGTCCCCAGACCAAGGATCCTCCCTAGCCAGATCGGGTGGATCAGGTTGGGTATCCATATCTGACCTCCCTCCACATCTCTACGAGGTGGACATGTTCTGTGTCATAGCCCATGCCATAAGATCTACTTCATAGTTTGTCAGTAATGACACCTTCTACCCTACAAACTACATCAAAACCTTCTATGTCTTCTCCCTCAAAAAAGGCATTGATATGTCTCCCTCCATAAAAAAATTGTGTAGGCAAAAAAAGTTTACACTATCAAGCTCGTCTCTGAAAACCCTACTCACCCGACAACCACTACCGGCATCACAAACCACCCCACCCAGTTAACCATTCAAACACCAAACCACAGTTTGTTCCATCCCATAAAAATACTAATAAAAAGATTATTTGGGAAAGAAAAAACAACATCATCCCTCCCAGAGGAAACCCTAACCCAAATATCCCAAACAAAAAACGTCATCTATCATCCCCACCATAGACAACAAACACCTCACCATCTTCAATACCATCAAACCATTTCCTTTCCACAACAACCCTGCACCCACATCCTTTATTGATAGAGCTATTATAGAAAAGTAAACATCAATAATCAAAGATATCAAATCATATCATAGCCTAAAGAACAAGAACCAAGAAAAAATACCAGTTGTCATTTCAACTTTTAGCTCTCTCATTGCCACATCAGAAGGACACACCAAGGGAAGTTACTTTGCAATGAAGGAAGAAGGTAACTCACCTCTGCATAACACTATTTCATGCCTTAGATAAATGCCATTTTTATGATTATATAGAAGACAATGATAATGTTACGCCGTCAGACATTATTGATGATACTGCCTCCTGGATTGATGTTACTACTTTCACTAAATTTTCCTCAACACTAAAAATCCCTTCTGACACAGAATCAATAGACAAAATAGCTCTAAATGATGTTGAACTATTCATGGGTTGGCACAAGAAGAGACATATTCATAGCATAGACATAGATTTTCAACAACTAAACCTAGCATAAAACACCACCGTCTATCACATTGGTTCAAAATTTACATTAATGGTCATCACTACCTAGAACATCTACAAAGCATCACATGCTAAAAGAAGAAGAGCTATCCATAGAACTATTTACAAGAAAAACATGAATCTTATCACACTACAAGAGACAAAACACAACTTCCCCCCTTTGCCCTCAAAACTATAGGAGGAAAACACATAAATGAATGTCTTCAAATTCCTCTAACTGGATTCAAAGGGGGTATATGATAGGGATAAATAGAAAACTCTACAAAATCACTAGCCATGAGTACCATGAAAAAAAATATTACTATCCACGTCACAAACTACACTCACAGTCTCTCTCTCATGGGTATTCACTGGCACCTACCAGTAACCAAGTAGAGATAAACAAATATTCATAAATGAATTCTCTGACAGACCAATACATATGCATTAACCCCTGGCTCATAGGAAGAGACTTCAACCTCGTAACCGAATCCACTCACAGGCTCAACACAAATTTCACACCAACCCACCCACATGTTTTAGTAAGATTTTCAAATACATCATCACCAAACATCAGACAATAGACATTATTCCATCAAATGCAAAATTTTCATTGAACTGTGGCACCTCTTGGGCCAGAATATATCATTTTATATGTACAAAAACATGGGAAGATGATCAACCTCATACTTTTTCCATCACAACAACAAGACCCATATCCAATCACTTCCCCATTAAGATCAACATTTCTCAAACAGCACGGGGACACAAGCCGTTCTGTATTGAATTTTTTGGCTAATAGACCCAATTTTAAAACTATCTTCACCCAAAATTGGCACCCACCATAAAACTCTTCAGGATATGGCTACCATATTCTTGAAAGCATCAAAAGAATTAGATTCACTCTGAAAAAATGGAACAAAAATAAGAATGGAAACATCATTAGCAAACTAGAAGAATTAGAAGCCAGTTTCCATAAAGTCGAAAGTGACCCACACACTGACCCAGCCTTTGCCCTATTTATAAAATCAGATATTGAAAACATCCTTACTAAGATTGATGAACTTTGGAGACAGATATCCAAAACTAAATGGATGAAAGAGGGCAATATTAATACCTAATTCTTCGACAAATGTTGCAACCATAACGCTAGATCCAACTCTATTCACTATCTTACCATAAAGGGATCAATTACCTCAAACAAACATCTACTCACCAATCATATAGTCTCATACTTCAAAAGGATTTTCAACACCAGACACTATCCATCCTTCCATATGTTTGTAGACTGGACAAAACTATTCCCTAAGCCCATTGACACACTTGACAATATCATTTCACCATTCACTAAGAGCAAACTTGAAGATGCTATCTTCCACCTTGGCACATACAAATAGTCCGGTCCAGATGGCCTAAACACATAATTCTATCAGACTATCTGGGAAGAGATCAAAACATACTTCTTGAATCTCCTCACCCACATTCTAAAAAATGACTATATCCATCACCAAATCAGAGTTCTAAACCATGCACACATAGCTCTAATAAAAAAAAGGTTGATCAACCACACTCCATCCATCAGTTTAGACTGACCAACCTGATCCATACATCATTCTTCATAGGAGAATGAAATCATATCTTAAGAGCATTATAGGACTAAACCAATGTGCCTTTATTAAAAAGAGAAACATATAAGATACTCATTATGGTTATTGATACCATACATTCCTGCAAAAAATAAAAATCCTCTACTAGCTCTTAAGCTTGACTTTGAAAATTCTTTCAACGACATAATTTTGAAATGTCTTACTCACACTATGTGGGGATTTGGCTTCCTTCAAAAATGTATTAGTTGGATCCATGTATGTACCTCACCAGTAAATTCTCTACCATCATAAACGACCACCTTTTAGCTACTTTAAAAACACAAATGGACTCAGACATGCTGACCCCCTATCTCTATATCTTTTTATTTTGGTTACTTCATTACTAACAAATAGGATAAAGATTGGAATAGAGAAGGGGCTTATCAAATATCATTTAGAATGTCATAAAAACATCATGGAACATGCAGATGACACCATGATCTTTATCATACCAAAGGATGCCTACATTCTGGTAACATCCACATCATTGGCATCTTCTCGTATATCTCTAGACTCAAAGTAAACCTCAATAAATCTTCCATCACCAGGACCTGCATGCATCCTCATCATTAGGACCCACATCCACCCTGATGAAATGAATAGATGAAAATATGTACTCAAATGCAAAACAAAATCTTTCCCATTCACATACATGGGTCTCCCCATCTCGCCATTTCTAGTCTCTAGATACACTTGGAAATCTATCATTGACAAACTTAACCACATACTCCTATCATGGAAATATAATTTTGTAAAGAGGCAAGATCACCTCCTTACTAAAATTTGAAGGAAATACAAAACATCCATCTTTTCACAAAGATAATAGATATTGAGGGATGCATGTCTAATATTCTAAGTAAATAAGAATGCACCAGATACATATAAAATGTCAATAGCAGCAGAACGGAAAAGAAACTAAAGCTATTACATGGCTTTCATCATTGTTCACTACATAAGTTTTTTAGAATAAAAATATGAGAAAACAAAGGATATAGATTTAGCAACCTAGACATCCTTCAAGAAAATCTTGAATCTACCCCAGGTCCTATTTTCCTTGATCTTGTATAGCACCTTGTCCAAAATCTGGGTGATTGGGAAATCACCTAGAAAGAGGGAAACAAAACAAGGTATGCGTCAACAATATGATCAAGAACAAAAGGACGAAAATGACATGGAACTAAAGGCTATAAGTTCATCAATCAAAGAAGTGATCAAGAGTATGAGGCATAATAAAAATAGATGGTTGTCATACCATTAAAATAGTAAAGGAATTGCATGCATGATTAATATTGACTACATTAACTAAGTAGGGTTGAGGCACCTACCGGACCCCAACCTATAGGTGAGGGGAGAAATAGCACATTCCCAGTCACCTACACAAATTATATATGGGGGAGAAATACACATTCCCCAGGGCAAAATAACACATGCCCTATCTATGGGTGTTTGTACATAAGTACCACTACATTAGCTAAATAGTCTAATAAAATAAACATGCTAAGAGAAACTATGGAAAGTAGAAGCATCATATATTTGAAACATGGCAACGGGGTACAAGACCCAAGAAAAAGAATACCAATACTAATTTTTGAGGCAATTTAGCAAAAGAGTCATGAATAGAGAAAATAGGGTTCAAAGAGTGCCTCATTAGGGAATATAGGGTTTGGTTTTCAAATATCCCAACTTAGGGTGTAAGAATGCACATACCGCTTTACAGTGTTCATATACTAGGTTCCATCACTTCTAGATATTCCAAGTTCAACTTTGGCCTATTTCAATTTATTATCATATATTAGTGTACATATTGCACATTATTGCATATAAACCCTAAGATTGGACCTTTTTCACAAAACTTGGATTTACACTCTAAAAATCTCACCATTGGACTAGTTACATTATCCTGATAAAGAAAGCATATCTTTATGTCAATTTTGGAGTTCTGGTTATTAAGTTGTAATTTTTATGGATTGTATGTATTAAAATCATATTCCAAAAATCACCTTTCGAGAAACCTTGAAATAAGACCTCAAAATCATTTTTATTAGATAGATCTTAATTTTATGATTCTAAAACATTTTTTATTAATTTTGGATGAGAGGTTTAAAAGATATAAAATTTTCAATTTTGACCAACCAGAAAATGACATGTCAGCAATTTAGTTGCAAGCGAGGGAGAGAGGGAGGGAGAGGGGGTAGCCCATGACTTGGCCCTCACAACATGTACTAGATTATATTTTACCCTAGGAGGGATGTACCAATCATTATCTAGAGCTAGTAACAAAGTATAGAACAACAAAGAAATGAAACCCTAAACAAGAACATCATCTAAAGGTGGAGATCATCATTTCAGCATAATAATATGAACTAAGAAGCTTATAATAAGCAATAAACGTGGAGCAAGTTATATAACTTGCCTCTAGAAAGAACATCCGATCCCAATCAGTAGGAAACTCGAGCAATATGGGTTGGTAGGTCCAAGCACAAGCTCCAAACTCGAGCAAGAATCATCTTCTTCTCAAGGATACAAACCCTAAGCAAGAGGAGCATGGAAAGAAGAGTTTTTTAGCTTTAGATGGAGTTCCACCATGGAATACTGGGGTTTTTACCTGGAGGAATGTGGAAGGAAGAAGAATAGTAGGGAAAACAGAGAAGAAGGGGAAGAAACCTACTTGCCTTGGTTGGAAACACCAAAAGGTGACTTTAGAAACCCTAGATGAGCTTAGATGAAACCCTAGAAGACCTTCTTCACCAAGATGGAATCTTCTTCTACCTTGGGATAGATACTCTGTGGCCACACAGAGAGAGGAGAAAGTTCTAAGTAGGAGGGAGGTGATATGGATCAAATATTTTGGTTGGGAGGTAAGGAAGGAGTATATAAAGCTTTATGGTTAAGGAAGAAGCAAGGCATGAGGTGTCCAAACTACTTTCCATGTGTCCATCTCTAAGGATGCCCCATGTAAGACTTTATGGATAAGGAAGAATCAAATAATGAGGTGTCAAGTTACTTTCCATGTGTCCATGGAAAAGGGTTCCCATGGACATGCAAGCCTTTATGGATAAGGAAGAAGCAAAGCATGAGGTGTCCATGGAGCTTTCCATGTGTCCATAGCCTAGAGCTTCTATGGCCATGCAAACAGTTGTTCCACATCTCCTAGAGACTTCTTATCCATCAATTGTCAGTTCTCTAGGCCCACCACTGACCTCCGAACAAAGAAACCACCTCATTGGTTGATAACTCCTAAAAGATAAGCTCATCCATAAAGGGGGAAATCCCTAAAATGCCCTTAAAGAGAAACACATCCAAACCAAGGTACGAATAGGAGCCCCATAACCCAACAAGCTTGATAATGATAAGGAAACATCTAAGGATCATAAGGCATGTTACAATTTGCAAAAAAAAACTCCCAATTGGGTAAATTGCAAAAAAGTCCAAAATGTGCATAATAATTGCATAACTTGCACAGACAACATCCAAATTGGACCAAACTTGAAACTTAAGCTTATCTCATGATTTCAAAAACCTCACAAGGTTAGATTAAAGGTTATAGCACTTAATTATGGTAATTAATATTATTTAAGACATTAAGAAAGGTTTGGGGCCTTACACTTCTAGCACAAACGTATTTACCATTGTTCCATTTAAGTGGTGATTTTGCATTTTAGATCCTTAAATAAGCTTTCACTAAGGTATTTGTGCATAAATCCTTCCATTGGTATAATTATTGAAAAAATGTTCACCATACCACTATAAATTACACTAATTCATCAACAAGGACATAAAGGACAGAAATGAAAAGACAACTTAGGGAAAAGGGTTACATGGAGATTACATTCAGAATTCAATATGTTACAAATTTTCTCAACTTGGCTGGAAGACTCACCCTTCTTAACATCTCATTGTCCACCCTCACCACATTTTATCTCAGTTGCATCCTTCTCCTGGATAAGGTCCTTAGAGAAACTGACAAACTTACTGAGAAATTCCTTTGGAACCACTATTCACCCTACACATATAAGAATCATTTGGTTAATAGGAACACCATTTGTGCACCAAAAAGTTACGGGGGTGGGGTATCATCAACATTAAAATTCATGCAATATGTACAATCACCAAAATGATCTCCACAATTTCTACTGCTTAGGAAAATGTATGGAAACCCTTCATCTTACAGAAATACTATCACTAAAACAATCCATGGTGTCCCACATCGAAAGGAATGGCTTCTCCTCTATGGAGATATAAAAATAAACAATAAACATCATAATACACATCGTCAACCCCCCCGCCAACATGTTACCAAAAACAACAACTTCTAGACTGACCCGTGGTATCATGGCTCCCCTATACAATACTTACCTTGAAACTTCCTCATACCCCAAAAATTGATTAACCTAAACACCAAAAAAGCCATGACACTCCTGACTAATAATAGAAATAATTGCCTCAATGCTCCCTGGTCGAACTCCTACCATCTGATACTATTGAAAGCATAATTCACGTCCTACAAACTCACACTTCCAACAATATTTCATGGTCATGGGGGAAACATACACACCTCACCATGCATACCACTTTCTCACATATAGAGGTATACAATGGACTTTGATAGATTTTTGGCACATAATCTCTCCACTCAACACCAAAAACATCCTTTGGATCATAAAACATAACAAAATTTCCATCGACCAAAACCTTATGAAAAGAGGTTTCTATGGGCCATCTAGATGTTACATGTGCCACAAAAACTCAGAAAACACTTTACATCTTTTCATCCACTGCCCCATCATCACACGGATAAGAAATCACTTCTTTCATACTATAACAAACAAAGAAATTAACACACCAAACTTTACAAACTACTAGAGTAAAAAAAAATACAATCATAAAACCATGATGGCTGCTGTCATTTGAAATGTTTAGACTGAGAGAAACTCAAAAAAACACAAAAATCACATTAACACCATCCAAAATATGTTCATAGATACTGAACAAACATATTCACTTTTTCTTCATTACAGGTCATCCCAATATGGAGAGTCGAGAAGATGAAGATCACATCAGTACTTTTAGCAACAACAACAATGGAGGAAGGAGATTCACATTGGAAGAAATCATGGTTGACGATAGTAGCTTTCACATATCACTTTGGTCCCTCTAATCATAATGTTTTTATTCTAGTTGTTTCGTTTTGTTTTAGCTAGAGGCCCATTGTTTACAGGGTGCCTCCCCCATGTCAAAACATTTAATGTCATACATACATCATTTACTTTCTATTTTTTCCTTTTATCTCTCAATGAAACACCTTTAGTAATGTCTCTATAAACTCTATCACTATAATGACTGATTTGCATGTGGTTTTGTATGAAAATCTTACTATCAATATAGATGAAATTTCCATAAAAAAGGAGAATTCTTAATGTTAAGACATTTCAAGGTTATTTTAGTTCAAAGATACATTCTTATGTTCAGTTCTTATAAAATTATATATCCCATTACTTATGATACTACTTTCTTTTACATGGTCATGGGACAAGATATCCCCAGATCAAGGAGAAAAGGAGGAGGAGTGAGCACTTTAGCATCAATGACACTGAAGAAGACTTCGTCTTGGTGGTGCCATCTACCACTCAATAAAATATTATCCAAATTACTTATGCTTAGGTTTGCTTAGAGTTCATGCTTAATGTTTTAGATCAAGATGCTATCCTTTCCCTTTCAGAACATTGTATGAATCTCTTTTCAATTAATCCATGGTGTTTCATTTATCTTATTGTTAAATATATCGTGTTTTTTGTGTTCCTCCATGTCAAGTGGGCCGTGTTATGACAACATGAGGTTTTCTTCCACTGACATGTATATACTTAAAGGGGGTTACAATATGAATGATTGTTTGTTGGAAGACATCAGTCTTGTTACTAATTGGTTAATAGGTAGAATTATTAACCACACCTTTACAAGATACTATACGGAGGAGAATTCAATCTATTTTGTTAATGTTCATCATGTGTTTAAAGGGTGCCATGGAACTAGATACATTTCTTTGACTTAATAAATCAAGATATATTTCATGATAGGTTTACTAATTAGAATTTAATGAACTTGAATCTTTTCTTATTGGATCACTTAGTTATTTGAATCAATCAGCCATTTGATATGTGTTTACTCCCTGTAGAGATGACCTTAAACTATAGTATTGTTGTCCCATTCTATAGTAGGCTTCTAGTTTGTTTCTTATGTTTTTACTATTAATGGCATGCATACTCCTTCTTAAGGCACTATCAATTTTTGGAACCATTTTCGGGGATCCATTTCCCTTTCAAGAAAATTTTGACTAAATATGTTTAGTTAATTTTATTATTCCATGGGAATAGCTTCCTACACTTGGTTTCATACAAAAATTTTGACAACTAAACTCCCTTTTTTATTTAGTGGAAATATGCATGGTTCATATTTAGTCTAGTTGAGACTCTTTCTTAGAGATCCTTAACAACACAAAGGTTTCTTTAACCCAAAGGCAACCACAAAAAAGAAGAATAAATCAAAATAAATTGAAAGCCAATTATAATTCTACTTCAACCATGGTAGGTGAAAGATAATTACCTGAATACACATCCCCTCACCTAATGAGGTGTCTAGTTCAACAATCATCCAACATGTTGTATATGTCATTTATCTTCATGCTATACTTCAATCTAATTGGCATCATGTAGTAAAACAAATTTTTTGTCTCTCCAAATGAATATCTAGATCTTCATGTGTAGGGTTTTGGTAGGAGGGGTTTATTAGAAATACAAAAAAATCCCAAAAAAACTCTTAGCCATTTTGGGTTGCCATAAAATGTCGATATATGAAAGATATAGAATTGGTATCATATATACCTTAGTACACACTAGTTCTCCAACAACTAGACACATCTTACGTTGGTGTAGAACCTACACTTCTAAATATGGACCTAAAGTGGTTATTGTTGTTGTTACCCTATCGTCACAACAACACCTTGTCTTCTTCTTGAAGAAGCTACTTATTCTCAAGCCTCCGTCCAAGGGACTCAGCCTCCACATCATCCAGGTGGATATAGAAACTCTTAGTGCACCACCTTGGTTGCTATGAGGAAGTAAAACTTGGATTCATCAATGTACTAGCATCACTCTCTTTCCTTTTCCTCCAATTGTGGGTTGTTGTTCTTGAGGTGAGTGTTTCTTTCTCAAAGAGGATTAATTGTTAGATAACTTATCCCACAACATGTATGTTAGCTGTCCTTGGAAGTCCATCTCTTCATATAGAAGATACATGTGTTTGAATTTCCCAAAAATACAATCTTGTTCTCAATTGCAACTCAAAAATAGAATCAAACTTGTAATACTGCTAGAAATACCATTCTCCTAAATCAATAACTAGTCAATCGAATGAGATTAGTTTTGTCATCTAGATGACATACTAGTTATCAAATTGACCAGATGGCCAATCCAGTTTGATTTTAATTGACCAATTTTATTTCAAATAAAACAGTCTACATATTCCTTATTGTTTCCTGACATCAATCCAATCATCTGGTCAGGTCATCCAGATGATCAAAGAGCCGATTTGCCAAAATGGTGATCAACTAATGGATTGAAAATTAATCAACTAGATGATACAAACCAACAGGTTGTCCAACTATCTTTCCCATTTGACCAATGGGATAGGAAATCAGCATGCTCATGATTTAGAACCATTCTAATTATATGTTTTATTGCAAACTTTAATTTTCTTATGCATCCTTGTGTATGTAACCTCATATGTTGTACATTAATTCTAATGTTGTGACACCCTTCGTCACATCAAATGAGATTATTCAAATCAAAATATGGAATTAACACTAATCATTATATTACCACAAATCGGGGTAAATTTGAACCAATTGCAATTTACTATCTTAAGCGAAAGTATTTACTGAACAAGCCTCAACCCAGACTATCTTTGTTTCATATATATATACATATATATATATATATATATATATATATATACACCAAAGATGTTACATCTCATGTTTAAAGGCTATCAAGCCATTATTGTACAACACTTATAAACTATCTACACATATAAGTCACTTATATACACATAAGGCATAAAGCCAAAATTTACATATCGATATACAAAACCGCAAAATATCCCCAAAGACCTGAGAGTACAAGGACGACACATAGGACATCTACAACAAATCTCTAGCAGCATATCCAACCTCTAGGAAATATTACTCCTCTTGTTGCTCAGCACATGTACCATGGCCTCTACCTCCTCGTCCACGACCACATAAAAGTTGCAGAACCAACGGGGTGAGGTCACATCTCAATGGGAGATATAAATCTCTACCAACATCTATTATAAGCAGAATAGTTAAGTAAAGTAGTATATAATGGTTAAGTAGTTCAAGTACTTGAAATTGAATAGTAGAACATCATTTGCATTTAAAAGGAATATGAAGAACATGTATAACTGTTATAACCTAAACAGTACAAAGATAAGGAATGGGGTCATCCAATGTGATTAGTATTTGACCCTAAATAAATATACTACACGGCTATTTAACCACTTCAATTATTATGCCCTGAGAACTTGAGGCGTACCACTCAAATCCAACTGACCACAATAAAGCCAAAATCAGTACCATACAAGATCAATGGAAGAGTCAGATTACATGATCATTACTAGCACTACTTGGTCAGTTCAAGTCTGCAATGCATTGACATAACAGTCAAACTGCTAAGGACAACAACTTATAGTCATAGCTATAGACCTATAGAGACAACAACTCATAGTAACTTATGGTTTAGTAAAATAACTAGTTTGCCTTAGTACATGGCACATCACTAGAGAACTGGCTCAAGCATGGCTATTCTATGACAAAGTATCACATCTCTATATCAACAATTTAAGGGTAAAAAGAAATAATTCAATTTCACCCCAAATATTCAATAATATGCACTTTGAGTTTCTCATAGGAGTTACTTGTTTCACCATCCAGCTAGATATTGACAATGAAGATGGATCTATGGTATAGGGCAACTACATGATTAGGATTTCACTTGATTACATATTCCAATTGGGTATCTTTTAATGCATCGATCAAGTTACAATGTAATAACCCTAAACAGATTCTACAAAATTAAGAGTAAGGTACAACTTTAGAAGATATAAAATGTACAAGGTAAGAATGTGTCTCATCATCACATGACACTTGTATCACAATCATTACAAGGCCATCAATGTCACATCACTTATGGAGTATCAACCCCTCAATTCCATCTCTGGAGGAATTCACCTCTTAAATTGTGATTAAGGAACTCAACAGTTCATAATTTTTAAATCACATAAAACTTGTGCAATTAACATCACAATATATCTCAACAATTGATGTATGCTTATAATCACCACCTTGTATTGTACAAGGTTCACCATAGCATTCTCATAGCTATGCATATCCATCTCACCTGCAAAGTTAGGGATACATAAATAGGATAAATAAAACTCTATCATAGAACAAAAATCTTCAAGTAAAGCAATCACATACATCACATGAATAATGGATTAGGGTTAGGGTTTCAATTGCCTTCAATTAGGGTTTCATAACACCACTCAACCTCTAAACCTTAATTCTATCACATCCCACATTGTTGAAGAGATATAGAGTCAAGTATTATGATTAATAATTAACCATTATAAGTTACATCATCTTATATAAATCGTTACACTATGTATTTACCATATACACATACATAAGTATAGGTGAATTGACCCTTCACCGTACAAGTGTTACGACCTAGACACTTTTAATGTGTCATGACCACAACACTTGGTGTTTCAACCCTATATCATGATGATGTATCGACCTCAACCATTCTAGGTGTATCAACCTCATAAGGAATGAGTGTCTCGACCGCCAACCAAAGTGTTTCGACCTCCATACTTCGAGGTGGTTCAACCTTAACCATTTATGATTTCAATCCTAACATGAAAGTGTTTCAACCTCAATCACATGGGGTGTATCAGTCATAACACTCTATGTGATCTGAACCACTCTTATCACAAGTGTTTTTACCTCTTTATTCAAAGGTAGCATCTGTAACACTTCATATACTTACTACCTTCAAAACCCTAAGTGTTTTGAACCTTTAACATGCATGGTCACCCCCACACACCATCCTAGGTGTTGCAACCTCATGCATCATAATGTTGCGACCTACCTAGTGTCTAGCTCGCTACCAACAGGTCGTAACACCTAGGAAGAAAATAGGAAATGTCAAAACATAAACCCACGAACAAGAACCCTACATAAATGTGTTCTCAAAACCTTAGAATCAAGATCATAGAAGAGCATCTTAATGATCGTGCTTAAAGGTGTGGAAATCATGCTTCTCACACATGCAACTATCATCATCCATTTTTGGTTTCTACCCAAAACCCTAATCCATGTTTTATGCCTATATGCATGGTCTATACACTAAAGGACAAGATGTATTTAGACCCCTTGGTTGTCTAGGTCAAAACCACATGACCTTAGATCATGTGTTGCGGTCACTACCCTCACCCAAGAGTGGGGTAGTGGTCGCAACACTCAAACCTTAGTTTGTCACCTTTTCCATGTAGCAAACCCTAGAACACTAGGATGTGCTCCATCACCAAACATGATTCAAACAAGGTGCCCCATGTCACCATCCTCTCTCTCATGCTGCAAAAGTACAAGGAGAACTCTCTACATGTGAGATTTTGCAAGTTATCCATCACTTATGGGTAAATTGCAAACTAGTCTAAAATAAGCATTTATATAGCAAAGATGGTTCAAATCTCAATCAAATTGGACCAAATCAAAACCATAGACTTGTCACATGATATTAAAGCATTCCATAAGATTAAATTAAGGTTTAAGAATCTTATTACAAAAAATAATTACACTTGAGCACAAACCTAGGCTAGGGATCTTACAACTATAAACCCCTAATAGGGATTTTTCCCCCAAAATCCTATGCAAAAATAGTCAAATATTTCTTCTGCATCTCAAATTCAAGCTCCCACGTGGTTTCTTCTATGCCATGATGATGCCATAAAACCTTGACTAACACAATGTCCCTTTTCTACAACTTCTTGATCCTTCTATCTAGGATTAGAACATGACCTTCCACATAATATATGCCATTATCTATCTTCACCTCAATTGGATGAAGAGTCAACTCTGTATTAGGGTGACACTTCCTCAACATGGAAATATGAAATACTACATGTAACTTATATAACTCTAGTGGCAACTCTAACTTATAGACCACCTTCCCAACACGTGCAACCACATGATAAGGTCCCATGTATATGGGAGCCAACTTACCCTTTTTCCCAAACCTTAAAACAACATTACAAGGAGAGACTTTGAGGTACACATGTCTCCCACTTGAAAATCTAATGGTCTACGATGATTATCAACATAAGACTTATGTCTATCCTAAGTGGCCTTCAGTTGTTATTGATTGACTTTGATCTTTTTTGCTGTCTGTTGACTGTTGCACTAGCTCAGGACCTAAAAGCTGATATTCTCCCGTCTCATACTAGCATAAAGGAAATCTGCAACGTCTATCACACAATGCTCCATATGGTGCCATGTCGATGTTCCTCTAGTAACTATTGTTTTAGTCAAACTCTATCAGACTAAGGTGTATATCCCAACTGCCTAAGAATTGCAACACACAATCTCTCAACATGTCCTCCAAGGTCCATATTGTCCTCTCAGACTGTCCATCTGTCTGTGGGTGAAATGTAGTGTTGAATCTCAACTGGGTACCCATCACTGCATGTAGATGCTTCCAAAAGTGACTCGTGAACTGTGGACCTCTATCTGACACTATAGTAGCTGGGATCCTATGTAGACATACTATCTCATCTACATACACCTGAGCAAGATTTTTAGCTATATATGTCATTTTCACTGGCAGAAAATGTGCTAACTTAGCCAACCTGTCCACTATTGCCTATATGGAATCATGTCCTTTAGTTGTTCTTGGAAGTCCAACCACAAAGTCCATTGTGATATGATCACATTTCCACTAAGGTATAGGCATTGGTTGCAAGGTCCCTATAGGTTTTTGATGTTTGGCTTTAACCTACTGACATATTGCGTGCTTGGACACAAATTCAGCTACATCACACTTTGATGTTGTCCACTGATACAGATCTTTCATATTATGATACATTTTGGTGCTTCCGGGATGCATAGCGTACATAGGAGAATGAGCTTCTTCTAGAACTAAGGTCCTTAGATTATCTAAATCTGGTACAACTGATCTACCATGATAACACACTATCCCATCATCAGATTCATGGAAGCCATCATGCTTCTCACTGCCTAACTTTGCTCAAATCTGTCGTGTCATAGTATCATTATATTGTGCATATCTAATCTAATGACTCAACATCAACTTTACTTGTGACTATGCTAACAGACATGCTAACAAGGATACCTCTAATTGTACATTCATCTGTTGAGGAGAGATTAACATATCTCTCTTATGGCACACTTAGCATTCATCTGTGCCAGTTCAAAAGATGATGACGAGGAAGATTTCCAGCTTAAGGCATCTGCTACTACATTTTCCTTTCTTGGATGATAGTCTATAGTGCACTCATAATCCTTAATCAACTCCACCCAGTGTCATTATTGCATGTTCAACTACTGCTTCAAAAAGATATATTGTAGGTTCTTGTGGTCAGTAAATATCTGACACTTCTCACCATACAGGTAGTCTCCATATCTTCAAAGCATGGACCACCACCGCTAACTCTAGATTGTGTGTCGGATAATTCTCCTCGTGTTTCTTAAGCTGTCATGAAGCAAAAGAAATCACATTCTTATCATGCATCAGCACACAACTTAGACCATTCTTGGATGCATCACAAAATGATATAACCTTTTCCTTATTCTAGTAGTACTAACATAGGTGCACTGGTCAACCTTTCCTTCAAAATTATAAAAGCACATTGACATATGTTGTCCCAAACAAATGGAACATCCTTCCTTGTTAACTTTGTTAGGGGTAGCGCTTTTGCACAAAAGATTTTAATGAACCTCTAGTAATATCATGATAAACCTAAGAAGCTACAATACATGCACTGGGATAGCTACTTCCTTTAACCAAAACTCACATTTACTAAACTTCGACTACAACTAGTGTTGCCTCAACAAAGTCAACGCCTGATGTAAGTGATGTTCATGTTGTTGACTTTCCTTAGAATATATTAGGATGTCATCTATAAACACAACCACAAACTGATCTAAATAGGGCTTAAACACCCTATTCATCATATCCATAAAGGTTGTTGGTGCATTGGTTAGCCCAAACGGCATAACCACAAACTCATAATGGGCATACCTTGTCCAAAAGGCTGACCTAGGTATGTCATATGTCTTAATCCGCAATTGGTGATATCCTGACCTCAAATCTATCTTAGAAAAGATAGTGGCACCCCATAACTAATCAAACAAGTCATCTATACATGGCAACGGATACTTGTTCTTAATCGCATCTTATTCAACTATCGGTAGTCTATACACGACCTCATTGATCAATCCTTCTTGTTTACAAATAGAATGTGAGCACCCAAAGGTGACATGCTCAGCCTAATGAAACCTCTCTCAAGTAACTCTTGCAATAGCTACTTCAGTTCCCACATTTCTGCTGGTGCCATACTATGTGGTGTTTGTGCTATGGGTTGAGTTCCTAGAGTTAGATTGATCTCAAAATCAATCTCTCTAGGATGAGGTACACTTGGAAACTCATCGGGAAACACATCCTCAAATTCCTACACAACTGGAACTCCCTGAATACTAGGACCCTCTGCCTTTGTATCCACCACATGTGCCAAGAATGCATCATAGCCATGTCTCATCCATTTCTCTATTGTCATAGCTGAAACTAGACATGTTGGAAGGATCTTCCTATCACCTTGTAAAACCCAAGAAGCATTACCATTTACAAATGCCTCCATCTTGGCACTATAGTCCAAGATTACTCAATACTTTTTCCAAAGTATCCATCCCAATGATTACATTGAATCCATGCATTTCAAGTGGTAAGAGATCCACTTGAATGCTATGTCCTGAAAAGGAAAGAACACAGGACAAACACACTTCTCATAGCTCCGCAGAACCAACTAAAGGAGTTTCTAGATGAAGATTGTCAAGTCTATGACTAACAGGAAAAAAACATTTTGCTATGACTTCTCTAATGATGAATGAATGAGTCGCACCCGGGTCAATTAAAATAGATATAAAACATGAATAAGATAAATTAGAATGATATAATTACATCTGACCTATCACGACCCGTTGGTTAACAACTCCATCTGGTTTACTCATCACATAGAATCAAGTTGTCACATGTTGTCACCCTCTCCCTCTACTAGCATTTCCTGATGAACCAGCTTGTGATGCTTGTCCACATCCTCTACCACTATGTTGTTGTTGCTACTGCGAACTCTGATGACTCTGCCTAGGCTACTGAGTCACTTTTTCATCCTTTGCAGAGTAGTAACACTCAGTATGCCCCACTTGTCCACACTTCAAATAGGTTTTTCCCTCATACCACAGCCTAGACGGCCCTGTCACAGATACTGACATCGCACTCTGAGCTCTTGCATGTAGCAAACTACATCCTCTACCTCTGGTCTATGTGCATTGTGACTAAGTTACTTATGTTTGCTGAGATTGTGGTGCTGAGTACGTGGGCTTCTTGAAGCCTCCAGAATATTGTCCTTGGTACTGTACGTGCCTCTTCTTAGTCTTTGACTCGCATTTTTCTATAATTGGCTGTTCTACCCTCTGAACTTACTCCACAAAAGTGGAAAACCTCTCTCTATTCTCTAATGAAGACATTGGGGTTGTCATCTCAGAACTCAGACCCTTCTCAAAGCGTCAGATCCTCTCCTTGACCATTACAGCCATGTGTCGACAAAACTATAGTAGTTCCATGAACTTGGCTTCATAAGCACTGACTGACATATATCCATGTCGGATATTCTCAAACTGTATAATCTTTTCATCTAAGTAAGTCTCAGGAAAGTACTGACTTACAAACTCTCATCTAAATTCCCCTCATGTAATCATGAATCCCTTCCTTTTCTCCTCCTCAATGGCCCACCAATGTCCAACACTCCTCTTTAACAAGTATATTGCATGCTTTGCCTTGTCCTCCTCGGGGATGTTGAGGATTTTAAAAGCCTTTTCCAGTTCATTCAGCCACATATCTCCATCGACTGGATCAGAGATACCTACATATTCCAATGCTCCTACACATCAGAGTCTCTCAAAAGTCTTTCCAGACCCATGAGTTTCTACACTGGGAATTGTTACCCTAGGTTGAACTCCAGGCATTCCATCCATCATACGATTCATTGTAGTCATAAAATGTCCAACCACGGATTCTAAAGCAGGGTTGGCTACATTAGCTGGATCTACTTGAGGCATTTAGGACATAGCTTCTTCCCTCTCTTGCCTCCTAGAAGCATCTCTAGGTGCAGCAATGTTGCTCTCTACAACATGCTCATCATGTTCTCCAGACATTTTCTCTATCTTCTTCTACTTCTATAATAGCAAAAGCTACTATAAGATATGTTGGAGAACATTAGAACAGATACTAATCCTAATTCTATGTCCTTATAGACTCAGTGAACATATAGCTCTAATACCACTAAATTGTGACACCCTTCGTCACATAAAACAAGATTACTCAAATCAAAATGTATAAATTAACACTAATCATTATATTACCACAAATTGGGGTAAATTTGAATCAATTACAATTTAATATCTCAAGCTGAGGTATTTACTAAACTAGCCTCAACTCAGACTATCTCTGGTTCATACATATATACCAAAGGATGTTACATCTCATGTTCAAAGGCTACCAAGCCATTATTTTACAACACAAGATGACACATAGGACATCTACTACAAAGCTCTAGTAGCATATCCAATCTCTAAGAAATATCACTCCTCTTACTACTCGGCACATGTACCACGACCTCTACCTCCTTGTCCACGACCATCTAAAAAGTTGTGGAACCGATGGGGTGAGATCACATCTCAGCAGGAGATATAACTCTCCACCAACATCTATTATAAGCATAATAGTTAAGTAAAGTAGTAAATACTAGTTAAGCACTTCAAGTACTTGCAATTGAATACTAGAACATCATATGCTTTTAAAAGGAATATGCAGAACATGTATAACTATTATAACCTAAACAGTACAAAGACAGGCATGGTTCCATCGAATGTAATTCATATTTGACCCTAAATAAATATAATACACGGCTATTTAACCACTTTAATTATTATGCCTTCAGGATTTGAGGTGTACCACACAAATCCAACTGACTACTATTAATTCAAAATTAGTACCATATAAGATCAATGGAAGAGTCAGACTCCATGAGCATCACCAGCACTACTTGATCAGTTCAAGTCTGCAATGTAGTGGCATAACAGTCAAACTGCTAAGGACAACAACTTATAGTCATAGCTATAGTCTTGTAGAGACAGCAACTCAAAGTCAAGCTATGGTTTTGCAAAACAACTAGCCTACCTTGGTACCTGGCACAACACTAGAGAACTGGCTCAGACGTGATCATTCTATAACAAAGTATCACATCTCTATTTCAACAATTTAAGGGTATAAAGAAATAATTCAATTGCATCCCATATATTCAATAATATGCACTCTGAGTTTCACGTAGGAGTTACTCGTTTCACCATCCAGTTAGATATTGACACTGAAGATGGATATAATAGTATAGGACAAATACATGATTAGGATTTCACTTGATTAGATATTCCAATTGGGTATCTTTTAATGCATCAATCAAGTTACAACGTAATAACCCTAAATAGATTCTATAAAATTAAGAGTAAGGTACAACTTTAGAAGATATAAAATGTATAAGGTGAGAACTTGTCTCATCATCACATGACACTTGTATCACAATCATTAAAAGGTCATCAATGTCACATCACTTATGGGGTATCAACCCCTCAATTCCATCTCTAGAGGAATTCACCTCTTAAATTGTGCTTAAGGCACTCAACAGTTCATAAGATTTAAATCACATAAAACTTGTACAATTAACATCACAATATATCTCAACAATTGATGTATGCTTATAATCACCGCCTTGTATTGTAAAAGGTTCACCATAGCATTTTCATAGCTATGCATATCCATCTCACCTGCAAAGTTAGGGATACATAAATTGGAGAAAGAAAACTTTATTATAGAACAAGAATCTTGAAGTAAAGCAATCACATACATCACATGAACAATGGATTAGGGTTAGGGTTTCAATTTCCTTCAATTAGGGTTTCATAACACCACCCAACCTCTAAACCCTGATTCTATCACATCCCATATTGTTGGGGAGATCTAGAGTCAAGTATTATAATTAATGATTAATAGTTCTAAGTTGCATCATCTTATATAAATCGTTACACTATGAATTGACCATATACTCATACATAAGTATAGGTATATTGACCCTTCACCATACAAGTGTTACGACCTAGACACTTTTAATGTGTCATGACCGCAACACTTGGTGTTTCGACCCTAGATCATGATGATGTATTGACCTCAACCATTCTAGGTGTATCAACCTCATAAGACATGAGTGTCTTGACCTCCAACCAAAGTGTTTTGACCTCCATACTTCAAGGTGGTTCAACCTTAACCATTCATGGTTTCAACCCTAATATGAATAGTGTTTCGACCTCAATCACATGGGGTGTATTGGCAGTAACACTCTACATGATCTTAACCACTCTTATCACAAGTGTTTTTACATCTTTATACAAAGGTATTGACCATAACACTTCATATGCTCGCTACATTCAAAGCTCGAAGTGTTTCGACCCTTTAACATGCATGGTCACCACCACACACCATCCTAGGTGTTGCAACCCCATGCAACATAATGTCATGACCTACATGGTGTCTAGCCCGCTATGAAATAGGTCATAACATCTGGGCAGAAAATAGGAAATGTCAAAACATCAACCCAAGAACAAGAACCCTACACAAAGGTGATCTCCAAACCCTAGAATCAAGATCATAGAAGAGCATCTTAAGGATCATGCTTAAAGGTGTGGAAATCAGTTATCTCACACATGTAACTATCATCAAGACCATCATTTATCCTAAATGAATGCATCATAAATAGAACAAAATAATTCCATAATCAAAGAATAAGAGATCATCACTCTTTCTTCCAAAATCCCAAATCGGGTACAAGGATTTTAGGGTTTACAAGAAGTATACATATTCTTTGAGATACAATTTAGCTCAAACATAACTATCATCACTTTTTCACTAAAAGAATAGACTTTTTAAGATTTGAACAACAACATGTAATCAGGTTTAGATTGCACATAATAGAGGAGGAAGGAGTTATATAACCCACCTATAATTGATGATCCAAGCCTCTAAGATCTCAAGCTCTAAAAAAGAAAAGGAAGCTCCAACTAGATCCTAAACATTGACCACCAGATCTCCTTCAAAAGAGAGTTATACAATGGTTAAAGAAGAGTCCAAGGAAAAGAAAACCCAAACCCTAACTTCAAACCAAGGTATAAGATGAAGAAAATGTAGGTTAAAGCATGATTTCGTCCCCAAGAGAAGAAGAAATCTTCAAAAGAAATCACCATGGACCATGAACATCCCTCATGGTAAAGATGGGGGAAGAAGAAGATGAATAAGGAAGTGGAAACCAGATCTAAGGTTTGAATCACTTACCAAGAGAAGAGATTCTCCAAGAAACCACCACCAAGAAGATGATCTAGCACTAAATCCACCACATGTAAGATGAATCGGCCACCTTAGCTTCAAGATCTGCTCCTAAAGCTCCAAGGTCGGTTCACATTCAAGGGAGGAAGATGAAGAAGTTGAAAAGTCTCTCACGCATGAAAAGAAATGGATATATACCCCAAGGGAGAGAGAGAAAGGGGTTTGTGATGTGTCATCATTCTAGATCACCCAAGGACACATGTACTTCAACCTCATGGTCTAATCCTCTACCACATGCAAAAAGACAAAAATCTCATATTTATCTAGAAAGTGTAGTGACCTCCATGGTTTATACCATCTCATCTTGGTTGTGACACTTCATCCATTCTTGGTTTTGACCCAAAACCCCAATCTATCTTTTATGCCTATATGCATGCTCGATACACTGAAGGACAAGAGGTGTTTCATATCGTAGGTTGTCTAGGTTGAAACCACATGACCTTAGATCATGTATTGCGGTCACTACCCTCACCCAAGAGTGGGGTAGTGGTCGCAACACTTAAACCTTAGTTTGTCACTTCTTCCATGTAGCAAACCCTAGAACACTATGATGTGTTCCATCACCAAACATGATTCAAACAAGGCACCCCATGTCACCATCCTCTCTCTCATAGTTCCAAAGTAGAACAAGAACTCCCTACATGTGAGATTTTGCAAGTTAGCCATCACTTATGGGTAAATTGCAAACTAGTCTAAAATAAGCACTTATATATCAAAGATGGTTCAAATCTCAATCAAATTGGACCAAATCAAAACCATAGACATGTCACATGATATTAAAGCATTCCATAAGATTAAATTAAGGTTTAAGAATATTATTACAAAAAGAAAGTACACTTGAGAACAAAGATAGGTCAGGGATCTTATAGTAGTGGTGTTCAAAACATCACAATCAAAGATTGGTGTCTAAAAACACATCACTTTGACCCAAGTAATTGGAATAAGATGAGAACAACTTCAACCTACAAACTGATCAATGTTACCATGACTGTATAACCTCTTTGTAATAGATATTTAGACTAAAATTGAGGCTTGGAGTTTTCATCCTCTTAACATTCAATCTACATTTCTTGAACTAGAGAAGAAAATGGATATATTGTGAGTTCAATATCATATATTTACTCACATGATTATGGTCATGCATTTCATAGACTCACTTATCAAGTGACTAGGTTATCACCCAAGTGGAGGGACAAATTCCATATACTTCACTCACAATAATCCACATGTCATAGTGCATCCAATCATTACTAGTGTGGCAACCCTTATACAGAGTCACATTGAGCTAGTGTTAAAGTATACAAAACAACATGTCATTACCATAATGACTTTAGGTCTAAGGATCACAGTGACCATTGTCACATCGATCTATGACTATGACTTCCATGGCATGGTTTTCATGTGTCATTCTCAAAATGGGTATGTCAATACAACTTGTTCCCTAATAAGAACCCATGCAATCGAGTTGATATCCAAATATCATGACTAAAGATACATATTTGTCACTCATCTTACACACTAGTCTTATGTATTGTGTTTGTCCTATAATATCAACAATAATTGCTGACTAGGTACATATAGAGAATACTCTTGAGTATACATATGATTTCATGTTCAGATTCAAAGTAAACCATATGTCATCAAGTTCAAAGATTATTAGGACTTTATTACATTCATTTATTAACTCGGTACTAAAACAAACATAATAAGTGAATTTGCATCTATTAACAATCAAATGATGTACAATGTATCCTTATTAAAGTGGTACATGATGGATGTCAGGGCATAGAGCCAACAATGTGACATTGTGAAGATCAGTGGGATGATTGGTGATGGCCTTAAGTATTTTCCTTTTCCTGATTACTCTATGTGGTTGATCCAAGCAATGGATACAAGGCATAGATATAAGGGGTGAATTTAGACATGGAAAGTGTATTGATTGCATTTTTGCAAAAATATTCCCTCCAAGAAAGACCCATGAGCTCCTAAAGAAAATTTCTAGCTTTGAGCAACAACTTAGAGAAACACTAGATGAGGCTTAGGAGAGGTATAAAGAAATACTCTATATGTGTCCACCACAATTTTCCAAAATGGGCACAAATTAACATCTTATACATTTGTATGTCCCATGATACCACTTCCACCATTGATGCAGCATCTAGTGGATATTTCTTGATGAGAAACACTAGTAAAGGGAGGAATCTACTAGAGCTAATGTCTAGAAATCATCCCATGAGATGGGCATACAGAGAGATTAAAGGAATGTGGACTGTGGAGGTAATCACACTCCTAATGCTAAGATAGACACCGTCACCAAGAAGCTCAATGCCATAAATGTAAATAGATTGCATGATGTTTATGAGGTGTGACTTTTGCAATGGTCCACATCAGGCAGTGTGTTGACTCAAGGTATAAATTAACTAAACCCTTGTTTAGATGATGACTAAACCATTCCACTTATTTGTGTCTAATGCTTCTATTTGAGTGATTTCAGATTCGGTATAGACACACTCCAAATGCCCTAACTTGCGCATATCAAATTGGAGAAAAGACAAATCAAAGTCAATACAAGTGCATGTTTTTGGAATATGATGTAAATCCATTAGAATCATGTTGTAAATCACTTGTATTGATTATATGACTTGTAATTAAGCTTGGAAAAAATTAGGAGCACTTAAATCGAATATTTAAGCACTTTAATGACATTTTCCAAAATTCATTTCAAACTATCAATCGGTCCAGTTACAAACTCGACCGATCCCTTGATGGATTTTGAAAATGTCTAGGTTTGGTCCAGTTACAAACTCAACCGATCCGTTCGGTTTAGTTACAAACTCGACCGATCACACTTTTCAGAAAAGCACATAAAAGTGTTTTTGATAGTTGGAGTGTTGCAAAACTCAAACATATAATTGTTGCAACACCCCAAACGGCTGGTATTTATCCTTAAGTGTTCCCAAAGGCTAAGAGGCATCCCCAACTATAAATAGGGCCCCTTGGGCTTCATTCTAAGGTTGAGCATTCAATGCAAAACTCTATATGAGGTTCCTAGTCTATAGTTGAGTGCATCATATAGCCTCCTCTCTCTCTATAAGCTTAATCACTTGCATAATCCATTAGAGTGAATAGGAGATTTGTAAGAGAGCTAGTCCTACATGTATATCTTGTGAGGCTCTCACTTCCACCACCACCCATTCTCTCATTTCAACCATGAAGATGAAGGTTCTCTCTCTTGGCTAAGAGAGGTGAAGAAGAATAAGGGAAGGAATCCCTTAGTGAATATCAAGGTCGAAGACTTGGAACAAGAGTGGGTAAGCCCTTGGTGAAGGCAGAAGACTCCTTGATCAAGTGGGTAAGTCCTTGGTGAAAGCTTCTCTAAGTGAAGGTGAAGTCAAAGGCTGAAGATCCAAGAAGAGTGGGTAATTCCTAGAAGGCTGAAGACTTATGCAAGAGTGGCTAAGTTCATGGAGAAGGTTGAAGACTCATTGCAAAGTGGGTAAGTTCTTGGTAAGGTTAAAGACACTTTTTATTGGATAGGTAAGTCCTTTGGTTAGTCATGTATTGTAAGTCTTATGAATGAATATAACAGTACAATGGTTAAGAAATCCTAGAGGTTGACCTCTATGGGTAGTGGACTCACATACTCCTAGTTTGGAGTGTGGAACCACTCTACATAGCTTGTCACTTGGTGTATGTTCAATCTCTCTCTCCCTCACTATGTATGTTTTAGTTGCACTCAAACTTCCTATTTACCAACCTTATCTTTTGATATATCTTGAAGGTCTAATGAATTTTGTTTAAGTGCATTCAGCTCTATTCACCCCCCCACTCTAGAGCATCCAATCACCCATCTGGGATCCAACAATTGGTATCAGATTGGGTCTTATCCAAGCATACTTCAACAAGTAGGAGAAGATGGGTGACTACCAAGGTGGGAGATACTTCATCAACCTTCCAATCTTTGATGGGAGTAACTTCCTCTATTGGAAAAGAAGGCTACAATTCTACATCCAAGGATCAAGTCTTGAGCTATGGCAAACGGTGGACCATCCATACAAGCTACCGATGACAAAGATAGAAGAATGGGATGAAGCTACCATGAAGAAAGCCACCTTGAATGCAAGAGCAATCAACATCCTCTATGCCACCATGACCTCCACCGAGTTCAATCAGATTTCTTCTTGTGAGATGGCATATGGGGTATGGAGAAAGCTATGCATCACTTATGACGGGACTCAACAAGTGAAGGAAAGCAAAGTTTACATGCTCAATGGAGTGCTTGAGAACTTCAAGATGGGAAAGGAGGAGAAAATAGCCAACATGTACTCAAGGCTCAATACCATTGTGAATGGTCTTACTGTTCTAAGACATCCTATGAGTAGAGGAGGGATCAACTTGAAAATCCTTATAACTCTCCCCAAGAGATGGGAACCCAAAGTGACTTCCATTGAAGAAGTAAGATCTCTTGATGATATCTCCATTGAAGAGCTCATTGGAAATCTACAAGCCCATGAAGTCACACTTGACAAGAGAGAAGAAGTTGAAAGATAAGAGGATAAAGAGCTACAGAGAATGAAGAAGGCTGAAATCAAGGCTCAAATTGAAGCTATTATGGGACAAGCCTCTCCATCCTCTCATGTTGAAGAATATGCCACATACTCCAATGATAGATTCTACAAAGGTAAGAAATCCTCCTCCATCTGGTGCCTCAAGTGTGGAAAGAAGGGTCACTTCAAGATAGATTGCCCACAAGTCATAAAGACCCATCATCACAAGAAAAGAGAAGAGAAGTGACACTCAAGCTCAAGTGACTCCTCCAACTCAAGCTCAAGTGACTTCTTCAACTCAAGCTCAAGTGAAGATTCAAGTGGAGGATCAAGCTCAAGCTCTAGTGATGAAGGAGAATGCCATTTTTATCTTATGGTATCGAATAGTGAAGACTCAAATGAGGTAGATATAAACTCTTTAGATAAAGAACCTTTTATCTATCATTAATGCTACTCGTGCCTCTCTTAAGTCTTCTAAAAAGAAAAGGAAAAAATTTGCTAGAATTATTGATAAAATGCATGTAGAATTAGATGATCTTGAACATGCTAACACTTGCTTGCTTCATGATAAAAATGCTTGTCTTAGCCAAGTAGACTCTCTTAAACTTGAAAATGCTAGTTTGCTTGATAAGAATAGATTTTTAGAAGATCAACCTCTTATTCCTAGTTTTAATGAAGAGCATGATTTAATCATTGATTCTCTCATGCATGATATTGATGTTCTTCAATCTGAAAACAAGGACAAAGATTTTGTTTTGGGATTAGAATTTGAAAGTGGGGTTTATCTTTTTAAGATTACTTTGCTTGAAACAGAAAATGCCTCCTTGCTTGCTAAAATCAATGTGCTTGAATCTTGTTCTAGTTCTACCAGCAGAGAGAATAATGTTGTTGCTCTTCATGTTGATAGAGATTCTTATTTAACTAAAGCTCTTTGCTTAGAAAATTATCTTTTGCATGCTAGAGAAAATATAAATCATTTGTCTTCTACTTTTGCTTCCCTTATGCATGATAATGATAGTTGAGATATTCTTTGCAAAGATTCTTAGTTGGTAAAAGGAATCTTAATGATATCCTACACCATACTACTAAACAAATTGGTAGACATGGTTTGGGGTATGATAGTAACCAAAGGAACAACAAAGGCAAAGGACGTTCAATCTTCCATGGAGAATCCTCTAGTTTCGAGGCTATGGGCACATGCAACTATTGCAATGATATTGGCCACTATTCTACTTGTTGTCCTTTTAGGAAAGCAACCAAGAGCAATAGGACTTGGGTTGCTAAGCTAACCCCTCCGGATCCAAAAACATGATTGGGGACCATTTCATCTTCTTCTTGTAGGTACTTGTAAATGATTGACTTGAGCTATTGAATTGCAAATTGACTTCTCAATCTACATGAAAGAAGAAAGGTGAGATGTGTAGAGGGTGACAACAAGTGGAAAAAGGAATGGTAAGAATAAAGGTAAAGGTTTTCTTGCGTATAACCAATCCTAACTTGTTTTTGTCAAGTTAGTGTGCACTATGCATGTGGTTTTTGAGTCAAAAGTGGTATTTTGTGATCCTCTTCACACTATAGCTCAAAAACTATTTCTACTGCTTTCATAGTGCATTACTAACTTGCTTACACATGTTTGGTTATGGATTATATCTTTAGCATGTCTCTAAATATGTTTTTATTAAATATATGTGCTTTTTGACAACAACTTTGTCAGTCGAGTTTGTCCTGTTTGAAACTTGACCGATAGGCACCAATGGGTGTTGCTAACGGCTATCATCGGTCGAGTTGTCAATACACAGACGTCGACCGACAACACTGTGAACAGAATATCCAGTTGACTTTTTGGATGAGAATTTACCTCTCAACTAGATTTTTATCAACCAATAGCCTAATTCTTTGGCACTCCCTTGGTACCTTTATATATGCTCATTGCATGTTCTTAAATTGCCTTTCTTGCTTACAACTCTATCTCTCTAATTGATCTAAATTGGTATATCTATATCTTACAATTACTTGATTTGAGTTGCTTTGTAGGTTTTGATGATGATCACTTTGGATCTCTTGGTTGTATCTAAATTGCTTTCGTTCTGCTCAAACTTGCTACATCTATCTAGTGGTATATCTTGTTTGGATACAACCTTAAGGTTATTAGTGGTAATCATCTTTGGTAATGATGCATATTTGTTAGTGAGTTATATCCTTGCCATGCTTATAAAATTGCATATCTCTTTGTTTGGATATATCTCTACATCTACACATAGCTTGCTCTTTAACTTGTGAATCTTTTGCTATGATCTAGATCCTACTACTAGTCCTAACTTGTGATATCATCTACTAGTAGTTCATATATATGTAGTTATAGCTTTGTACATCAAGTGGTATTTCATTGTATGCTATGATTGTATCTTATCTCATACATGATCAAGCTTGTTCCTTGAATTGCATATCTACTATCTTGAGTTGTTTGCATAACATTGTGATGCAGGATACATAGAGCTACATTATATGTAGAAATTGGAGTATTTTTGGATTTCATGCATATCTTGCTCCAGTTTCAATTTTTTGGTGCAAGACTAGTGTTTTTTAAGCAGAAACGGCCTTCTGAGCAAGGCTCATCACTTTTCCATGAGACTTGACACTTTTTGGACAAATTCCGTCATCTTGAGTCAAAATTGTGACTTATTACTTTTCTGCAACACTTTTGTCTTGCATTTTGGGTTTTTCAAATGCATGCTTTAACTTGCTTTTATTCTATGCTTGGACAAGCCCCTAGATGTGCTCTTCTACTCTCCTTATATAACTTTTTGTTATCTCCTTTCTTTTAACAAGTGGTGTTTCTTATTTCTTCATACCCCCACTTTTTGAAATGGCAAAGGGGGAGAAAGGTATGTCTTCTTTTGGAAAAAGAGGGAGAAGGAATGTCTTACATGAAGAGGAGATGCATGTTCATGTAAAGGGGAGAAGACATATATGTGTAGAACATATATGAGTAGAAGACATAGTATTCTATAAATGTTATGAAAGCTAACCATGCAGGAGAAATAGCACCAATTGAGGGAGAGTATGAGAACTCTACTAGAATCAATTGAGGGGGAGCATATGAACTCAATTCTATTAAAACCACTAGGTTTCTCCAAAGGTATGACTTTACATAAATGCTTTCAATACATTTATGGAATGGTTTGTCATCTTCAAAAAGGGGGAGAATGTTGACTCAAGGTCTAAATTGACTAAACCCTTTTTTTATGATGACTAAACCATTCCACTTATTTGTGTCTAATGCTTCTACTTGAGTGATTTTAGATTAGGTATAGACACACTCTAAATGCCCTAACTTGCGCATATCAAATTGGAGGAAAGAAAAGTCAAAGTCAATACAAGTGCACATTTTTGGAATATGATGTAAATCCATTAGAATCATGTTGTAAATCACTTATAATGATTGTATTACTTGTAATTAATCTTAGAAAAAATCAGGAGCACTTAAATCAAATATTTAAGCACTTTAATGACATTTTCTAAAATTCATTTTAGGCTGTCAATCGGTCCAGTTACAAACTCGACCGATCCATTCAGTCCAGTTACAAACTCGACCAATCACACTTTTTAGAAAAGTGCAGAAAAGTGTTTTTGATCGTTGGAGTGTTGCAAAACTCAAAAATATATCCGTTGCAACACCCCAAATGGCTAGTATTCATCCTTAAGTGTTTCCAAAGGCTAATAGGCATCCCCAACTATAAATAGGACCCATTGGGATTCATTCCAAGGTTGAGCATTCAATGCAAAACTCTATATCAGGTTCTTAGTCTATAGTTGAGTGCATCCTACAACCTCCTCTCTCTCTCTCTAAGCTTAATCACTTGCATCATACATTAGAGTGAGTAGGAGATTTGTAAGAGACCTAGTCCTACATGTATATCTTGTGAGGCTGTCACTTGAACCACCTCCCATTCTCTCATTTCAACCATGAAGATGAAGGTTCTCTCTCTTGGCTAAGAGAGGTGAATAAGAACAAGGGAAGGAGTCCATTGGTAAAGATCAAGGCCGAAGACTTGGATCAAGAGTGGGTAAGCCCTTGGTGAAGGAAAAAGACTCCTTGCTCAAGTGGGTAAGTCCTTGGTGAAAGCTTCTCTGAGTGAAGGTGAAGTCAAAGGCTGAAGATCCAAGGAGAGTGGGTAACTCCTAGAAGGATGAATACTTGTATAAGAGTGGGTAAGTCCTTGTAGTAGGTTGAAGACTCGTTGCAATGTGGGTAAGTCCTTGGTAAGGTTGAAGACTCTTTGTATTGGATATGTAAGTCCTTTGGTTGGTCATGTATTGTAAGTCTTATGAATGAATATAAGAGTGCAATGGTTAAGAAATCCTAGAGGTTGACCTCTCTAGGTAGTGGACTGGCATACTCCTAGTTTGGAGTGTGGAACCACTCTACATAGCTTGTCACTTGGTGTATGTTCAATCTCTGTCTCCCTTCCTATGTATGTTTTAGTTGCACTCAAACTTCCTATTTAGCAACCTTATCTTGTGATATATCTTGGAGGTTGAATGAATTTTGTATAAGTGCATTCATCTATGTTCACCCCCCCCTCTAGAGAATCCAATCACCCATCTAGGATCCAACACAATGGACAACAATGTGGTGGTTCAACACAATACATGTGAAGAGAAAGTCAATTATGAATAGTAAAAATAAAGCAATAACTTGTACCACAACTCTTGCAATCAAGTATGGGGGATCCATCCCAATTTTACTTGGAGGAATAGATACGAAAAGTAGTATGACAATAGCCACATCGATAAGTAATTTTTGTAGCAAGACAAGACCAATGGTCTTGAAGGTATATTATCTAACTTTATGAGTAATATTTCTTCTTGAGCCTAGTCTATCAAGGGGTTAGAAACAAAAATCAAACAAGTTGCCAATGTCATGATCAAAGGAGGGAGAAGGAAATAAGAATCCCCTAGTAAGGCCTAGTCAAGTAAAAAAAATAATGTGAGGTCCATACTACATAGAAATAGAATAGAGGTGGAAAGGCAACCAATAGTCCTACCAAATCACGTTGAAGACAACACAATCACAATGGAGGAATAAGTGTTTGAGGTCACCAATAATGAAGGATAGACACCACAAGCAATGGAGGGTAAAACAATCACATATGTTCCACCATGTTTGAGTGACGATTTTGTCCAAGTACCTTATCAACATAGGTTGATGCAAGAAAGAAGTTGACAAAAAAACTGAGATCATTGTTAAAGCATTCAAGCAGCTGCACAAAAACATCCTATTTTTTGAAGCCTGTAAATAAACATTTATTTATGCATGGTTCCTCAAAAATGTCCACTCTAAGAAGAGAAGGTTAGACTACAATGAAATAAATACATTGAAATCTAGTACAAAAGACAAAATTCAAACTAGCATGCCTCTTTTAAAAAAATTAGTGCTTTCTATGTTATGTGCAAGAGATAGGAAATATGAATTTTAATAATAGATTTTATGATCATGGGACAAGTAAAAATTTAAAGCCACTTGATTTTTACAAAGGCTAGCTTTAGGAAAACACATGTCAATCTCAATGTCCTTGGGTATAGTTGATCTATCATCTAGATACCTTGAATGAATTTTTGAAGATGTGTTGGTGAAAGTATACAAGCATACTTTAATAGTGGACTGTGTAGTTCTTGACATTGAAGTAGGGAAGTCAGTAAACATGATACTTGGTCATTCATTTTA